>JAVJAQ010003912.1:0-19385 GCA_032362365.1 Zygogramma bicolorata
TAAATATAAGCATGTGTTTGAGGAACACCCTGTATATGTTATCTTGAAAGATATATTTCTGACAAATAATATACAGTTGCCTGTAAGATCTTCACATATTAGGGTTCACTAAACCGCGACACGTGTTTCGCTATACAATTCCTTCCTCAAGCAGGAACTTTAAACTAATCTTCACATTGTAACATTTAGAATTCATACAACCTTATATCCGACGGTCAATAAGAATATAGTCCTACAACCAATTAATAGATCAATTAATGGTCGGACGTCATATCCCTATCAGTACAATTTCCTGGAAAGAACTTGTTCAACAGAGGTTAATAATTCAATTCCTTCTGATGATTCCTTAGGAACTGTGAATGTTTACATTTATTAATTTCCAAACTCTCCAAAAGATTGAGTTTCAAACCTTTCCCTTGGAAATGAGATGCATACGTAGAATTTGTCTTACCATTTTGGAAAGTACTTCTGTGTTCTTTCACGCGTGTATGAAATGTTCTTTCCGTTTGACACGACATAAAACATAGGACTTGTACCACACAATAATTTATAAACTCCTGATCTATCTGATATTGAACGTCTTTCTTTGTTTCTTTTTTGATATAAGAGCTCAAATTATTCTTTGTTTCATATGCAATCTTCAAATCCTTCTATTTAAAAAAATCAGAAATTCTCTTACTCGGTTGACCTACATAGGTCAACGTTCTGTAATCCTTATCATAATTCGTTGTAACTGGGTAGATTTCTTTCAGGATTTGACTATACAGCTTTTTGGACAATAAAGTGTCTACTAAATCACTATTATAACCGTTGTTGATAGCGATTCGTTTAATAATATTCAGTTCTTTTTCGAAATTTGTATCTGATAAGGAAACATTTACCAGTCTGTGAATCATATTGTTAAATGTTGCCGCTTTATGTTGGTGAGGATGAGTGGATGAATTGTGAATTACAATATCTGTATGCGACGGTTTTATAATAATTGAGAAATCATGTTTATCCTTAATTTTTGTTATAGTCAAATCCAGAAAATTGATTGCATTATTTTCTTCCATCTCCATGGTGAACTTGATGGAAGGGTGAATGGAATTGATGAAATCAAAGAACTTTTCAAGTTGTCTCTTTGTTCCTGTGAATTATGCTAAAATGTCGTCCACGTACCTACCTATACCAATACAAAAAATTACTGACCAACGGGTACTGTGGATTTTCTGTTCTGAATCATCAATGAAAATTTCTTCCAATAGGGGACTCAGTGGGTTTTCCATTATCAGACTTTCACAGAATGAATAAAACGTGTCGTTCAATTGAAAATAATTTTGTGACAGACACACAGTAAGCAAGTCTAGAATTTACTGCCTTGATGCATCTTTTATCTAACAGTCTTTCAACTAGGGTAATGGTTTCATCTGGCGGAATGCTCGTAGATAAATTCTGTGAATCAAATGAAAATAACTTGGCGTTACCGGGAAGTTTATGTCTTTCATGTTCTGAATCAATCTGTATGAATTTTTCAAAGTGAATTTGGGGTGAAACTTACTGATTTTTTATGATGGAAAATCCACAGTAACCCGCCGGTCGGTAATTTGTTCTTTGATCTCATCAATTCCATTCACCCTTCCATCAAACAGAAGGATTTGAAGGTTGCATATAAAACAATGCATTGTATAGCGAAACACGTGTCGCGGATTAGTAAACCCCAATATGCGAAAAACGTATAGGCAACTGTATTTTATTTGTTTAAAATGGATTTTCATCAAGTAACGGCCACTTCCATTCAATTTCAGATATATTTTTGAATCTGTAGATGATAGAGAGTACGCTCAGCTTCATTAGCATTTTACTACATTGGCTAAACATTTGTAAATCCCATTGTTCGGAGGTACTTAGTACCTCGACAAAGGGTATCCCTTTCGAGTCAAATATAATCAGCCAAAGTTCTGTAAATGGTCTCTGTGGTGATGATAATGTATATTGATAATAGAGATCTGAGAGCATATTGCTTTTTTTAAGGCATTCGATACGATGAATCACACTTAACACTTTTTTGTAAACAGAACTCTGTCCAGTGGTTGACAAAACAGATTCCGTATTATATACTTTTTTTTGTGAAAATCGCATCACTTTCTGTGGTGCTGGATGACTAGAAGGATTTATCAATGACGAACAATTATTCTGTTTTCATGATTTACCTGAGAGTCAAACTTTTTGTAGATATCAATTAACCTAACACCCAACTGATATCAAAGGTTCCAATCCCGTTTTCCATTCAATCAATCAATAGATAGCAAATTTTCGACAGCGATTATAATATAATAATATTTTTTTTGGTATTTTTTGTGTGAACACCCATGTTAACGTGCGCAAAATCATGAAAAATTGTGCTGCTAATGGGGGGGGGGGCAAGCTGACTATTTGATGTTGCAATATCGTTTCATCAAACTCAGATGTTCGTTGGTAAAATGAGCAGCTATATCAAACAATATTTGAGCATCCTGGATGTTTCTCAGGAATTCCAAAGTCACGGCAATTTTATGTTCATCGAAAATTGCTGCATTAACTAATTTTCAAAAGCCAAAAGATCGGGAACGTGATATTATAGGCACCATCAGAACTCCTCAATGATGCAAGGAGAAACGAAAAATGTATAGGAGTAAGGCTGAATCGGTTCAAACAGAAAAGTGTTACTTCTACTGAAAAGTTAGTTTCAGTGATGAGTCATTGCATCACAAGATTATATCTACCATTACTATTTTCAAATATGTTACTACTGATTGTATATCATTGTGAATTTTTATGATTTGTAAACATAGCTGGGCTTAGTATATGACAATTGGGTCACAAGTACAAAAAGTAGTTTTGGAAAACTTGTCTTGAGTAGAAGTAGAAATACTCACTAAATACAATAACCTGGGTTCTTTCAAATGCAAATACTCCAGAAGAGTACAATTTGTACAATCTGGAAGTTTGGTAATGAAGATAAAGTACTCACGAAACTAATTTGAATCAAAAACAGCTGGTTCACCGGAAATATTTTCATAGTATTGAAAAAACTAAATGAAAGATGAGATCGGAACCTTCGGTGTAGAAGTCGAAACTTTTTGTGGGAGTAATTACTTATTTATTTATTTATTCATTTAACGGGTAGTCCCAATTACAATTTGTTTTAAGAAAAAAAAAGTTTGTGAAATCTTAAAGCTAACTAGAGATAAATACATAATACAATACAATAATATAGAACACACTACAATATAATGGTAATACAATAAAGTGGCAAATATAATATAAAGTACGAAACCATATAATGAAATAATACTACAAAACAATGAAAGGAAGTGTTTCAGGAAATAAAGCGACTCGTTCATTTTATCTTTCGTGGAGCTGCTGAAGATATCAACCTTTGATCTCATTTCCTTTCTGAGCATTCGAGTTAGGAGAGAAAATCCATTTGTGGAATGAAACGGTTTTTGAATATTTCGTTCTTCTCTTGTCTGTCTGTTGACATTCAAATTGATTAAAGTTAAATCTCCTCGCGTTGATGTTGCCAGATAAAATTTTGTTCAAAAAACATACATCTAAAATTTCTTCTTTCTCCAAAGATAATTGATTCCTCTTATCTCTTATTTTTTTGTATGCATTTTCTCCTCTTCTTAGACCTGCTTGTATGCACAAACCAAGGATTCCCTACTCTAACACTAAACTGATATTATGTGAACTTGACTCGCGTTTCGCTCGTGAAAATGTTAACGAAATGCGCGTCGAGTGCACATAGTATCAATTTGATTTTAGGGTAATTGATCTCTGCAAAAAATTCAATAAAACCTAAATTGAAAAATACATAGGAATATATCATGAGAATCTTGGAATACAAAAAAACATCTTGGAGTGGAAAAGAACTGGAAATATAAGAAAAATATCCTATCATGTTTCAGCACTGCTAAGTAGAGTTCGAAAATTGTATCTCTTAGGAGCTGTCTATTTGGCATTGTTTTTTCATATGATGGCGAGCAAGTGAAATATTCCAACAAAAAAGGTAACACGATGAAGTATTTTTTGGGTCATGAAGATTTGTATTTATAAGTTATTATTATTATTTTAAACAAATATTGAATCCAAGTTGCAACTTTTATGGTACCAACTGCCTGACCAACTCAAAATTTACATTCGAGGAAGTTAAGGATCTTTATGTGTATGAAACTATTTGTAGTATCAAGACGAATGCTGCTGGATGTGACAATCTCAATATGAAGATGATAAAAGTCTGCTGTCCTCACATTATTCCATACATTACACATATAGGTGATTGTTGTCTGACGGGAAATATTATACCAGATGCATGGAGAAGAGCGGTTGTGAGAGTTATACCAATAAAACGTAATCTAGTGGAATATAAGGATCTGAGGGGATTGAGTATACTTCCAGCTCTATTAAAAATACTGGAACGAGCGATGGATACACAGTTACGGAAACATCTGAATGAATACTCACTATTACCAGTAACTCAATCTGGATTCAGAAATTGGTACAGCTGTACAACTGCTCTACTACATATCGTAGATGATGTATCTAGGGCTAAAGATCAAGGTTTACGTACGGCAGTGGTATTACTCGATTTCAGTAGGGCTTTTGATACCATAAACCACGACTTATTACTAGCTATTCTCCATTACTTTGGGCTTTCAGTTGAAGCTATATCACTACTGCGTGAATATCTCAGTGGGAGGCAACTGAAAGTCAACATCAATAGCAACTACTCTCAATGTCAATACCTCACTTTGAAATCTGGAGTTGCCCAGGGATCCATACTGGACCCTTTACTGTTTACAATATGCACCGCGAACATTTTGAAATGTCTTGAATACTGTTCTGCACATTTGTATGCGGACGATACCCAGCTTAATTATGATTTTCCATCGTCTAATGTAACTGATGCTTGTACGAAAATAAATACCGATCTGAAATCATTTGTAAAAGCCGCTACTGACCATAGTTCATTTATAAATCCGAGTAAATCAAGTATAATTGTTTTTACACCAAGAAATGATCGAAGTATTGTAAACAATATGAACATCATGATTAATAGTGAAAAACTCGAAATAGTGAATGAAGGTAAGAGCCTTGGTGACTAATTAGGTTCGAATTTGAGATTTGAGAAACACATAAACAAACTGATCCAACTTGCATATTCTTCTATAAAAATAATACATGGAAACAGACATTTTCTTCCCACCTCAATAAAAATTAGTGTGAGACCTTGGTTCTATCCTCATTCAATTACACAGAGATCTTATATCACTCGAATCTAACCACAAATTATAAACGCAAAATCCAGAAAGTACAGAACTCATGTCTTCGGCTAATCCATGGAATAAGGGGGCACCAAAGGATTTCACATAAATTAAAAGAAACAGGATGGTTGAGCATGGAAAAAAGGAGGCATCTCCATCATAGTGCATATATGTATCATAAAATACTTACTGATAGAATACCTTTATATCTCCATCATAAAATGAAATATCGCACGGATATCCACAACTTGAACATTAGGTTCAAGGGAACATTGACAACCCCCTTTATTCAAAACCCAAATGTTTATGCGCTCATTCAGTTACCAGATCGCTAAAATATACAATAATATCCCATCGGATTTGAAAAAACTAAGCCAAAGTCGCTTCAAAGTAGCATTTAAGACATTACTATTAGAATCAGCACAATGATAGGTGAAATATCAAATATTATTTACTACCAATGTATAGGTGCATAATTCCATAATTGAAGATAGATATAATTAGGTACGGACTGCAAACTCTGATAGTGAAGACAGATTGAGGTTAAGTGGAAGAGCAAGTCATCAGTGATGCTCTCGCTGAATAAATTGAACTTCGCCTTTTATTTCCAATATTCAATTATTAGGTGAAAATGGTGGGAAATGTGTATGATTTTATTTTCTTGTTATTGGAAATAATATTGACAATTATTATTATTATTGAGTTGAGTGTACTCACGACGTTCCGATCGCAATCGTCTTCGGGTGATGAATATCCTAGCACTTCAAGTACTTTCATCAAGTATTCGAGAGCTCTATGTATAAATAAATACCTTAACAAAAATTCAAATATCTCCCACTCACCTGCTCCGCATGATCCGGAATCCTGACCGGCAGTCCTCCGACGACCATGTACGCGTCCCCGATGGTCTCCACCTTGTACACGTTGTACGCGTTGATGGTGGCGTCGAAGCAGGTGTAGAGGTCGTTCAGCAGGTCGACCACCTGGAAAGGCGTCGAATGGGCCGATATCGTCGTGAAGCCCACGATGTCCGAGAAGTAGATCGTCACCTCCTCGAACTCCTCAGGGTCGACGGGCATTCCCAGTTTCAGTTTTTCGGCGACGTAGCTGTAACGGTTAGACGTTCGAGTCAGATGGAATGAAAGAGGAAAATCGATAAAAAAAATGAAATAAAAAGAGAAAGAGAGGAAGGATTTTATGTTATAGCAATTGGTGTTTGCAATTATCGAAAGTAATCCAGCGAGACCTCAAAATTTAATGGACCGTTATTCAGCAATGCCATGAGAGCAACAAGCATGATGAAATCACGAGACCGTAGGACGAGTGTTTCAATCTACTGTTGGTTACCCGATTGGTATTGCTTGAAAATTACAAAGTTGGAAAATTTTATTGAACTGGTTGATGAAAATCCGTATTTAACAGAAAATTCTGCAGTTTCGTGTACCATTCTGACAATTAAATACACATTCAAAGTAATTGTACAGGATACTGCTGGATTTTTTCTGTTTGACTTGAAAAAATGGGCATTTATATAAGAAAATTTTCGATTCGAAGGGTATTTGTAAGGATCATTTTCTGAATTATTCTCAGCCAATTGCATCCGCCTAATAACAGAACATCTTTTTCAAAAATTTTTCATCCGAATAAAGAGAAATATCAATTGCAGGCGAAACAGCCCAATGAAATTGCCTAGTGGAATGATAGTTCATGACAATTTTCGAATATAACTTCATTTATGATCAACCACAAACGATATTGTATTTCTCAAACCAGTCTTTATTTCACCAATATGTGCAGCTTTTCCATTTCGATGAATATGCTTCTGTTCGAAATACTGTTCCAACATGTCTTATTGGATGAATAAGTTTCGATTGAGATTCTGAGATTTCTCAATATCATAATAAATTGTGTGGAGTATGAATTGCAAAAAAGATGCAGGTCTGTATTTGGGAATGAAAGTTGGAGATGGTTCTTATTGAACGAAACGAAACGAAAATTGGAGCAGAGGTGCCACGGCTTGAAAACGGCCTCTTCTCCTTTCTCTCTGTCTCTTGTTTTTCTACCATATTAGACCCTAGACACCACCCTCACCATTAATACCCCCTCCTCCCTCTTCCTGGCCCTGGTGATTAACAGCTCACGACACCCCTGCCCCTTTTCTTCTGCATAGTCTTGTATTTGGAGACTAGAGGTGCCACGGCTTGAAAACGGCAATCAAATTCTATGCTTTCAAATTTTGAGAAATGGCGAAAGTACATAATGCGGATCCGCCAAAGCCATAAAATTCTTCATAAAAACATGAATAATTATCAGTTGAATTATAATAAGATCTCGCATTCGCCTCATGATCCAGGGGTCGTGGGTTCGATTTCCCAACGGGGCAGAGATGATTGCCATGTTTAATGGTTGACGGGTCCGCGAATAACCATGCTGCACCTGAAGTAGTAGGGAGTTAGTAACAAGGCCTACTAGCTGAAAGACTCAAGGTTGTGTTCGGATTGAACCGCGTCTAGAGTTTTGTGTACGACCTTCGGCTCAGATTGTGGAGCCATTTACAAAAAGGTTCGAAGGGTATTCGGTGATATTTATCTGGGCAGATGCTACTAAAGTGGAAGTGTGGGAGCGGGGCTTCGGGTGATTTCAATCACTGAGGAACTGAGGACTGGGCACCAGAAAATAGGAGGTTTCCAGGTAAATGAAAGTATCTGACCGTCGTCCCGTCTATTTTAACAGGAAGATCGTTTCTCCATTTCGATGACCTCGAACCAAGCTTGTAGTTGGGTGAGAAATGGCACAACTCTCCAGAACATACAATGAGATGACGATGTTTGTTTCTTTCATATTCCTAGATGTTTGGAATTTGCGGCATATGCCTAGCGTGTGTAAACGGCATGATATTTTTGAATCTCAAACACAATCACGTAGGTAATCATACATGTGCGTTATCGTAAATAAATGGAAATATTTGAGAAATGTAATCGTGAACAATGGAAATGAATTTTTGAAATTACACAAATTCAAAAATGAAGGAAACAAAAAATATTTCCACATTATTGAACTATTCGAATTTGAAATAACTATTGAAGCTCTCAATGATCCTATTTATCTATTAATTTTTTCCAATACTTAAAAAAAAGGTTGCCGACAACTTTTCTATTTATGTTTCATTACCCAATCTTTTCATCATTATTATCCCTCCGTTAGTCGCGCATGGGACTGGCAGTCCCATGACTTACAATTTCCTCAATTATATTAAAACTATTATAGCTACAGCGTCGTAACTTTATGACATCTCACAGTAAACTTCTAGAAGCCAGTTGCCTGAGTTTCATGCAAAGGGATAGTTTTATTTCTTAGAAAATTTGCAAAGAGTGCGTCAGGTACCTGCTTTGGGACTGATAGTCCCAGCGCGACTGCCTACGACTCATTTTTGTTGCGTACATTGAACAAGCGTCTCAGTACCGTATTTGTAGGCTTCGTTGTTTGTAGGTTATTTTTTCTTGTTCATTTGCTACTGTGTGGTGTATTTTTGAAACAAAGTGCATAATTATGAACACAAAGCGTTATAATTTTGATAAACCCGCTGACGTGAAAGAATTGAATCGTTTAGTTTTCAACCTGGGACGAGCCGAAGAGCGGTCAAGAGAAAACGTTGCGAACCTTGTTGTAACGAATCTAAAAAGGACGCCAGAACAACCTATTCATGTCGAAAAGTGTGATACCTATATATGTTTGGAAAAAATGTCCAAGTAATATGTAAAAATTGCTTAGAAAATATAACTGAAGAGGAAACAGCTGGTGAATCTGAATAAATCAAACTAGAATAAAATATGATGCCATTTATTACCTACTTGCTTTTCTGTTCCCTAAATATTTTCACGTGAATTGTGTGAAAGCGTATCCACAAATACTACTATAAGAGGTATAAATGTAAAAAATGATTCATAAACAATAAAAACACCAGTTAGGTATGGAACACAAAATTATAATGCAATTGCAAATGCAATTTAACTCACTTTAGTAATAAACTAATTCACCAAAAACATTTTTAACCAAAATAATTCATATGACCAAAAATTAGGCTGCGTTGTTGATATGGGACTGGCAGTCCCAGCGCGACTAACGACGTTACATATGGTGGCGCGCCTAACGGAGGGTTTTAAATTCATATATTTTGCTCGATTGACTTTGCTTCAACAGAATGTCAATAATCTCAATCACGATGGAACTGCCAAAGATCCAGAGATGATAAGTGATAGAAATATCTTTTATGGGATATTTCGTAAAGGGGAACAGTGGGATCAAATATCGCTAACGAGGAATCATTTCAGCAGCTCTATGCTGTCTTTGGTAATATGGAAAAAGCTGAGAAGATGCAAATATATCTTTTCAAAATTCGAATAGACTTCGTTTCATTCATAAAAATGCAAGAGACTCTCATGAACTATCAAGCAACGCTAATATTGGATATGAACCGGATATAAACCAAGTTTCATTTCATATTCTCCTGAATTTTGTTTCCGACACAGGAAGTTCTCTATTAGATCGGAAACTTCGTCACCGACAAGAAAATAACTTCTGTACAACTTTGCAATTTAATATTCTCGGTTCGGTTCAGGAGAAAACAACTGGAATAGGATGGCGACGAGGGAATTTCTGATGTTTCTCACTGACTTTTTTTGCTTACAAACTCTGAAACAACAATATCTTCACGAATTGTAACATATGTTACAAGGGGTTGAAAGGAATCATTTTTGAATTTGAAAATTCATGTTATGAGACGTTTCATTTGGAATTATCAATGACAAGACGACACTAGCAAGTAATATAGGACAGGTCAGAATATTATAGCAAGTTGACAAGATGTAAGGAGTTGCTTTTCAGAAGAATAAGTATTTTTTCCGTCAGATTGCGCAGGCAGAATATTAGTTCAAATCCCGAAACTCTGTGAGTTCGGTAATTAGTGGTTAGCAATCCCACAAGCGGAAGGCCGGGGTTCAACCTCCCGGCCACCGTCTGGAATCCACAAAAGGTAAGCCTCTACCACTCACAAGTTCACTTCTGAGGGTACTTCTCACTGTAACAACAAAAAAACAACAACACACAAGTTCTGTGGATCAAACGAACTCGAGAAAACCAAAACAGAATTTGCATAGCATTCAGTTTTTTCCATGTTGTGCGATTTGGAATGAAAATATTGGAAAAAGATGGTGAATGAACCATCAAAGCAATCATAAATGGATTCAATAGATACAAAATTGATCATATTAGTATCATATCTGAAATAAATTCGACCAAACGACGCGAAGGCAGAAATTTTTCTGGAATATTCAACTGCTTGTTGCCTGGAAACCAGTTTCCTTGTGCTAGCTCTGTTGATCAGATACACCATCTCACACGGTAATACGGTTCTCTGGGTTTCTCTATGGTTGAAATGGTAATTGATCTACCTAAAAAAGTAGTTAGACCCTAGAGCACCACGGCACTCAAGCACATTCAATAGCCACCCTCATCCTGCACAGGCTTTGCTTCCTGAGCGCACTTGGAGTGTGATTAATAAAATAAAGATTAAAAAATTACAATCGATAGTAAATGTCACAAAATTGACAAATCATGTCGATTTTGGTTCCATTACTGAAATGATAGAAGTTTACTGTAATGAAATAACAACATCAAATATTTTCTACAATTACCATTACTAGTATATTTGGAAAACACCCATCATTTGCATTATTTCATGTAAAGACAAAGAAGGTGGTTTCAAGCAATTACTTGCTTGCCAGTGTTCACACGAAAAGTAAATCCAGTCAATGTTCAGAGAACATTGTATGATCCTAACAAGAGATGACAATTTTTGAAAGATTTTTTGCATCAGGAAAAACATCCATCAGCAATGAACTTCATGGTAAAATTGTGGCGCAGTTGCTCAAGATGTATCAGTAGACCCATTTCAGACAAAGGAAAAAATCACATAAGAACATATTGTAACTGGATTCAACCATTTCAAAAGTTGCATTCATGTTATAAGTGGACTAACATTTGATATTATTATGGAATGGGCATTAAACCCATTCAATCCTACCGAGCAATCAAACCAAATGGTTTGGATATAACCCACGAATAAAAAATGAAATTTCCCCGACAGGGTGCTGTTGACATTGCCATCCTTCCCATCATCCAAGAGGCAATAAAGGCGCTTCACGCTCATAAAATCAGTTCAGGAATCAGTGGGGGTTTCTGCGCACCCTCAACGAGCAAAACACAGTGAATATGGCCACTAAAACGTGCGTACTAGAACGTAAAGGTGGCAAGTCTGCCATAACCTACTCACAAGTTGAATCAGATCTCTTGATAGTGGTCCCTTCGTTGTTTGTTGGCATACCGGGATGATGAAATCTCGTGGAGTTTACTTGTAGTAAAGTCTCCACGAAGCGAAATATTTTGATGTCATACGTTAAAGAGTCATCTCGTTCAACATGTCAATAGAAACTTGAAAGAAAATCTTCGTTACCAACACGATGATTTTGATAAAAATCTTAGAAAATTTGTTTTCAAAAATATACTGTTCCTTGAGTTGTCTGGATAACACCATCATCTTTTCGAATTTCCAAATCGATATTTGCTAGTCGAAAACAATGATTTCACGTGTCAACGGTCATTTGCATGGTGATGTAACGGATAAACAAGCGCTGTGCGGGACTCTGTTTCCATCACGGAATCGAAATGGTAGATACAAGTGGTAGAGTTTCGATGATTGGTCATTTTCTATTGGAAAAATCAACGATTTTCAAGGTATATACGAAAGAATAAACCCCATTTTTTACTGTTCAATTATCTAATAGTAAGCGAATTACTTCACTGATGAATAAAACCTTCTGGCACGTTTTTCTAGAAATCATTCCGAATCGAATGAGCCCTAGATCATATTTTTACGACCATTATCAAGAGATTTCTTGATTTTCAACTTGTGAACTAAACTAAGTAGTTTCTTGGGACATGTTAGGTCTATAACATTTCTGCAAATCAGTAAGGGGATAAATTCACGGATGCGAATAGAATGGTAATGTTGACGAAACGAGCTTCTTTCTATATGCAGATTTACACGAAAAGGAAGTCCTGAAATGTTCACAGAAAACACTGCGTGACTCTAGGGACAGGAGATACGAGTTAATATTCCCTTTGGATTTTTGAAGTTTGTAAGCCTCAGAAAAAACCTCTCTCGGCAAGGAGTTCCAAAGTTCAAAACAAAAAATGTGGGAATTCTGTACTCGTCGGGTCATCCGTGTAGATACTGACAAGGGTGGAACAACTGATGACAATTCAAAAGAGCATCGACCGTGAAAATATCTATAGAAGAGAGACAAGTCTCCGACCCTCCTAAGATGCTCCATCGAAATGAGCGAGTCTGTGAGCGAAGAATAACCAACAAGACGGATTTGCCTTTCTCTGAATAGAATCAAGAAGCTTCGATGAATGTTTTGGTGCCGAGCTCCATACATGAGATCAATATTCCAAGACAGGTCGTATCTGAGCCTTGTAGATCATTAAAAGCTAACTAGAGGTAAAGTATTTCTTCGCATGAAATAGAAATCGAGGCTTCTGGGATGCACCTTTAGCGATCGATCTCGCATGACTGTCCAATGAGAGATTGTTACTGATCCTAATTCCTAGCATCAAAATTCTTGAATTGGGTAGCACTAGTTAATACTGACATCTGAATACTTGATAATGATAGATCGCCTTGCTTTGAGAAGAGACATGCCTGGGTTCTCCCAACATTAAATCCCACCAGGTCGATGTTACCCCATTCTTTTATTTTTGCCAAGTCATCATTATTGCTATTGACGTGGATGTTTCTCTGAAGTTTTGTTTCTCGAGCCTGTATGAGGACTCTGGAAGAGAAACTAGTATGAAGACTATTGTGGTTCGCAAAACTATGAACTGACAAGATGTTGTCTCCAGAAAATCATCGATATGGGCGCCAGAACTGAACTCTATGTAATATCTGCATTTATTGGGAGAATATCAGACGATACTTCATCAACAACCACATACAGAGACCTTTCAGACAAGAAACTCTTCAAAAAAGCACACAACTGAGGAGGCAAACCATGAGACGGCAATTCAGGAAGAAGACCTCAATAACAAACTCGATCGAACTCTTTCGAAATTTCGAGTGTGAATGCTATTTGATGTTGGAATCCGTATTTTTGATCAATAATTATCCATAATTTCTTCAGATATTTGATAAGCTTCATATTGATTACTCTTTCCATGACTTTTGAAATGATAGAAAGCAATGCAATTAGTCTATAATTATTACAAGGTGAAGTTTTCTTTTCTTTGGCTGAACTCTTGGTGTTCTTCAGGATTTAGGAAAAACCCCTCGAGTTATAAGAAAAGTTGAATAAATCGCGAAGTACTGGTGTCAATTCGAGGGCGCACACTTCGAGAACAATTGCCTTATTCGTCTTCATGTCCATTATAATATTTCTTACATTTTGTTGGTGAAAAATCATTTCAGGCATATGACTGTCGACAGGTGTGATATTCAGGGGATCTCTTTCCGATTAGTTCAGAGTAGAATTTCCAACAAACAAAATTGCGAATATATTTGCCTTTTGTTGGGCTGTGGAATAAGGCAGATGAAGGGAATAATGAATCTTATTTAATCTGCCTCAGTACAAATAACAACACATATATATCTTACTATTCAAATCGATTATTCGTTCGCAAAACCAACAGAACACTCACCTAGGCAACATCCTATTCAACAACTGCTCAGTCTTCTTCTTCTCGATATCGAGTTGCTCAGTCCTCTCTCTGATCAGCTCTTCCAGATTATTAGAGTACTTCTCCAGCATCTGGAACATGGTGTCGACGATGTTCACTTTCCGACCGTGGTTCAGCTTCTTGAACTGGTCGTGGACGGCGCTGAAATCTGGTCGCATCTCGGCTTGCTCGGCCCAGCACTGCCGCATGATGTTGATTGCTTCTGGAGGGGCTGCGCCTTTGCTCACCGAAGGCCGGATCAATGGGGGTGGACGCTTCACTTTTTCGATGATTTCTGGAAGAGAGGAGAACAAGGGCTCAATATCAGTTATTTCAGATTGTGGAACGTCATCCAACACCAAGAAGTACTCAAACTGTTTCTGTTCTAAATAAATCCTTCAACAACAATATATCACAGAGCTAAGCTAAGACATTCGATTCCTGAAATGGATATCCGAACTTATAGTCTTCAGACTGGACAATTGTGAATTCACACAGTAGAAGATTTTTCAGGCAGTAACATACAATGAATACGAATTATAGTAGAGTATTCATTCCCCAAGGGTCATTTGACATTCTTTATAATGTTTATCATTCGAGATTTGCCCTGATAAAGACTTATTTTCGTAAATGATCATTAGCACACAATAAATCTGCATCTACCAAGAAAAAGGTTTATATTTGAGGACAACATTGTTTGAAGGAAGTGTTTTTTGGGCTTTCTCTCCTCCAAGTTAATGAGAAATGAATGAAAAACTTTGATGAAAAAAAAAATAATAACTCAACAAAGGATATTTCTACACAACAGAAGTCGAACTCAACTCATTAGGATAACAATTCCTTCTTGTTCCAGTTTTGGGTGATTGTTTCAACATTTGTTCAGACCATTTTTTTTGTTTTCTATTTTATCTATACTAATATCATGAAGGGGTTCATTTCTGACTTTGTATGTTTGTTTGTAGGGGGTGATATAGGGAAATGCCGATTCGGTTATGAAAATTATTTCACTAACAGAAAGCCACACTATTCAGGAGTGATATAGGCAATGATTGAATGAAGAATTCAGTGAGCAATGATAGTGAATATGAATCAAGTCGGAGAAAAGCGGGCGAGATGTGATGCTTTAACGGTGTGCGCTGACAAAACGGTTCGGTATAGACGAACATAATGTTCACCAAAAATGTTGGGCTCTATTCGTTCTACAAAAAATTTCATATTATAATGGTACTATATAGCGAGCTTCCATATTTGAATCACTACTTTTTTTTTTGGTAATCTCTACATATAACATAATTTGTCCTGAATAACGGACTGACGGATTACCGCACAGCCTTAACCGCTGAATGTAGAGAACTGAAACTTGGAGGGTGCGTAGTTTGTACGACGTAGGCATCCGATGAGGAAGTGATTTCGAAAATTCCAACCCTAAGGAGGTGAGAAACGAGAGCAAAGTTCAGATGGGATGACGTGATGCCTTGGTTAATTCCATTTCAAATTTTGCATAGACATTCTTCAACAGAATTGATGGAGGACGTGTTTCGTATTTTATCGAAGTTATTTTGGAGGTGAATCAAAGCACAGCCTCAACCGCTGATTGTAGAGATCTGAAACTTGGAGGATGTGTGTTTTCCGAATGACGTAAGCATTCGATAAGGAAGGATTTTTCGGAACTCCCCCCTTAGAGGGTGGAAAATTTTTATGAGGCAAAGTGATACCGTTGTACAATCTCCTTCAAATTTTGCATAAACATACTTAAACGGAATTTATGGAAGTGTTTCGTATTACTACGATGTTTCCTGGGTTCGTTTACTAAATAATTCTCCAAACAACACTAAACTACTTTCATTAACGTCACTATAAAATACAAGTACTGCTCTCGCTTATAAATTGCTTGCGAATACTTAAGACTTCTTTGCTGACTTGAACATCCTACACTTTTACCGAACACTGCTGCTTCTACCCGACGAGAATACATCCTTATATAGTCTGATCGATTTATCTAGAACTTGAGATGTTCCAACCGCAGATAGAACTTTCGAAATCCGAGCGTCTACATCGGGACCATATTCGCTTGGAAACGACTAGATCTGCTATATACGAGAATTCGCCTCGGAAGGCGACTACTGCTTTCGGGATCGCGTCGGGATCAGGTCGTTGAATTGAGTTGATATGGCTCGGCTCAGCGGCGGCGTTAGAAGATATCGTAACAGAATTTTATTGAAATGAATCGCCTAGTGGGGTTAAGAAGGAGTAGAAAGGTATTTTGGGGTTAAGCCGACGCACAGCCTAGACCGCTAATCGTAATGATCTGAAACTTGTACAGTGTATCTTTTTCATGATAAAGGCATCCGATGAGGAAGAGATTTTCGAAATTCCACCCGTAAGGGGGTGAAAAAAGGGGTCAAAGTCCCTATGAGACAACGTGATGCATTGCTCCAATCTACTACAATTGCATGAACATTTAAACATGATCGATGGAAGACGTGTTTCGTATTTTGATGGAATTCATCACCTAATCGAAATGAAAACGGGGGTGGAAATTTATTTTGGAGGTGTCCAAACCGCTGATCATAGAGACCTGAAACTTGAAGGGTATGTTCTTTGAATGACGTAGGCTTTCGATAGGGAAGGGTTCTTCGAAATCATACCCCCCAAAGGGATGAAAAATGGACTCAAAGTTTGTATGGGACAACGTTATTTTTAGATGGAAGCAGTGTTTAGTATTTCTTGGCAATTTATTGCCTAACGGGTTGAAGAAAGGGGTTTATAACATTTTTGACTTCTATCAAACACTCTTTCGAGTGCGCCCCGAAGCCTTCTGATGATCCTGATAAAATTCAGTAGTAAGAACTACACAATATAATTGCACCACAAAAATAATCAACGCTCAACGAAGTGGGAACGGGTCGAATAGTACTCAATATTTCAATTTTCTGCCTGACAGATTTTTTTTTAACAATGAAACCCTCAACTTCCATTCATACATGCATGTTCTGTGATAAACAGTTCATCAGTTCAAGTGGATTATTATTTCTTTTTTTTTGGTTTCTTATCCTACCACAATCTGAAAAATAAATAATATTGAAAAAATTCGAAAACAGTTCTTTCTGAGTGGAACACATTCTATAGCACCCTGTGTGGAAGATGCAAGTTGTCACTGCGAGAAATGTCAACAGTTCTACCACAGAGATAACTAAGTCGCTGCAACTTATCACACCAAAAAAGATTCTTGCAACTCGAAGAATTTGCATGGATACATGCAATTTTCAGGAGTTGCAGCGAGAAATGGCATCGTCGAAACAGGCTATCAGTCAGCAACTTCTCGTATAGCTCAAATTTGACTATTTAAAAAAATGACTAATAATTATCAAATATTCATCTTTATTTACTTTTCAGAATTGAATCTGCTTCCGTTCTCAATTCTTCTTGAGGAATATAACTCTTTTGGTTCCTTTTCAGAAATCTGTCAAAGATTTGATATTTGACATATGATTTTGCCTTCCGAGAGGAATGGTCATGTCCGACTCAGGGTCAGAGCCCAGTGGCCCTATTCTTGAATCACTCGCAGTTCTGCGTCTACGCTGTTGCTAAACTACGACAAATCTGATTGGTCTCTGCCTAGCAACAACGTATGCGTTCAGTGAACGTGTAGTTCAAGAATAGGTCCCCAGATTCTATTTCACGAATTCGATTATCGAATTGTTTAGAATATGCGTATATTTTCGGTACAGCGCATTCTACAGTCACAGTCTGAGCTACTCGACAATCGAATTCGTGAAATAGAATCTGGGGGCAGGTTTCCGATACAAGGATGAATGAGTTATCTGTCAGATAGATGGAGGAAATGAGAGGGTGCGCGTGAGTAATAATTGGCAGTGATAAGGATGAAAACTGATGGTTATTTTCATCTGACAGATATCTTGCATTGAAAAACCGATCCTTCTATCAAGTGAACTGGTCGACATGCAAGTATCCCCAGACAGCATGATAAAAAGAGATTCCTTCAGGTTCCTGTGAGATTTCAATTTGTGAAGGTTCACAGGATGGTAGCAAAAAATGTGAAACTTCGGTACCTGAGTGATGTTTATGATTGAAACCAATGTAAAATGGCACCTGAACTGACAAATGATAGTTGAAAAGATTTTTAACCTAGCTAACACCATCTTCTCCAAGCTTTCTAGAAAACCTGCCAATGCTATACTTATTTCGCTATACCATAGCTTCCTCAAGCAGGGCAATTGTATAGTGGAATTCTTACAAAAAATTCCATCACCATTTTCCGATATGGATTGTTATGTACTACCGGCAAGTTTCATCAAATAATTCTTGTTATTTTCCGAAAGGGAGCCATAAAATGAAAACCATAAATCTAAAACTGACTCCGATTCTCAAAGATCCCTATGGAGTCAACTGCCAGTGACGCTAGTGCTCCCACTAGTCGGATTGAATTCAATTTCCCCCATTTAATCTGAGATTGATGTCGGAAATTGAATATGAGAGGTTTATCGCCAAGTGACCCAACGGTATATCTTATTGCAAGCATGAGATATTGAGATTGAATACCGACGCTGCGAAATGCTGACCTAAGATAATACTCGTAGCGGAGTGCGAAGCAGTTTTTCGATTCGACTTCGCAGGTTTGACGGGGTTTGAATTCAATTAACTTACTTCAGTCGAAACACAAAGCGTATTGCTACCGACCATTATGGCCATTACCGGAGTATAAGCTGGGGAATTGCTTGCCATCGGATCACTTTATCTGAAATGTTGCCTTTTGAACTATTGTTCGAGTAATGAGTTTTAACAAGAATGTTCCGACAGTTTCGTTTCCATGACATTCGGCTATTGTGCAACGAATATTGTTCCGAAATTTCAATCAGTATCAGCAACTTTATAAATGAAAATAATGACGAGTACCATTTATTCGACCTGCAGGATAATCACACTCTCCAATAAATGATTTCATTAGTAGTAGTAAGTGATAGTTTATTCAATGAATCCGCATGTGGCAAGTATCGTTGATTTAGGTATCTCTGAAAAAAATTATTCCAACGAATAAAAGACGAATACGAATATCCACAAAGTATTTTGAAAAAATATTGGGACAATAGTGATAACAATATAACATGGTGGTAGTAAACTATTTTTGTAAAATACGGTCACATTTGGAATACAAACAATAAATCCCAGATGAATAAAATGAATGTGTATGTGTACATACACACACAGGCAAATTCAAAGTATATATATATATATATATATATATATATATATATATATATATATATATATATATATATATATATATATATATATATATATATG
>JAVJAQ010003913.1:0-124096 GCA_032362365.1 Zygogramma bicolorata
TTTATTGTGCTAAGTATCGTTTACAATTCAATATTATATTACACTGAGTTACACAATGGGACAAGGTTAGCAAATAATGCTTTCTTCCACCTTGCCTAATTATTCTAAGTACTTGAGTAACATCATTTCAGCTCCGTGTATAAAACTATCATTAAGTTGATATATCGTTATCTGGTTTGATTGTAGAGTAAGAGTGAGTACAATTTTTTCTTAAAGGTAGCATTGGGTAGGCCAACGATATTCAGTACTTCATTAAGATAGTGTGGTGCGACATAAGAGAAACTTCCTTCAAATTTAGAGGTGCAATGAATTGGTACAGTGAATGTGTCATTTCTAATATTTACGTTATGGTCATCCGATCTTTTGCTAATTAGTTCATATAGATATCTAGGAACTTGAGTGTTGATTAGTTTATTCAGAAATACAGTTGTCAAATATTGTACACGATTTTCAATATTCAGTTGTTCATTAGCTGCAAGGTAAGGGCTGACGTGTTCTCTATAGGGAATGTTGTATACAAAACGCATGCATGCATTCTGAATTCGTTGCAATTTATCTTTATTATATTGTGGAAGATAATTATAATAAACAGTGCAGCAATAATCAATATGAGGATATATCAATGATTTTACCAAAAGTAACTTGTTATTTGTACTTATTTCATACTTCAACGAATAGATGGACTTCAGTCTGTAGAGAGATTTACCGAAAATATTACTGACATGAGAGGAAAAAGAAAAATGGTTATCTATGTGAACGCCCAGATTTTTAGCAGATGTCACCCACTTTATGTTTTCGTTGCTGATTTTGAGAGTGAAATTTGTTTCAATGTCAGATATTTGTCTAGTAGAGCCTATGCACAGTGCAAAAGTTTTATTTGGGTTGATCCGTAGTCCATGATTTTCAGAGTAGTGCACAATCGCATCGATGTCATGTTGAATATTGGCTATGCTTTCTTCAAATGATTTGGTCTTGAGAGGTGAATATATTTCAATGTCATCAGCATATAAGTGAACTTTTGAGAATCTTAGAACAGTTGGCAAATCAAATATGAAGATCGTAAAAAGTATGGGGCCCAGAATGCTTCCTTGGGGAACACCACTTGAAACAGTTCCAAAGTTAGATCCATAGAGACCCTTATCTAGAACAACTCTTTGTAGTCTATTTCTCAAATAACTGTGCATCAGTTGCAAGAAGTTAGGTTGGAATCCAAGAAAATGTAATTTAGCTAAAAGGAGGTCGAAGTTAACGAGGTCAAATGCTTTGCTCTGATCTAGAAGTACCAGAGTTATGGGATTGGACTTGTCCAGTTGACACGCGATATCATTAGTTACTTTTAGTAAAGCCGATTGAGTGCCATGCTTCTTTCGAAACCCAGATTGCATGTTTGGTAATAGGCTATTCGATTCCAGGAAGTTTGCAATCTGATTAGATATCACTTTCTCAAATAATTTAGAGAAAACTGGCAGGATCACTATAGGTCGCAAATCACTGAAATCCTTTGGTGAAGATACTTTGGGTGTAGGTATGATATTACCAATTTTCCAAATCTCTGGAAAGATCCCTTCAGCAACAATTGTGTTGAATATATTTTTTATCTCGTCTATACAAAATGGGAGAACAAGTGTTATCATTTTCAAACTAATATTGTCGAAGCCGACGGCTCGAGATTTTATGGATTTCAGAGCATCATAAATATCTTCAGATGTTATTTCTCTGACAGTAAATTTCACAGTATCATCGAGAACATTGTTTGTATAATGATTGAGTAAGTTATTATCAATGGTCGATGTGCCAGCAACGCTTAGAAAGAAGTTGTTAATGCAATCTGGGTCTCGCAGAGTGTCTGGCAATGACGTATGTTTTGATTTTGTAGACGAAGTGTTGACACCCCAGTTTGATAAGTCTTTCCATAAATTTCTAGCACTATTCGAATTTTGCTCTATTGTATATTTCATGAATGCATTTTTTTCACGTTTGATGGCGTTATTTACTTCATTGCGTATGGCTACATAATATTGGCGATCAATAGCAGATTTTGATTTCGAAAACTTGGTGAACGCTCTAGATTTCTCTTTAATCATTAATTTGATGTTGAAAGTTATATAAGGTTTATTTCTTCTTTTGTTCGTTTTCATTATTTTAATTGGTGCATGTGTATCAAATAATGCCATAATATATTCGTTTAGCAGATTTATTTTGGAGTTCACATCATTCGTGAATACTATATCTCCCCAGGGTGTCATGTTAGCATGTTCTTCGAAAAGGGTCAGGTCTAATCTATTGAAATCTCGAAATTGTACAGTATCATTATCATGATTTTTCAGATCAATACATACATTACAGGAAACTAACATGTGATCAGCAAATCCAGGGATATCACTGTTTTCAAGGACACGAGCTTCCAAGTTTGCACTAACACAGATCACGTCAATGAGAGATTCTGAGGTCTGAGTTATTCTGGTGGGATTTTTCACTATCTGAGTCAACCCGAATTCACTTAACAGTGAGGTGAAGCTTCTGGAGTCCGACGAGTTAGGTTGTAGTAGATTTATATTGATGTCTCCTAGTAGCACAACTGATTCGCCCTCAATAAAAGCTCTTTCGATGGTGTCATTAAGGTCATTGATGAAACTAGCGATATTCGATCCAGGTTGTCGGTAGACAACACCCATTACAATTTTTTGTTTGTTAAGTGTGAGGGTTATCCACAGTTGTTCCAGCTTACTATTTGGCGGGGAGAAATAAAATGGTTTGAATGAAACATGTGATTTGATGTAAAACATCACTCCGCCCCCAAATCCTTCTCGATCATTTCGAATGATATCGTACTTAGGGATTTTCAGAAAGTCATCAGGATACTCCTTGTTCAGGAATGTTTCAGTGATAGCTACTACCAAGGGTTCTTCTTCCGTTAAAAAATTTTTAAACACGCTGAAACGTTTAACTAAAGAGCGTAAGTTGATAGCACATAGTGTGTGGTTTACTTTTTTGACTCTGATATGACAGGATTCCCATTTATGTATTTGATGTACAAGTCTGTTTCTCCATCTGTTTTCCTAGTCTGTAGTTCGTCTATAACTCTTTTCAGTTGTTTCCGCTGAAATTCGGTTTTATCAGTTGTGATTTGGACGTCGATATTCATGGACTTTAGTTTTTTCTTGTTACTGAGTATTTCGATGACGTCTAAATCGGAATCGTTCCTTGTCTCTTGTCTGATGACTTCAGGTTGTTTAAACATCTCTCTAGCTTCTTTATATAGAGATTTCGCCGGTCTCTGGGGCAATTTCCTGATGCTTGAGAGAAATGGATCTGATCGAAAATTTGCAAATAACAGTCCTAATGACTTCTCATCCTCGTCTACTTGTATCACATCTTCGGTTTTCTTGAAAATTGCATCCTTCGAAACGTCCATAAACGTCTTTTTGTTCGTTTTTTGAACTGTCTTTCACCATAAAAAAAATATCTTTTTTTGACAATTCCATACTTAAAGATTTGGAAGACTCTGTAAAATACCAATATGAACATGTACAAAATTAAATGAGATTATTCTAAAATTATTTTATGCTTATGATTGTATATTCATAAAGAAAACGAATATTTTTAATATGAATGATGCATGTTAGATTGCTAACTGGTGTCCACAAATAATATGGTTAATTTTCTGAAGATACACGTCCGTTAATGTCACGCCACGTATTTCTCCCGAAAAATTAGTCTAACTATTCGTTGAGCACTCCTGAGCAGCCAGTTTTTTACTATATTATAATTTATACTATACACTATTAGTTCCTTGTCGAAACAAGGCAGAGACTCGCGAAGACATTTTTAAAACTCTATTAGAAAATCGATTTTAGAAAAAAAAAGTTCAATTTTTTATGTTTACTTGTTGCAGAATTTAAATATTTCTAACATACAATACGCAATAACTGTGCATAACTATATATTCTGCATACCTTCAGAAAGTGATTCCATTTTGCAGAATCCAAATTGCGATAGTTTTGTCCGTTTTACAGCAATTTGAAACCGGCAAGAATTTTTTGACGCATTTACTTGTTCAGTGCGTACCGAACGACGGCTGAATGTCGACTGATGCCGAGGCCGAGGCGACCCTAGAGAAGTTATATACCTGATAGGTCCGGTATTTCAAGCTAAGACTACCTGTTAATCCGACCTTAACGTATATAGACGAATACATACAATTCAAAAATTTGATTTTTGGCCAGCTTTTTGGGATTCTGCCCCACTGGGTACAGGGGGGGTACAGCTCCAGCAATATTTTTATTAAGGACCCTACCACCTTCATATTCTAGCAGAGCGTTACTGACTAGAATTGAAGAGAAATGACAGAGTCGAATTCAAAAATCCGGGCGTCGGGGGCGGTACAGCTCCAGCAATATTTTCATTGAGGACCCTGCCACCTTCATATTTTAGCAGAGCGTTACTGACTTGAATTGAAGAGAACTGACAGAGTCAAATTGAAAAATCCGGGCGTCGGGGGCGGTACATCTCCAGCAATATTTTCATCAAGGAACCTACCACCTTCATATTTTAGCAGAGCGTTACTGACTAGAATTGAAGGGAAATGACAGAGTCGAAATCAAAAATCCGGGTGTCGGGGGCGGTACAGCTCCAGCAATATTTTTATTAAGGACCCTGCCACCTTCATATTCTAGTAGAGCGTTACTGACTAGAATTGAAGAGAAATGACAGAGTCGAATTGAAAAATCCGGGCGTTGGGGGCGGTACAGCTCACCACACTTTCCATTTATATCTGTCTATTTCGGTTCTGGCTCGATACCTATCTGCCTGAAGTATCGTCATATATCATCACTTGCATTCGATATGGCTTTGCTATGATATCAATTACAAAAAGAGTGAAGAAGAAACAGAAAAATCAATTTAATTGTCATTTTCGATTGCCTGTCTTTTATATTGAAGTCAGATAAGACTTTGATCATTGAAGGATAATCTTTATACCACGATTCCTTTGTTGAATTCCTGTCTGAAGCTCGAGTAGAAGGCTTCAGGTATTCTTTCACCACACTTTCCATTCATGTCTGTATCTACTCCAGTTCTGGCTTCATCTTTAGACGTATCTGCCTGAACTATAGTCAAATATCACCATTTGCATTCGTTACGGTTTTGCTGTGATCTCAATTACGATAGAAGTAAAGATGGATCAGAATAATCAATAATTTGCTGGAGCTGTACTGCTACCGACGACCGGATTTTTGAATTCGACCCTGTAATTTCTTTTCAATTCCAGTCAGCAACGCTCTGCTGAAATATGAAGGTGGCCGAGTGCCCAATAAAAAAGTTGCTGGAGCTGTAACGCCCGCGGCCGTCGCCACGCTCGGAATTTTCCAGTGGTCCCTTCTATTTTTTCCGTTTCGAAACATAATCATTTCTAAAAGCCTCGTCACTCTTTCAATATGGTGGGGAAATTTATTAAATATTGCCGAACTTTATTGCTAAAGTAACCGAGATATATAATTTCAGTTTCATATTCACAGTAGGGTGATCCAGAAAGGGGATTTTACTAACTATTTTTTTTAATCATGAATTATCAAAATCGTTTTCTCAACGTGAACTGATGGAAAAAGTTTTCAATACAAATATTACGATAAAAATCCATTCGAGATATTTTCGTACATGACAACTTCTCATTCTGAGAAATGTTCCATCAACATACTAGAGCATGAGGGTATGAAAGTAAAACCGAGCCCTCAAAGAGATCGAATTTCGCGTCTTCTCCATTCCTGTTTCCGGACCACCTCTTTTGACAATCAGTGAAAAAATAATAATTTTCCAATAATTTTTAGTTTTCAGTGGCGTACCTGGTTCTTTGAATGTATTTTTTTAACAATATCGAAATTAAGTGATAGAACACAGAATGAACTCTTCGAATATTCAGTTCAGAGGAGAAAACCGTTTTTATTCTCTGGGACATCATATTCAACCATTCCATCCTACATTAGTTTTTGAGATATTTCCAAGATACGTTTTGAGTGCGGGGTTCAAGGCACGTGGAATATGAATATGAGAAATGTTTGTATTCAAATTAACTCCTAATGTGGTTGAGGAGTTATGGGAATTTTCGTACGAAATTTTATCTCCAGCTGGTTCACACACATGATTCAGATGGCTATAACTTCAATTAACAATTTTCCCAAATACTTCACTATCAAAACATTTATTTTTTTATGTTCGATCATCGATGAAGTTCAATGGTTTACGATTTTTCTGAAGATTAAATTGGTAAAACGTCTGTTTTCGACAGCAGACTCTTTCATCGGGTATAACTCTTTTTCGACAATCCCTCTTGCGAACTCATTGTAGGACACACCACGCATTCTAGGCTAACGATTGAGCATTTTTGTCTAATTAAGAGTTTCAACAAACAAACTGATAACAAGAGGGTTACAGAAAATTCAAGTGCATATTACAAATTCCACGAGACTTTGTATTATCCTATAATAATACTCATTTGATCAATGGGAGCAGGTGAGGATGATCCAATTGATTGAAAATCAATTTTTGGGTTCAGAAAAGAGAACATATCTGGCGATTATTGATCTCAGGTGGATTTTCCACTGAAAAATGATTCTTTTCATCTCGAATGCTGATCATAGATCTTGTTGGAAGTCACTTTCGACATTATAATATTGGACAGAAATACGTGAAGAGGTAAAGTTGGATTTTGTCAGCATTAGATTGCACCAGAAATAGATCCTATTCTGGAATTATTGTCAAGTCTACGTTTACGTCATCTCCTAACTATTGCAAAATTGAGCAAGACAAATTGATCCCTATAGGTATACCAACACTGTGAAACCCCGCAGGCATTCACATAAAGATATTTACAAGTTGAAAATCTTGATAACAAAGCACGCACCTGAAAAGTGATACTGGTACCAATAGCAATCAAATGTTCTAGAATAGACAAGTGAGCTTTCGTCAGGTTGGTGATACAGAAATCTGATGTGTTTCAGGTTGTATAGGTGTATGGAAATAAAACCTATATAAATTATGCATAGGATTGGTAATACAATTAGAGGGCAAAAACGCATTTGTTTCTCCATAATATTGCTTGCTTGTGGAAGAGAAGGCATTTTACCAAACTATCCAGAGAACCACCTTCGACATGACGTATTTTTGAAGTCGATAAAGTACAGCCTAACCAATCCATCTTGGCACAAACTCAGATACTTTTCCAATTGCACTCTGGCAGTGTAGATCATGACGAAAGAAAACACCTTCTAGGAATAAATTTCAACAGAGTGAACACATATAATAGGTGTTTCTTTATCTTACTATACTTCACAGAGATTGATGAGCATATACGTAATTAATTCTGTGCCAAGATGGATTGGATAAGCTGTAATTTGTTGCTGAGAGAAGTACAAGAGAAGTTGATAGTTCAAGTATGGTAAAAATCCCAGATAGATTCATCGAAAGCTATATTTGCAACATTGTTTATAAAAGAATATTTTTTTGCAACATTATTATACGTGCAATAGCAATGATATAATGATAATACGGGTACCTTGGGAAAGATTGAGTAGTTTTATCAACTGAGTCGATATAGATAACAAATGTTGTTGTTACCATCGCCGAACCTCAAGCAAGCAATTTCATAAAACTATTTGTAAAATAAAGAAGCACACTGGAAAAGAAAATATGTGAACGAAATCATTAGCGTAGCCTCAAACATGTTGCTCAAATGCCGGTTGTCAGTGGTGGGGGAATCCACCCGATAAATTGATGCATGATCTTGTAATCATTGAAATAGTTATATATCGGTAACTTATCAAAGGTTTGTGATTATTCCGCTTTCAATTTGGAGTAACTTTTTGCATAGATAACGAATCCTAAATGAACCAGTAATTTTTTTTTTAACACTACCATTTTTTCAGAACCATAATGAAAAATTCGAAAATGAATATATATAGTTTCTAGTGAACCAGTCAACGGATCACTCTGAAATCTAAAAATTCTATAGAGAGCATATTCTGACATCAACATCAACAGTGTTGCCCCTTCTATCAGAAAGTACAGTAGCAACTTTGACTGCGAATGGAACACCCTGTATATAATATCGTGAAATCAACAACAATAACTTAACTATTTTGAAATCCCCCTATCTGTTGCCGTTTTTGAAATTTGAGTTGAGTTCAGGTTTTTTCTTCGGGAATCATGACCTTAAAATTGCTGATATCTTTGAGTTAAGAAATACTATGGTATCGAAATTTGGTTTGAAGTTGTGATACTTAGAGGCTTTCCACACTTTAGCTTAATCTCCGTCGTAAAAAAATACAGTATTTTCGTTCGCTTGAAAAAGTGACTGAAAGTTGATTATTCCACAAGGAACACCCTGTATATGATTGAAAATTCATATTTCTATAAACATATACTATCTAAAACACCTATCAGATCACTCTTTCAGCAACTGTTCCCAAACTAGTTATTATTCTGCTTATTTCTCTGGTCTAAAAACTTACACGTATTTCTAAACAACATATGGAGGGCTCAGAGTTGAAGTGAACCAAGTAAGCTTTTTGACGATTGAGAATCAACATAGAAGGTCGTTGAAACTCGAGATATATATTTTTCAGTGAACAGTTCATGTTGAGTTGAGTTATATTTGGATCGACAGCTTTTCCAATTATAGGTCTGAGAACTTGCTCTATTTTACTTGACACACTATTATTTTCAATCCACTGTATGGATATAACCCTGTTGTCCCCCATAGTTCATTCATGAGCATCCCAAATATTTCATAAGCTCACTAACACCAGTTCAGACTGGGGTATTAGCTGTAGCAGGCAATCAAAGAGGTCAATAATATTACATTGTTTTCGTATAAAAATATAATTTTTGTTATTGTGGTATTGTTTAATGTTCAATTGAATTGATACTAAACTTGAGATATCAAATATATTTCACCACCACTAGACAAAACAGACAATTGGATGAAACTCCAATGCTTTTTTTTTTATATTTTTTTAATATTTCAAAATGAAACTGCCACCCTCAATTCGTTCAGATCTTTCAATGGAACTTCATGAAAAGGGATTTCGAAACATGCCTAATCTAAATATTAGAAAGGCTTTCATTCATGGCCACTTTCATAATTCAAAAGTTATGATGAAAAATAAGCGAAATTCGACATCTTTGGGTGCCCGCCACAGTCCCCAAGTCAGAAATATCAGGATGTTGATTTAGTAATATCCAACTTCGTCGAATAAACTGGAGATACTATATCAGGATGTTGATTTAGTAATATCCAACTTCGTCGAATAAACTGGAGATACTTTCTTAGGAATTATTTCACTCGATTTGCCCATCACTTGCCAAATTAATGAACCAGGTTCGTTTACACTACTCTTCTTTAGTAATGGATTCTTCTAAGAATTTATCTACTATGTACCTTTTATAATTGATTTTCCTTCTTCTCCTCCAATCAGTTGAAAAAGGAAAAGGAGAGTGGAAATGGGAAAAAATCAAAATGAATAAAAAAGTAGTTCGGATCAAATGATGTATAAATGAGTTTTATTCAAATAAATTAAGTACATAAAAAAGTTATTACAATCAACAACACATGAAATACGTAACCTGGGAGCATGTATAAAATAGTACTAATATGGAATGAGTAAGAGTTATAAAATAGATTCTATAACTTATGAAATAATTATAAAATCTAAGTTCTGAAAGTCCAGTCAGAATAATACAAACAGCTGTCGACTGGGATATTTTCAGAGAAAATCAATACAACCTCACTAAAATCTAAATTTATAAATAATATACTTTGGGCTATTCGAGTTTGAATCAGTGGTTGGCAATCAATTGATCCCATAAAATTCAATCAGTTCATCTACAATGAAAATGTTCAATGTCGTAAGAGTATGTGGAAAGTATTCTCAAAAACTGACCACTGAAGTATACCAAACCACGTCGCTATTCTAGTCAGAAACCTTCAGAATGATCGATTTCAAATGATCTTTCGTGAGAATGTACTTTGTATGATCATCGTATTTCTGAATCAGTTATCTCAATCTTGTTCTGAGAACTTTTCTAGTGAAAAACTCCTGTTGAAGATATAATACCCCTTCATCGAATTTGAATAGCCTCACGTATAGCAGAAAACATGTTTTATAACTACCAAAGCATTCATTATACACGTATGAGACTCATCTCGTTAGATATTGTTTAATCTGTCAAAATTTTCCTTTCTGATGTGTATGAAGTACTCTTATAGTCACTTATATTACCAGATAAAAGACAGTTTCACTATGAAACTACTTGTCAACTTCATTTAATGAGTTTCATCAAACTAGTTGCAGTCAATTCGACACCAGTGTCATATCAAACAAAACGTCACAGTGATGCCGATGGAATGATTGTAACATGAAATTTGGAAATAGAACTGTTTCAGAGTAAATGAAATCACAATTTTCGTTATATTCTAACAGCCGATTTCACCAACTGTTTCTGATGGGAGTATTAAGCTAATAGGCCAATAAAGATCATTTAACGCACTGTAGCGATTCCACAATTGTTTAAAAGAGTATTAAACCCTCACCTATCTTAAAGGGTCGTTTTGTTTAATGGTCTCAGAAGAAAAGTCGGTGCAATCGGCTGTTAAAGTTATAAAACGAAATAACCAGAAATATTTGAATATTCAAATTTCAAGTAAATGGATTTCGAACAAAAGTAATGAGCTTCTTGTGTAATGCCTTAATATATTAAATGTTTCGAAATCAACAACAACTTCAACTTCATATGTTGATGAATTCTACCCCCTGCATTATGCAATAGAACACCGAAACCTTTTGAAAAATTTATAAAAATTGAATTGAACTGGCCGATACTTGATGAAAATCCATATTAACAAAAATATATTACAGTTTCCTGTATGATTTTCACTTACAATGGGTTTACAAAACCGCGACACGTGTTTCGCTATTACAATAGCTTATTCAAGCAAGATAAAAAAAATTTTTTTTTATCTTGCTTGAAGAAGCTATTGTAATAGCGAAACACGTGTCGCGGTTTTGTAAACCCATTGTAAGTGAAAATCATACAGGAAACTGTAATATATTTTTGAAAAATTTATATTCGTTAGCATGAGTGGATAGATTTTGCTGTATCGTTCAAAATTGTTTTTCATGTTCTATTGAATTATATAGTCGACTCACGAAAGACTTATTGTTGAAAAGCTCACAAATGTAAAGGATCAGAGAGAGTTCTGGAAAACTATCAAGTCATTCCAACCGAAATTCCAGTCAGTCACTATAGCGATAGAAATCTGGGAAAACTTTTATAGTACCATTTATTTCGAGAAATCCCTAACGAAATTCACTTTTTTCGACGCAGGCAATGAGTTTCTAGATGCTCCTATTACATTACGAGAATTATCGGACTGCTTGAAATTTTGCAAAGATCATAAAGCCCCCGGAGAGGATGGAGTTCCTTACGAGTTTATTAAAAACCTTCCCCAAAACTGGTTGCTCTATTTGTGTCACCTATTCAACAAAATGTTCAGTGAAGAAATATTTCCTGACACATGGAGTAATACCGTGTTAACCATGTTACACAAGAAAGGTCCAAAAAACGATCCAGTCAATTATAGGGGCATCGCCCTACTTAACAGTGTACCAAAATTTTTTTCTTTGATACTTCAGAAAAGATTAACTACATGGTGCGATGAAAACGATGTCATTCCTGAAACACAATCTGGTTTCAGAAGAAATCGTGGATGTATTGACAATGTTTTCGTGCTCAGTTCAGTAATTCACATTAATCTGAGGCTTAGGGGCAGAAAAGTTTTCTGCGCCTTTGTCGACTTCAAAGGGGCGTTCGACTCAATTAATCATAGCCTATTGATGCACAAGCTGTACCGCCTAGGTATCAGTTCGAAATTTATCAGATTCCTGAAAAATATGTATGACAATGCCAACATGTCTATAAAAAGCGACGGAAAATTCAGCCGAAAATTCGAAATCTCCTCAGGTGTGCTACAAGGCGAACCTTTGAGTCCCTTACTCTTTCCTTTATTTATCTCGGACATCGAAAACTAGTTCGAAGAAAAGGGCTGCAGGGGAATAGCTATAGATAATGCAAATGACTTGCTGCTATTGCTGCATGCCGATGATCTGGTTCTGCTAGCAGATACACCAATAGATCTACAACGTAAACTGAAAGTACTGAGCCAGTATTCTATAGACAATGATCTTGTTGTAAACGTGAAATAATCAAAAATCCTAGTTTTTAGTAAGGGAGGTTTCGCATCCAACAAAAATCTGAGTTTCTACTATAATAACGAGAAAATGGATGTAGTGAGTAAATTCAACTACCTTGGGGTTCATTTTTCATCATCTGCCCTTTTTCTCGAAATGGCAAATGTAACAGTAAACAAGGCAAAACAAGCTCTAGGCGCCGTTATGGATCTTATGATTAAATCCAGGATGACCTCATAAGAGGCCAGAATCAAGTTATATGAGTCAATAGTCATTTTTTCCTCACTCTCATATTGCGTAGCCGTATGGGGACTGAGGTACCCTGACCTATTAGAACGCATTCAAGTTGCATTCTTCAAAAAAGTTCTTGCCCTCGCCAAAAACACTCCGGACTATATAGTTAAAATCGAAACTAGTAGAATAAAGCTATCCTATAATATCATGAAATGTGTAATGTCATGGTTACAGAAACTCTTTCTCTCCGTTATGTTTACCTTATGATATTTGTTAGTGTCGTCAATCTCGAATTGTAATTATCTCACTCAAGTACCAACCAAACTCTTTGTTATAAGAATTGTAAATTCTTTTTATAAACAATAAATCTATCTATCTATCTATCTATATAGTCGACTTCTGTTAGAACCGACAGTGAATGAACAACTTTTTCATTGTTGAAAATATTCACCTCAATAAACCATGTTCTCATCAAATAAAAAATTGTTGACCCTGCAAACAAAATAATGGCGTCGTGTACAATGATTTCGATGTCACCCGGTAAATACTAGCCAAACTCTGTATTAATCTCTAATAGTATCATACACCTGAAAGGAACTGGACTAAAATTATCGAGAAATTTATTTTCTTCCAAAAATATATCATCAAAAATGATGCCGGTTTCAGCATTTTCATACAAGTGGTTATTGTCAACTCTGCAAACAAGCCTTTTTTAGTTAACGTTATTTATGTATTGTCCGTGGCATGCATCAATTGTCAGTGACAGAAATAAAGATTACAGAACGTCTAGGAGGATGGTTCGAAAGTAACCGCTATTAACCAAGATATTTTGTCAGCGGTTACCTGAAAAACATAATTTTATGAAGGAAATGAAAGTTTAGGCATCAAAATAATCTTCAAAACATGAATGATCTACGACATCGACAAAAAATTCCACTTCTGTTTTTGAATTGATTGCCATGTTTTGGTATTATGTATAAATAATCACGAAAATGTGTGATTCACGCTACGACGTCCGTAAGAAAAACGAAAGAAAAAACATGGCTTGGAAACGAAATCACTAGTTTTATGTATGTACCTTAAGTGGGCAACAATTACTACATAGTAGCTGTCAAAAGTAAATAGCATCACTTCCGGTACTAGGTGTTAGAGACCGAATTGACTGACTGTCCACAGCGTTGCCACAGCTACTCCGTTCGGAGTAGATCTACTCCCATCGGATGTGTTTTACTCCTCTACTCCAAATTATCAAAATCTACTCCGCTTTGTAAGTTTATCTATTCTGCTCTAATTTCTTCCTGGTTGCAATGTTGCAAAACATTTGTCTTCTTCTTCTTTGTAAATGGCAAAATTTGACAATTGTCCATTATGCCACCATTTTCTACTCTCTACCTTACATGGCCCATGCCCTTGATATCCATAGACGAGGCGAGTTATGAAATTCAACAGTAACAGTAAATTCCATCAGTTCTATCACTGATGCCTCTTTCTCTCTTAATGAGGAACCATAAACAGAGAAAGAGAGGCATCACTGATAGAACTGATGGAAGTTACTGTTGAATTTGAAAACCGCCTAAATAGACAGAGATAGTTGAGTTGAGATAGCCCTTTAGCCCATATTTAATATTTACTTTAGTGCATTTTCTGCTTTCTTTTGGAGGGTTTGAATTTTGATTGCACCAGGCGCTTATTCTAGATTACCTAATCATTTACGTGTTCTGCTCACATTTGCATATCTCTTGCAATGAAAATATAATTATGGACAAGTATGTACCTATGTTATATTATATCATCTAGATTCAGCATTCATTTATATTTCCACAGATTTGTCATTAGGAAAGCGAAAGTTTCGCATGATGTGCCGGTACCAGGAAATGTACAGGAACCTGTTGCCTCCACTTCTTATACTGTTGGGGAGTCGAACTCAGAACTTCAACCTGTTGAAGAGATTGTAGAGAAGGCAAGACTCCTCGATGCATATGAAGGTAGCAGTCGAGTTTATTCTAATCAAGAATCGAGCAGTTCGGATAATGATATTCCTGGACCTGGACTACCACCAATAAAAGACAAAGAAGTATATGCAACATTTTAGAAATGCATGGACCGAGAAATTTACAGGCCTAAAATGTGTTGACCAACTGGCTATATGCAAGATATGCAATAAAAAATTATCCTGTAACTACAACCATATTTCAAGACACTTTAATAGTAAAACTCACCAATTGAGTGAAAATTCTTGCAGGACAACTCCACAAATCAGCCAGTTTGCAGATACCAAAAGGGCAGATACTGATAATTTAGTGAAAGCTACTGAACTTAAACTAGTAGCATTTTTACATGAACACAATTTATCGTTCATGTTGATGGATCATTTGCCAAAGCTAATAGCATCTGCATGCCCTGATTCCATAATTGCAAAGCGCTTAGAAATTGGTCGAACAAAAGCAACAAACTTGACCAAGAATCAGTTTGTCGAAGAAGCCCTGACAGGGTTGAGGAATAAGTTGGATATTAATAAGCTTTATAGTTTAATAATTGACGAAACCACTGATATCTCCACCAAAAAGTCTCTGGCTGTGATCATTAGATTTCATGACGATGTATCAATAAAAGATAGATTTTTAGGATTGACAAATGTTGAGGATGGAACTGCTAAGGGTTTGTTTGATGCTGTGATAAAACTGTTGACTGACAACAATATTCCAATTGAAAACATGACTGGTTGTGGTGCTGATAATGCATCTGTTATGATGGGAAATAAAGAAGGCGTACAATCTTAATTTAGAGAGATGAATCCTTCGAATATAGTAATGGGTTGCATTTGCCATTCACTTCACCTGTGTGCATCAGCAGCTGCCCTGAAACTACCCAAATCTGTGGAAGAGTTTTTGAGGAATGTGATCAATCATTTTTCTAATAGTTCAAAAAGAATTGAAAGTTTCAAAGAGCATCAAGAATTTGTGAATATAAAACCCCTAAAACTCTCGAAAACAAGCCAAACAAGGTGGTTGTCATTGCAGGTAAAATTATTCACAACTTTGAAATAGAAATATATGTTTACTAATAACTATGATCAATAATGTGAATAATTCTGATTTTTTTACAGGCAGCTGTTGGAAGAGGTCTTCAGTCATGGGATGCACTTGTGCTTTATTTCACAAGTGTTGTTTATACTGAAGATTTGAGATTAACTTCCCAAATATTGGAAAACTTGAAAAACCCAGTTTATAAAATTTACTTTTCTTTTCTATCGTATGCTCTTGGGTTTGTGAATACAATAAACAAGGAGTTTCAGAGTGAAACATGTAAAGTTGATGTACTGATTTTGAGACTGACAGAATTGTACAAAACTTTTTTGCGTAACTTCATAAGTAAGAAATACCTAGACGAAACATCTATTCATCAGATTAAACTAGAAAATCCACATAATTTTGTCAAAATCGAGGACATGTATTTTGGCGCCAAGGTGGAGCAAATTATTGAAAAGGAGAACATAGATAAGAACGAACTATCTAAGTTCAGGAACAATGCTCTTGGATTTTACATAGAATTATGCAAACAAATTATTAAACGAGTTGATTTTTATGATCCACTATTGTTATATATTCGAAGATTTTCCCCCACAGAAGTTCTTTCTGGTGAACACCTTTCCATAACAAAAATGTTGGATTTTTTTCCCCAGCTGATTGCATATGTGGATGTTGAAATTTTGAATTCGGAGTATCGTTTGGTAAGTTCCATTGCTGAATTTCAGAGTAGTGTGAAGAAGAACTTCGAAGAATTTTGGAATCAAGCAATGGAAATGAAAAATGGTTTGGATGAAACTATGTTCCCTAATTTGTCGCGGGTTATCAAGGCAATAATGACTATTCCTCATTCTTCAGCATCTGCAGAAAGAATATTTTCTCAACTTACATTAATTATATCAAAGCAAAGGAATCGTTTGGAGGTTGATACCTGTGAGTCAATAACGCACACAAAATCACTTCTGGGATTGAAGGGTGACTTATGTTATCAGTTTGAGCCATCTAAAAGAATAATATAGAGCGGGCGCTGCGAAACATTCCGTTTGAAAAAACCGATGACCTCATTCTGATTGATGATTTGAGTTGAGGAAGACTTGATGAATAATATTTTGGAGGTTGCCGGACGGAATTATGATCCAGTTTTTTTTTCGGTCCTATAATAGGAGTTTTCGATTCCATCGCTGTAGTTGTGAAAAAATATGTTGTATAGAATGCAAAAACCATTGACCAGTATTTCTCGACTGGAATCTTTTTGCAAGATCCTTTCAATCCTGGAACTGAAAGTTGCCAGGATAGCCCGTTGTCAGTTTTGTTATAAATCTCCTTCCCAGCGTCACATACCTTCTCTCGAGTTTTGGAGCGGGCCGCGCTCTTCTCAACAGTTTTTGTGACTTCAGTTATAGCTAAACTTCATCTATTATTATAACACATACATTTTCCATAATTATAAAATAGCAGTGCTACGAATTTTGTGAGAACTTTTTTTTAAGTGAATAAATATCGCTGTAATTAAAAAATAAAAAAAAAGGCGAACGAAAAATTGTGGTGAATTGGTGAATGAACCAAAAGAAACTATTCAAATGCAGCAAGTCGACGCAAAGACGAAATTTCAGACAAATTTGAGAAGTTGTTTGACCCGAATGCTGATGAAGAACACTTCTCGTGGTATAAAAGTTGCATGGCCAGCTATATCGGCGAAGAAAAAATTCCTTGTCGTCACTGCATAAGAGTGCTGGAAGGAAGAGCTTCATCATCAACACAGGGCGTAGGTGGCCCATCAACTGACCCGCATATCAAAAAGAAGCAACAGCGATTCGTCGAGTGACTCATGCTGTTCCATTTGTGGTAATACGACAAAAACCAAAACAAAAAAAGTAATCTTTTAACTGAAATTTCATCAGCTTTGCTGTTTTTCAATACTTCGCGTCGAAAATATTATGAAATTTTCACAAAAATTTGTTATACGAAACACCGGAAGATTTGTTTGCAGAAACTTCCAATATCGTGTTACAGAAATTACGTTTCATAACCAAAATCTTCTAGTAAAGAAAGAGGTTGACCAACAACAAACATCACAAAAAAAGTTACTGGCTGCTTTTGACAAATTAATGGCGGATATAAAAGACGGTGTTTCGACGACCGCTTTTGAATTGACATACTTGGCTCAACGCATGACTGTACTCGCTGAAGTAGAGGATGTGGTTCTAATCGTGATCTCAAAGTGATGCTGATCGATAAATTTGGTGACAAGGTTTTATTCTCATATCTTACTGAGAGGAAGCAATCTTCTTTGGTTTTCATGGCAGGAAGTTCATTAAGGAAATAGCTGAACGTGTACATCGGCTAGACTGTAGCAGAATCTTCATGTGTGCTAAAGAATTACGGAAAGAACTATCCACTACTGAGCTTACACCAAAGGACAAGTTGTGTGATGAAATTCTTATAGAAGATGCCGCGAAGAAATGCACATTTACGCCGAAATGAAAGACTTTCATACAAGCCTCATTTAGCAGTCAAAATCTAAAATTGTCAGGCAATTCACTCCATGAAGCATTAGCGGTGTTTAGTGATATGTATCAGTGTAACGAACAGAAAGACACCGCAACATACAGCTCTGGCCGAATTCATTCACCACCTACCTAACTAAATCGAAACATATTCTACACTGTTGAACAATCTTAGACACTGTGACAATGACTTTCAAGGGAACATTAAGTGGCGAAGATTCTATGCACATTACAATCATGATAGAAAATCAACAGAAGAATGATGAAAAGAATACCTCACGGGCATGGCCTAGCTCTTCAGGTTGACTAGTCATTCGATATCTCAAGCTAAGCAGCAGGTAATGACCGCGTCGAAAGCTCATAAAACTGCAGCAAAGTATCATACCATAGCTCGCAGGCAATATATCAATGAACACAAGATATATTGAGGATATGCTGTCCTTCGGAGGAGACGTATAGCCGGCGGTCCTCAGTCCATGGTTGTTAGACTCGTAAAGGATCTCTACCTCTGGTTGGAACCAGAGTGTTCAGCAAAATTTCCGGTTGGGGGAAATGTAGTCACCGGCGTCGATGATAGGCCTTGGTAGGGGAAACACGCCGAAATTGAATAAATCATTTAAAAAAAGAACACCTCACACACTGCTAAACCGAAACTAACTGAAACGGACTGAAAATGTTTATATCAAGTCGTTATACTAAAATCCCAGCTGGCTACAAAAGTTTTTTTTTTCTTGTATGAAAAATAAACTGCAGCTCGTTCAATTCCGCTGCAAGTATTCTCCAACTTTTCAAAAATCAATGCTGAAACAGAACTTTTTATTACCGGTGGATATGAAGACTCCAAAAACTCTTCAAGCTCCAAGGTAATAGGTCTTCTGAATTGCTAGACTTGAAGTCCAATCAACTAGAAGCAGATTGAAGGATTTTCAGCCATATTTTTGTTGCTGTTCGTGGAGGAATTGAACAAGTTTTTATAAATTGTGCAGATTCCCATGTTTTCGTACTCTTCATCCACTTTTGGCATAAGCTATCGAATAGTAGTTGTTGAGGGATTCGGTTCGAAGGATCGGACGAAAAAACTCTTTTATTCAATTCAAATGTATCTGAAATTATCAGAACTTTTGATGTTTTGTATTTACATTGCTTAAGTGCTGCAATACATGGGCCTCCGAACTCACTCCAATTCGGTTATGAAAGAAGAGATAGAAAGTTGTACCCGGTGCAAATGGCAAAACCACTTATGCCAAATTCTTTAATCAGGCTTTGCAAATATAATGCTGAATGCCTGATAATGTTTTGCACTTGTAGAAAAAGCGATATCAATTGTATTTCCCTTTGCAAATGCATCGTCAATTATTGTCAAAACTTACCTGAATGAATTTTTCACTACTTATTAATAGGCAAACCACTCATTCATTGAATTTGTATTGAATTAGATCATGCCGTTTTTTTCCATACCTCACCTAAACCAGGTGTTGATAGTCAATAACAATTTTTTTTTCGCAGCTACAGCGATGGAATCGAAAACGATTATAGGGCCGAAAAAAAAAAAAACTGGACCATAATTCCGTCCGGCAACCTCCGAAATATTATTCATCAAGTCTTCCTCAACTCAAATCATCAATCAGAATGAGGTCATCGGTTTTTTCATAGGGAATGTTTCGCAGCGCTTGCACTAATAAAAACCATGTCCACTTTGAAACGATAGTTTATAGTTATGATGACTGGTTATCCAGACATTTTTTCTATACAGTCGAAGCATTTTTATTTTTTAGACTGATTTGTTTTGTTGAAGAGTTTTATTTATTTTGTTTGCATTGTAATCATTTTTTCTCTTCAGTCGAAGCATTTTTATTTTGTAGACTGAGTTGTTTTGTTGAAGAGTTTTATTTATTTTGTTAGTTTTATTTATTTTTGATCTCATATTTTTTCGACACAGCGGGGTATAAGTACTAGTCACTGGGGCTTTCACATTATTTATTTTATGGAGTTTTATTTATTTTTTTTCAAAAGTTGTGATATGTAATATTGCTTTCTCCTGTTCATTTGTTCGTAGTTTCCGTTCTTTCGATAAATTTTTTTGTGATATTTGAATAAAAAGAATAGGAATTATGAGGTGAGAGAAAACAATATTTTACTCTTAGATTGTAAAGTTTTGATAATAATTCGTTCTCTTTTTGGTTTGATATGATTTGTTAGCTGGGACTGGTGTGTTTGTATACACATTAATTTTATTCTACTCATGTACATCCTAGTTATTACAGTATAGAGTTCTATTTATTTTTTGTTCTACGTTGTTGAGATTATAGAGTATTGGAGATCTGTATTATTCGGTTTGATTTTACCTCTATCAATATTCCCAAATTTCGTTGAAAGCTATATGAAATATTAGGCATTCCAGATCCAGATACCTACCTACTTGTAGACGAAATTAAAGTGACTATATGACGATATAAACCAATACAGCGGCATCTCCTCCCAGAAACTTTCGTTTTTTTTTTCTCAAAAAGTGTGATTTCCATGGCATCACGTGATCTGGAATGCCTAATATATAACTAGACTTAAAAACTTTTTCGGTTTTTGTTTTACCGCCAAATTTCAACCAGCTGTCTGACAGTTACTTGTCATGTGTCAAATTTTCGAAACAAAATGTACTCTTCTTCTTCTCTTTTTGACTGCTATAGTTCTACTCCCCTCGGGTCTATTTCTACTTCCTCAAATCTACTACTATCTTTTGTCAGCTGTGGCAACGCTGACTGTTCAGGAAGAATACGTGGTGTGTTAGGAGTTGAAAGTCTATGTACCATGCAGGATATTGTCTAGATATACGTTGAATGAAGTGCATGTCGATGATGGTCGACCATTGTATATGAGTATCAAATATAAATCAGAACGTTGAATAAAGTGATTCAAGTAAAGGATCCCTGACTATTAATAATGAATTTATCCCACAAGATTGAACATGGCGACGAGGATTTAAAACGAACCTATAAGTGAAAAGCGCTGTGCAGTTATAGTGTGGTTACCGGCAAATATGGCGGCTGGGTCGAATCCGAAATTTTTGGAGTTCTATGCAGACGTAGACGAATAGAAAATGTATTCAGAACGGTTGGAACAACATTTCGCAGCTAATAGCATTACCGATGTGAAAATAAAAACCGCAGTACTGTTGAGTTCGGTTGGACAATCGACGTATAAGCTTTTGAGAGACTTATGCTTCCCAAATTTACCGAAAGATAAAAATTTTGAGCAATTGTGCAGTTCATTGAAAACGCAGTATAACACCAAAGTTATTGTGATAGAGGTGCTGTCAGAGAAGTGACAACAAATAGAATGTCGGGTTTTGAAAAGTGTAAACATTGTGGAAATTATCACAAAAATAGTTGCAAATTTAGTAATTATAAGTGTTCCATTTGTAATAGATTAGGACATATTGCAAAAGCATGTTTTTCTAAAAGGAATGTTAATTATATGACAGAAAAGGAGGAAAATTTGGAACAGGAGGAAATTTTATAAATAAATGATATGGATTTATTGTACTGTAACCAGATGGAAAATGTCGAATGTGCAGATAAACAAATTGCAGAAGATAGTCCATTCAAAATAATTTTGACGATCGATGGTAATGATTATTCTTTTATGTTCGACAGTGGAGTTTCTATATCAGCCTGTAATACTCTCAGGAGAGGTTATAGTGGTGATACGTTTGTACCAAGAGGGTATTTTCAAACTGAAGTGGAATATAATGGCATGGTGCAAAGTATAAAGTTGAACATGTATGCTCTCCAGCATATCACCAGAAAAGCAATGGCGCAGCGGAAGCAGCTGTAAAAATCTTCAGGACCAGGTTGTATGTAGCATTAGGTGACCCAAGGAACAAGGAAGTTTCTATTAGTACTCTCATTGTACGATTTTTGTCGACATACCGGACAACAAAACACTCTAGTACGGGAGGAACGCCTGCATTTTTGCTGTTTGGCAGAGAATTACGCACAAGATGGCAACTTCTACGAGACCAGGGTGAACAACAGGACTTGGGAGAGCAAGCTAGCAGCATAAAAAAATCACAAAAGTCCATGGAAACGCAGAAACATTATTACAGGGGAAGGAAAAGACACTTTCTGGAAATGGAAGAAGTATATGTGAAGAATTACGGGTATCGAACAGTTGGTAAGTGGATACCTGCTAGAATTGTTGAACAGATTGGAAGGGCAATGTACAAGTGTCAGTTAGATGACGGTGAGGTGGTGAAACGTCATGCCGATCAGATAAAAAAATATTGTACAGCAGAGAGTCAAAATAGGGAAATACATAATTTCCAACCTAATCGAAACATCCAATCTAGTTGCAAAAATTCGGATTTTTTCATAAATTTGCCAAATCAACAAATTTTGACAGTCACGAATAACTTGCCTAATCAACAAAGTTTACCAGTTACAGATAACTTGTCAAATCAACAAATTTTACCAAATGAAAATCATAAACCTTCGAATTCCAATTCAGTCTTGAGTTATGAGATAGGAGAGGAGGAAAGTAAGGACACGGTTGATACAGAAGCGACCTCGATAGAAGCTTGTAAAAGTGATAACAGTAAAATTAAAAGAGCACAGGGTAACGTAACTAACATGCACAGAGAGATCAACGCGCTCTCAGAGAAATACTAGATTACCAAATTAATTGAAAGATTATGTAATCGATAGGGAAAATTGAAACATATACAGATAGTTTTAGATTAGAAAAGAATCAATGTAATGTAAAGGTCGGAAGTATGATGCATGACCACAAGAAAAAATCTAGTGGAAAAATAATTAAAAGGTAAATGATTTTATTTAGTAGAGACTACAAAAGGTTATAATAGACTCAGCTAAAATAATAGCCTGATGATCCAACGGACATGTATTAAAATAATACTACATAGTTTCATAAGATGTGTTTGTTTGGTACAAAAATAAAAATGTATAGTAGAAAAAGCCAAAGGGATATAAATGTTTTTAATGCTTAGCAGACTTGAATGTCAGCTGTGGGGGTGTTATGTATGTACCTTAAGTGGGTAACAATTACTACATAGTAGCTGTCAAAAGTAAATAGCATCATTTCCGGTACTAGGTGTTAGAGAGTGAATTGACTGACTGTTCAGGTGTGTTAGGAGATGAACGTCTATGTACCATGCAGGATATTGTCTAGATATACGTTGAATGTAGTGCATGTCGATGATGGTCGATCATTGTATATGAGTATCAAATATAAATCAGAACGTTGAATAGAGTGATTCAAATAAAGGATTCCTGACTATTAATAATGAAATTATCCTACAAGAACAACTAGTGTCATCTACCCGTAGTATCCATCCCTTTAAATGATATACAGTTGACTAACTACATCGCTACATTGCCGTCCTAAGAACAGATGCCGTACCTACAAAAAAATCAGTTTTTGAGATTATTGTCTTGTTGGATTCGTGGCAAGCTAATTCACCTTTCTACCAAGTAAACTTGCGTATAATTTTTCGGTATATTCAAAACTCAAGGTTTTATTTAGCCGTATGTGAAAAAGTAGATGTGTGTACTAGTGAAATATGCCGTCTGTGCGTAATACTGAACACAAAAGCCATATCTACTTCCGCTTCTATGCATATACGGCGTTTCCAGTTGGGACATGTCAGATGCGGCGTTTCCTGTTGGGACATGTCAGATGCGACGTTTGTTCTTAAAAACCGAGCCATAATCTACAAAACATACTGCATTGCGATTTGCATTTAGTTATCAGAGTGATATTTTAAGTGTGAACGTGAAGAGTGTTATTTAGTTCTCATTTCAACGAGATTTTCATAATATTCAAGGTACGTTTGCATTAAAAAGTAAGGTGAGTGATCATAAATTGAACTAAAATATTTTTAGAAAAATGTCAAGTAGATCGAAAAACATTCTTTCCATGGTTCCCAAAGAACCCGATATTAATAATAATGATGCTTTTGTGAGTTCCAATGATATGTCGAAGTGATAACTGAAGATGGTTTTCCATTGGCATCTTTAGATTTTTCGTTAGAAAATACGTTTCAACCACAAGTTTTCACTGAATTGACTAATTTGATGCCATTAGACGACAATTCAGACATTTTAAACCACCAAATGCCCATTTCAAATATTTTTCCGAGTCCAGAAAAAAATGCGAATGAAGTATGCTGCGAATTTATCACAGTTTGTGCACCATGCCAGATAATAGATTATCGAATGATGATAAATGAATCAGAACATACAGAGGAACCAGAACATATAGTTGAATATGCAAAGGAACCAGAATGTACAGGGAAATATAGAATCGAACTAGAACATATAATGGAAGGTGACATTGAACAAAAACATTCAGATGAGAATGAAGTAGAAGCAGACATTACTGAGGAAGCTGAAAGCATAGAAAATGCTGTTAAAAAAAGTGGTGATCCAAGAAAAAGAAGAAAAATAGATGAGAATTCGAAGCAGAAAGCAATTATTGAAAAAAAACTTCTCACAAAACACCAGGTGCTGCCTGGATGGAAGTGTAAAAAAAAGTGTTTGAACAGTAGAAAAATTTGAAATTTGAATGAAAATTTTTGGAAATTATCCGCTAAAGAGAGGGAAGCATTCATCCTCAATACCTGCAGTCGTCTTGATGTGAAATGACGTTCTACTGAAAGCGAAAAACGAAACAGAACACATTCAAATATAAGTTGAAATCTGCAAATGGTCAAATGGTAGAAGAATGTAAGACTTTTTCTCTCACCGCACTGGGTTACAAAAAAACCAATGACAGAGTTACACATGATGCATTGCAAAATACTACCAAGTACAAACTATATCCACGAGAAGATAAGCGAACACAGTCTGCCAAGAAGAGAATTGAATATGATCTAGTAGATCTCACATAGAGTCGTTTCAATCAGTCATTTCTCACTATAGGTAAGATTTCAAAATTATGTCGATAAATGTTTATTTCTATATCAGGCGAGAGCATGCACCAAACCGAAGATATCTTCCTAGCGACATCTCTATATCTGTAATGTTCGAGACCTTCAAATCGCAATATCCAGACATGAAAGTAAGCTACGAACCTTACCGTTTGCGTTCCAAGGCAAAAAACATTTCTTATGCATCATTAGGACACGAGGTGTTAACAATGCGAAGAATTCAACCTACATGATGATCATCAAAAAGGAAATTTGCAGAATGACTGCAAAAAATTTATTTCTTGGAAGAAGCACATTGATCACGCCAGAGATTCTAGAGAGTTATATCAAGAACACGCCCAAACTAAGTTCGAGGATGGGATTGTTTGTGTTTCTGTAGATTTGGAGAAAGTGAACATGTTTCCTAGGGTCGATACTTTCAAAACACTTTTATTTATAAAAAGACTCACAACATATAATGAAAGCTTTGTTTCATTATGCCGGTTCCAGACCAAGCAGTCAAAGTGAACACGAGTTTGAGACAATAACACGACGAAATTGCAACGAAATATTAGGTATTCAGACAAGAAAAAATTGAGACAAACTGTCCACACCACAACGACAAATGTGCAACGAAATTTAGCTTAGAGAATTCGTTGTCCAACTATGTGGCGTTTCCACCAAGAGAAAAATTCAAAAAATGAAGATTTATTGCTAGCCGCCAGTTGTTATATCCTTCTTTCCTTTTCATCCAATGTTGGAAAAATGAAACGCAAACTTTTTTGGATGAGACCAAGCTTAAAAAGGCGAGGAAGTTATTCCATAAATGAATTTTAGTTCAGTTACGCGAGGATGATATTGGACTAAGTGGTGAGATTCGTTCAAGCTTTAAGAATTTTCCAAGAATGTCCACCGAAGATTTCGAGAATCTGATATGCCTTGTTGGTCTTGCAGTTGCCAAAAGACATACTAACTACAGAAATGCTATAAGTGTAACAGAAAGGTTAGCAATAACTTTAAGATTTCTATCAACAGGCGATTCCTACCACAGCCTCATGCTGGGTGGATTTAAGTATGGATGTTGTGTGTCGATGCTGGGTGAATTTGAATATGAATGTTGTGTGATGACGCTGGATGGATTGGGGTATAAATTTTGTGTTGGCGTTGTGTGGATTCACGCCACAACAACACAACCGAACTACATTTGTGTGATTTTTCACTCATTCATTACTTGGTCACCTTTTGTCAGCGCGCACCGCCCACACTGCGCCGACAACTTGTCGTATAATATGCAGACAAAACAGAGACCCTTTGATCTTTACCAAACTGGCGACGGGACTTGCAACAGTCTCCGAATTTGGAAAAAAAAACACAAATGAGACAAAAATGTTGCAGAAATATATCGGATTTGTCGCCACTTTGTCGCGGAACATGAATGTTCTTGTCTTGTCGTTGTTTTGTCTGCTTGGTCTGGACCCGGCGTTAGGTTAGGTTAGGTTGTTTTGTCTGCTTGGTCTGGACCCGGCGTTAGGACCCAAGTCACAAAATAAGACATTTGCAGTTTCGTGGAATGAAGCTATATCGGGCAGGGATAAAGGAGATATTATAAGCTGCTTTCATACTTTCTTCCTCAAACATAGAGATCCACCCAAAATTATACTTTGGCTAGATAACTACTCTAGCCGAAATAAGAATTGGTGTTTCCTTTCTTTTTTGGTTAGGATAATTAATTCTCCCGAAATATCCGCGAATGAAATATTTGTTAATTTTTTTGAACCAGGACACACATTTATGTCAGCGGATAGCTTCCACCATCAGGTGGAACTATCACTGAAAAAAAGGTGTACGATTTCAATTATTTCGTAGAGGCTGTGCAAAAAGCACAAGAATCAATACCGAAGTGAAAGTAATGTCCCATCAAGACTTTTACAAATGGAAAGATCTCAAATTTTAATAAATCATGAAAAAGACGCCATTTAAAAAAATCTTAGTGGCATTATGCTCGAGAATCGATGGAGTTTTTGGATGAATTCACCAGAAACTGAAGACAACTAGAAAATAAAATATAAAACAGAAAAAAAATGTTGGTAAGATTTGATGTTGCAAAGGACAAAAAAATCTAGAGAGAGACAGAGATAAAGAAAGAGAGAGACACTCTACCACATCGCTCTCATTGCAAAGGTATAGAAATTAATGGAGAAGTTGTTGGATTGTTTTTTCGTGAATTTCTCCAAACATTTGATGAATATTTTAGTGAAGAGAATGACGTTATCGCCGGAGGACCGATAGTTTCGAGGCCCAAAATGAGGAACTTCTCAGTGATGTTGATTGAATGAGTAAAGGAGCATCAGAGTCGAGAAAAGCGAAGTCCTTGTGAAGTAACATCTACAATTGAAAAGACAGATGACAATGAAAATGTTGAGGTCTCAAGTGATGGCGGTGAGTACATTCCAGAGACTGCTTCAGGATCCTGAGAGTATGAAAACGAATTAGACGACAGGGTTGTTGAAGATCAAGGAACACGTTTTGAAGAAAAATGCCAAATGAACGAATAGAGTATGCTGAAAAAAAGTAGGTACTGTAACGTGCCCCTTTCAGATACCACGTTACAAAGGTTTGAATAAATGTTTAGTAAAATTGCTTTTACAACGTCATACGGCCCAATAGCCACTACCGCGGCTGGAAATAATTCCAGGTGCATGGCCGAGAGAAACTCAATTTCTCGCCACTATCGCCCGAACCCGAAAGAGTTCAGTAGAGTCTGCTCGCCATTGAACGCGAGATCGTTGTCACTCGGCTCGCAGTACAGTGAATGACCCTTTGATTAGGGTAAGTTAAATGGGATGAAAAATGATTCTCTACTCAACTGAGAAACCTTTCAGGTTCTTCGTTACCTTCAAAGTCCGATCTGGACGTGCCTTCGGATCTAATTAAGATTCTCGCTGATCATAAGGGATCGAACGCAACGGACCAAGCGTGGCCACGGCAGCCGTTATGATAAAAAAGAATTTTTGCATTTCTTAGTTGACCACCGATGTCTTCCATGTGAAGATATTAGTGTTCCCCGTTTATGAGCAGGCTGATTTACAGATTTCACTACTGTCGAAAATGGACATGATAAGATGAATAACCACGATTTCGGAATATGGTGGAGCCCGCTTAACGGAATATTACCCGAAAAATGTTGATTCCTGCACGGATGCATTGACTAGGATGATGGAATCCAACTCGTCCACATAGCGAAAGCAGATTTCCTTACCTTTCCAATATTGAAATTTCTGTATTCGGTGCGTCCCGACTTTGCTGAGAGAAGTTAGATTCTTCCAAGGTCAACCTAGCCCCCATCTTCTTGTGAGCTGAGTGCCATAGATGACGTTTTTATGGGCATGAAGATAAGTACTTTTCATTGTCATTTTTATCAGTATCGGCCCTGTGAGTGAAAGAGAAAACTACTCCCTTCTTTTGATAAATTCATACCTTATACTTGAGATCCCTTTTTGAAAATTTTCTCCAAAATTAATTTTCAAGTGTTATGTATCATTATAAGATTAACTGTGTACAGTACTGATATTGTGTGATAATTCCATTGTAGTATTTTCTCAAGGTTTTAGTAAATTAGTACTTTGAAATTATCCCTATTTCGAACTGTCTTGTTCCTTACAGAGATTGGCCATCTCTTTTGTTCAGTGTAACATCATTGACAGTTGTGAAATTCCCACGGATATCTCCACTGTCAAGTATTAAGTTTTTATATGAAAGGTTACTCACCAATTTTTCTTATGTAGCGTTGAGCCCAACCTTAGTGTAAGTACCCTAAAATTGTTATGATATTTTCTTGAATCCCCGGTGAGTTATTTGTATTTCCCTATGAGTCTTGGTGAATTGAAATTCTTAATTTATAATTCAGGGTTTAGCTCAAAGTATTAATAAATAGTGTATAATTACTCTAAGGCTCACTTCTTTCAATTTCTCTTTTCAGGTATCACTTATCGAAATATTTTGAATTAAAGATCACTAATTTTGATCTAAGATCATCGAAACATTATTAGATACTGCTTCTGATATACTCATATTGTCTAAATAAATAACCCTTCGTTCTTACAATTTTCCTCGACTGTCTGTGGTCTGGCGCCCATTTCCAAAATTTTTTCGTTAAAAAGGGATAGAGATTTTCATATTTCTTATTTTCATCTGAACCCACGAACCCTTGCCTCCGAAGCATAAGCCCGTAGTAGCTGGGAAATGTTGATTTCACTACCATAGAAATCCCGAAACTCACCACATCTTCACTTTGCTAGATTTTTTTGTAGGCGGAATTAACTGATGTTCAGACTGGAAACACGGAAACTTCAACTTCAGGTGCTAAAACGGTGAAAAGGAATTGGTAAAGTTCGGAGAGGAAAAAAGAAAACTGATATCTCTAGACATATAGCACGCAACCATTCGTCTGAAATCGACGTTTATAAAATACTGTCGGAACCTCCAGGTAGAAAAGATTGAAACTAATTATAAGACCTTTTGAGAAAAAGGGGAAACTTTGCAAAAAACAACGTTATCTGTGAACCATTTCGAAGTTTGCGTTCAGCTAAAGATCTTTTGCGTGTTACAGTTGTTTCGGTTTCTTCTCTGCAACATTATTACGGCAGCATAGAAATGAGTACAGTGACTCAAAGAACAGAAATCATCAAGGAGCTGAACATGTGGAGCTAGATACATCAAAGTTCACAGAGAAAAACATTTCATCAATGTATCATCTAGAAAAATGAAAGAGATCGTTCGCTTGCTTGAAATCAGAAATATTGAGCCAACTATAAAATGCCTTTTAGATGCCTTGAAACCCCAATATTTTGATACTATGGTAATTGCTACAAACGCAGTACCAACGTACAATGCAGAAAAGGACAAGTTCATGTCACCCAAATTGCAATGAATATGGGCACATATTCAAAGCAGTGCGCCGAAATAGCAAATGTATTTGCTTTGAAAAGAAAGCAAGTTTCCGAAACAATTATGTCTGCTGAAGCAGAGGCAGATTTGAAAACATTAAGCCAAGTTATTGATTCCCAGTGGCAGTATGAGATCTCCAGCCAGGCTGTCAGTAACCTCGACGTGACACTTGAAATTATTGAAGGGATTTTTAGTGTCCATAGCTGATTCAGCTGCAATGGCTCTCAACTACAATCCCACCTTGAGAGATTATATCTTGCTTTTAGAGACTATTTTCTGTCATTTTATTTGATTGAATCATAGATGTCCCGGTGAATTGCAGAGGTTGAAACTTGACACCTACATAACTTTCAGTAACGACAGTTCAACTTTCGAAGAATTCTCAGATGTGGTGTCACCTACAGAAAAAATTCTTTTGAACAAGCTCAAGAGGCAAGGGGGCGTGGTGCACCAGTTCATATTCTCAAAAACACATACACATTTCATTGAATTATATTAAATAGTTTATCAGTGAAAAAACCTTTACCTATTCGGAAAAACTGATTATCGATCAACTGAACGGGTATGTGGTTGCAAAGTATACCCCCGTATAAGCTAGCAGAACCACTTCGGAATTTAATTTTTATTTTTGGCATAATTCCAGGCTAATTTATTACCCCATTACCGAATAAGGACACTCAATTGGAAACAGTGTATGTTGATATTCGTATAAACATATTTTTCAACATTTCAAGTCATTGTACTTGTGGTAGCCAGTTTTTGTGTGCAATAGTCTACGCAGATAACGGAAAAATTACAAATCGAATGTTCCATTCTGAGAGGAACTGAAAAAGGAAAATGTGGTAAACGGTACCTCAGAAAACCTCTCTGCTCGAATTTTGCTGAGGAGCTCAATTTCAAGTCGACAGTTGTTTGCATTCAGAAGAGGCGGCTAATGGATGTAGGGGATGATGACTAAGTTCCTTTGATAGCCTAAGTCATAATGGAAAATTAAAATTTCAAAAGGTCAATACCCAATATAGAATTCGATACGTTTTTTTTTTCTGGACCAATAACCAAAACCATGTTTACTGCTCTAGTCTGAAGCAGGGATATGTAACTTTGTGTATAGATGAAACTGGAAGCTTAATCCAAGTAGAAAAAAATATAGTTGATCTAATTCGCAAGATATATTTCTTTATAAAGGAGTTATTCACAAACGCCAGATACAACTTCCAGTTATGCAGATGCTAAGCCAAGTGCACAACACCAATATCATAGAAAAATACAAATCGAATGTTCCATTCTGAGAGGAACTGAAAAAGGAAAATGTGGTAAACGGTACCTCTGAAAACCTCTCTGCTCAAATTTTGCTGAGAAGCTTAATTTCAAGTCAACAGTTGTTTGCATTCGGAAGAGGCGGCTAATGGATGTAGGGGATGATGACCAAGATCCTTTGATAGCCTAAGTCATAATGAAAAATAAAAATTTCAGAAGGTCAATACGCAATATAGAATTCGATACGTTTTTTTTTCTGGACCAATAACCAAAACCATGATTACTGCTCCAGTCTGAAGCAGGGATATGTAATTTTGTGTATAGATGCAACTGGAAGCTCAATCCAAAAAATAATGAAAAAATGATGGATCTAATTCGCAACATATATTTCTTTATAAAGGAGTTATTCACATAGGCAAGATACAATTTCCAGTTATGCAGATGCTAAGCCAAGTGCACAACAACAATATCATAGAATATTGGTTGAAGGAATGGGTGAGAATCAATTCTCCTTCAATACCAAAAGTGGTTTGTGACTCTTCCCGAGCTATTCTAACTTCGACGGTAAGATCTTTCACAGGCTTTTCAACAATCGGAGAGTTCAGGAGTCATACCGGAGTGAGACACCGGCAAAATGTTATATTCGAATAGATGTAGCTTATTTTATTAACATTTATGCAAATTTCTTAAGAAAAGTTAATTGTAATGTTTGATTTCAATGAATTGATTTTCGTACGGTACGGTGCTGTATTTGGCACCTGCGCGGAAGCATGTCGAAAACAAATATGACTTGGAAATTCAAGGAACGACCAGTCAGTGATGTACCTATATATGTAATTTGGGAATATAGTGTATATGTTACCGGCAAAGTGTAATATCAGGCATTGTATAGAATACCTAGGCATTCTATACATTGCCAAAAGTAAGCAGGCAAAGTGTGAAATTTTAAACATTTCATACTTTGCCTAGGCATTCTATAGAATGCCTGCTGGAGTTCAGGCAGAGTTAAAAATCTGTCCATTGTTTTTAAGTTACAACGTGCTTGCCTCACCTACTCCCCCCGCCCATCCCCGCTATCAGTGATGCCAATTTGTGAGTAATTACTGTTTTTTCAAGTATTTTCATCGTTTTGCAGTAAAAGTGCAGTAATGGATTTTTGTGAGGATTCTCTGTAAAGGTCGGTCTTACAACATCTTCTCTGCCTCGAGACATTTTGGATTCCATTAACAGCGAAGAAGATTTGGAAAGAGTGGTTAATAACATGCACACAACAGAAACACAAACAATGTCAAGTCTAGAACCTCCACTCCAAACCGATCATAACACTTCAGAAGTTAATGAGACAACCGTTGATGTCTCGGTCAGTTCTAGCCTTCTACAAATGTGTAGCGTTTGTTTGCAGCAAACTAATGAGAAACAAAACGGCACAAAATGTTTAGCGGACATACATATTTCATGTGGCCATTCAATTCAGGAGTGTGATGATACTGAAAAAACCCTGTTGTGTGTCCCTTGTTTTAATTCGGAAAATATTGATAAAGAGAGGAAGAGGTCAAAAGCTTGTCTTGAAAAACAAGCTAAGAAAATGAAAGCTAATTCCGATAAAAAGTTTCCCCCCGTCACCAAAGGAGTCACTGTTCGTGTTCCAATTCCTGACGTTGACAAAGGAAGAGGTGACTTGAGAAATATTCTGGCAGTGGTCATGGATACGACAGAAGATGGGTTTTACAAATTAGGGACCGCCAACGGAGTTTTGAAACAACTGTACGCAAGGTCACAGTTTACAGTTTGCAAAAAAAAGCCTAGTTCGAGTAGAAGACGTGCCTGATCAAGAAACAGGACTTCGTACTGTTGCAACAGCTCAGTCAACAGGAAGCGGCCAAGGATTTGTGAGATGCACTTGCAAAACTAAATGTCAAACCAAACAATGTGCTTGTGTTAAAAACAATCGAAAATGCAACTCGAAGTGCCATAGTTCTCTTTCCTGCTGTAACAAGTAATTTCTTAAATTAATATTTCATTTTTGAATTTTACTCTAGTAAAATATGAGGATTTTCAGATCCTATGTTTAATACATTTCATGTTTGTTATTTGCAATAAACAATTTTTAACAATGTTGTTTATTTTATACTTTGCCTGCAAAACTTTCGACATTCTATATAATGCCTAGGCATTATACACAATGCCTAGGCAAAGTTTGTACAATTGTTAAGAAATGAGTTTATTTCATACTTTGCCTGGATTCACTTCGCAATGTATACAATGCCTAGGTATTCCATACAATGCCTGAATTGTACACATTGCCGGTAACATATATAATCGGGAGTTCAGCTGTTTGATTACCCTAACCTTTACATTACATTAATAAACCAAAAAAAATTGATTGGCATTAATTGCTCAACTTGTGCCAAATGGCAAAGGTAGCAGCAGAAATTTTGTATTCCATATTTTTGATCTGTCAGTGTAACACAGGGGGTTGTATGCGCATCGGAAGATTGTCATCCTGTTCCAATAAAAAATAAGAAAATGAGAAAACTTCCGGATCCTGCGGCTGAAAAAGGACCTGATAAGGATGTGAATGACTTTCCTCCGGGGGATGAAAACATTTAATGTTCCAAAAGCAAATCTTTGAACCGTTGGAAAATATGGGGGCAGGAAAAAATTCTGAGCTTCCCAAGACAGCACGGGCTGAAGAAGGGGATGATGACAACGCTCATTATTTCCCAGAATTGGTCAAAAAACTCATTGATGACTTTCAATGGATACACCTTTGGTCGTGGATACCCAGACGAATATTTTTTTATGGGCGAATACCGGCATCAAGTGCTCCTGTAGAAGGTCATTTAAGTGAAATCAACAACCAGATTTTCAATTTTTGTGGTGAACCAATTCGAGCGGATAATTTTATAGAAAATTATTTTAACTATTTCGAGAAAAACATGAAGATTGTTACATAAGAACTGAATCATCACCAGGAACAGAAAAATCTCGAACATGATGAACAAATTGAAGAGGTGGTATTGGCGACCCAGGATGAGGAGAACTGGAAAGGCCTGATAGTCAGTAAAAATGAAAAACCTACCTATTTCTAACCTGAACTTATGATATTTATGATTCACTGCACGAATAGTAAAACTTCACAACATTCCAATAACCAAAAATGGACGTCATCCATTCGAGTGTGCCGCCACCGAAAGAATAAATTCATGGAAATACGCGAATCTCTGAAAGTTCTCATTCGAAAAAAATATTTCCAATTAAATTTTGTTCAAATTCCGTTCATGGTACTAAGGAACTAAGGAAATTTGCAAAATACTTCATATTCAAAAACTACAGACAACACCTTATCATCCGACTTGCAATGGAATGAATGAAAGGATGCACAAAGACATAAAAACCATGCTGTCTCACTACGTAAATGAAGATTTCGACTCATAGGACGAATGGTTATTTTTCGCCATGAAGGCTTACCGAAATTCAATTCACGGATTAACAAATGAAACGTCATTTTACCTTTGTTGGCAAGAGATATGAACCTACCTCACCATGGAACTTTACGAGAAAATCGAGTAAATACGATTTAGACGAAAATTACGCCACTGAAAAGAATTCAAAATTGGAGACAAAGTGTACCTTAATGACCCATCAAAGAAAGGTAATAAATTAGCACGCAAATTCTATCCTAAATGGACCGGACCGTATCGGGTGCGTATTCCTACGTCGAATTCTTGCTACGTCGAATTCTTCCTACGGCGAACTTTCCACAATGGGGTGTATGGACCATCATCGGATACGTTCGTGTTTCAATGACGTCAGTGGAGGGGGATGACATTCGCCGTAGGAAGAATTCGACGTAGCAAGAATTCGCCGTAGGAAGAATTCGACGTAGGAAGAATTCGACGTAGCAAGATGACCCGACCTAGTATATGCGAATGACGAATATCAAATTTCGCCTGAACCTGCAGGTATCGAAGAAAGCCAGCATGCTTGTAGTGAGCAATAACGGAATACGGAATAAACAAAATATGTTTCCCGAAGCCACCTAGCGAAGCAGCTGGTCAGTGCAAAACTCCTGTGGATTTTTTTCATTTATTTTTGACAGAGAATTTCCTGGAAAATATTGTACGCCAATCGAATTTATATGCAATGCAGAAAAACAAACCCCTGAATGTAACACTTGATGAAATCTATGTTGTAATGGGAGCATTTTTGCTTTCAGGATATGGAAAATATCCCAAAAAATATTTTATTGGTCCAGGGAGAACGACGTGCCTACTATTTTATGTGAGAGCATACGTCTCAACAGATTTGAGCAGATCCTCAGACATATCCATTTGAACGATAACGATCAATACGATCCTAATGACCGCTTATACAAATTGCGTCTGATTATTACTGAACTGAATGAAAAATTCAAATTGCATGGTGGGCTAGAAGAGAATTTGTCTATAGATGAAAGCATGATTCCGTACTATGGAAAACACTATGCCAAACAATTCATTAGAGGTAAGCCCGTCAGGTTCGGCTTCAAGAATTGGGCTCTTTGTCATAGCACAGGATATATGGTCTCTTTCGAGATATATACGAGAAAAAGCCCAAGCACCGTGAAAAATTTTGGTATCGGGGGAGATGTTGTACTTGCTCTCATAAAATCGGCCGACATCCCTTCTAAATCTGGATATAAATTATTTTTCGACAATTATTTTTCTTCGGTGATTTAATTCAAACACTTGGCAGAAAACAGTTTTTGTGCTGTAGCTACTATCCAAGAAAATAGAACATTGGAATGTCCTTTGCAAAGCACAAAGCAAATGGCTAAGCTACCTAGGGGGTCATATAATTTCCAAGCCACTACGGAAGAAGATATTCTACTTGTACGTTGGAAAGACAATAAAGTTTGCACGACGATTACAACATTCGGCACAGCTGAAGAATCCTCAGTGGGGAGATGGTCAAGAGAAGAGAGGAGAAAAATAATGGTTCCGCAGCCTCAGGTTTTTGCAGACTACAATAAGGGAATGGGAGGTGTGGACAAAATTGACCAACTTATAGCATGTTATAGAACGCGGATGCGCCTGTGCAAATGGTGGTGGCCAATTTTTATTCATTTATTCGACGCAACAATCGTCAATTCCTATCTCTTGATGAAAAAGATATTACCTCTAGACCAATATGTCGTGAATTTACTGACATACCTCAGATACAACACAACATTTCCTGAAAACCTATGGAAAAGTCGAGGCAAAATTATGCCAAACCCACTGCAAGAAATTCGGTATGATGGTAGAAATCATCTTCCTGAATATTCAGTCACTGATAAGATATGCCGACATTGTGGATCAAAAGCCAAATTCATCTGTACGAAGTGTAAAGTTGGACTCCACCCAAAAGTTTGTTTTTTACGATACCATACTGCATGATGTCACTTTGCATAGTATCCGTTATAACGGATGTGCCGTGAGGACGTAGTTTTTTCAAAATATTTTTTTTTCAATAATTTTTTTTTAATTTGAGTAAAAGAACCCCAATAATGAGGAGGAATGCCTGAGATGTGGGAAAAAATAGCTTCATGCACTAATGGGTTGAAGAAAGAAAGGTGACATATATCTTTCCCAAAAAATTGGGGATAAAAGAAAAATGTTGATACTTCTTTGTAGTTTCACTTGATAATAAATAGTTCTAGTATTGACACTTTTTTATTAATAAAATCTGCTCAAAATAAGCCCTAGGAAGACGGCCCATAATAGGGGGGTCCATAATGGGATATTGTAAATATGCCATGTCCATAATTGGTGGAGGCAATGTGTGTGGGTGTTACTTTCATAACTTCTTTGGGCTAGTTGATTAATGTAAATAAATTTTGTCATACACAAGAGAAAGGTTGGATTTACTTTGGATACATAAAAGTTTTCAAAATTTTCGGTAAATACGATCTGAGCCCTAGTAAATACCCTTAACTGGCCCATAATCGGTACATTTACCTTAAATCGTAATTCAGTTTAATCTGCAGAACGGAGATCAAAGGAAGCGCTCGGTCGGACTTTGTGTAACAAATTAATATTTATAATAAAAAATGCTTGAAAGGCATAGACGAAAGTTCCAGCGTATAGATAAACAAATCTCGAGTGAACTGTCAGACTCAGCTGAAATCATTATTACCTAGAAGGAAAATCCATATATATTAGAACTTCAATAGGTACGGGGACAGTAGTAGTTCACGACGTGAGTGGTAGATAAGCGACTTCAACTAGCATGGATCAATCAATTGATTTAGTGAGGTCCATGCCAAATACCGAGGAAAAATGGGCATTGCTCTTAGTGATAGTTACCCAGCTAGAGCGGGAGAGACCCTATTTACGTGAAACCGAAGTATATGCAGCTTATCAGTTGGGTTACCACCTGATATATACTATGGTTTTCCATGCCGAGTGATTCAGAGTATCCATTTATCTGGTGAAGCACAGCTGCTCCTGTCTGTGGTGCGAGCTAGCGGGCAGACCACCATGGCCATGCGAAAGACGTGCACCGATACCAGAAACATCTAGCCCAGTGGCAGCCGGAGAAAAAATTGCCAATCCTCATAGTCTCTCCCCAATCCGAATCCGACGCCTCCGGAGTGGAACGACATGTAGGCCGATATGCACCAGACCTTTTCCCCCAGTTCCGGGTTCTCGGAAGCAGCCCCGCTCATCGACTGGAACGCAGTGTGGGCAGCCGCCCGTTAAACACCACCCACTCCTAGCTCCGGTTTTGGCGAAGAAGAAGCGACGCCTTTCGACGAAGTCGAATGAAATATTTTTCGTAGTGTGAGTAGAATTTAAGAGATAATGATATAGACACTTTCGATATTTTTTTTATATAATCGTATTACTACTTTGTCGTAGTGTGATCAAAGATACCATCAAAATGTGCAATATGTTTTTAAACAAGACAGTAGCAGTACTTGCATGAATGAAAGGAAGAAAAGTAGAAGGTATTTCAATGGATAAAAGCAGTCTGCTTTGCCATTGAATTTTTTAAGGCCTTGAGCTTATGCTTTCATGGAGATAGTTATTCGCCGTCGAAACGAAGTCTTCAGAAAATGACAGAACGTTTATCATTTTATCATGTAAACCAGGACTAAACAATAACCAAATATATGAATCTCTTCAATTTCAGGTGAAAACCATGCTTCATGAGGACGAACATTGTAGCATATGCATCGACGAGATGTCTCTTGAGAGTAAGTTGTATTTTGATACAGGACAAGATGAGATCCTTGGCTTATATGATATAGGAAATGGAGAAAGAGAGGCACTGGTAGCACAAAATGCTCTTGTAATTGATGCAAAAGGATTATATCCAAATTGGAAGCATCCACTAGCTTATTCCTCCGTGTATTAAAGTTTTGATGCAGAAAAACTTGTTCTTGTCATGAAGGAATGTATCACAAAATTATTTGAAACTGGTCTATATGTAGTGTCTTATTTCTGATATTCGGACAAATTATGTGAACTGAGTAGATTACTTGGGATTACATCTGGTGAATCTGAATTTTACGTGGATGGTAAAAACTGTTTTTATATTTAACCCATTTGATGAAAGCTACAAGAAATGCTCTAATCTAATTAATTATGTTACAAAACAAACGTATTGTTCTTTTGTAGAGACTTTTCTCCCTGAAGACAATAAATGATTTCACAAATGTGGCCCAAAACAGACATATTCACTCATATACCCAAGAAGCTTCGAGAGAATGCGTGTGAAAGTTGCAACCCAGGTTCGAGCAGTACAGTTGCAAGTGCTATGGGATTTCTTCTTAGTTATTCAAAAATTTAATGATCCTTTTGAATTGTTGAATTCCACAGATCATATTGATTCAAATCATTACAAAAACGTTAATGAGGGTACAGATTTTCAATTGAATTTCGTAAAGTCAATTTCGCTTCTATATAAAAATGAAAATTGTTGATGAGACAGGGAAAGATGTTACATCAATGACATGTCATCATCATCAAAGAATTCTGAATATTTGGCAACAAGAAGTTTGAATCAAGACCTCGTTGAAAACGATTTTGGAAGTATGAGACAACAAGGAGAAAATTCAGTGAACCCTATTCCATTCGATTCCAGAAAGCCTTCAAGAAGCTTTTTGTACAATTTTTCTTTAAATTCTCCTATGAACTGCACTGATGATTTTGAATGAAATAATTACTGTGAAATTTCGTAAGAAGCCGTTTTTTGCACAATGAGCTTGTGTGGGATAATGTTTATTCATTGAATACCCTACAAGATAAATACATCCCTTTCTATATTCATTGAATATGAGTTAGAGATAGAAACCATTATGGCTGTTTCTCAGCGAGTATCGCTGAGAATCTAGTAATTCCACTGAATTATTTCAATTTAGTTCTCACGTACCATTATATAGGTAGGCAAAATTCCCTAGACCTGAAATGAAGAGGAAATCAAATCAATCATGGCATGAAAGTCATTTCTTGTTTATTTGGGATTTATGATGATACTAAGTGGAAGCTCAATCAATGAGCAGTTCAATTTGAGATCTTAACAAAGGAATAAGGTGGATGGGTCAGATATCTAGTTATGTGAAACCGATGTCGAGATGGTAGGCTTCAATAATAAAATAAAAATAATTTGAGAGTTTTGGCTCATGATTGTTCCAAACAATATATATATATATATATATATATATATATATATATATATATATATATATATATATATACGGTTTCAAAATTCATTCTTTCGTATCGTGGAGGAATACATTTCCGTTGTTGGTAATTATTATAAACTGTTTCAAAATTAATGTGATTCATTTGTATATTGCTATTTTGTAGATTCGACCAATGTAAGAGAAGTGATTTTGCCAGCAAGACATTGTTTTTGTAGAATGTACCTTAACTTCAAAGTGATCAATATATGAAATCCAACGATTTGTGTATAGTTATATGAGACGAATAATTATTCATCAGTCCATTTATTTATTTAATTTCTGAATCTAATTAGAAAGTGTGGATATGTAAAGTTTCTATACCCCTGAACGCTTCCAGCAAATTCAAGTCCCTAACCAGTTCACAGTACTCATATATAAGTAAACATAATGTATATGTTAGAATATAAGGTACATTTATATTAGAGTGAGAAAGAAAGAGAGAAATAATAGTAAGAAGCGCCACCATACGTTTATGATTGTCAACACATGCGAGTTGTAAGAAAGTTTGTACTGTCTGTAGAAGATTTATTATTCAAATTCAAGTAAAGGTTGTTTATATGAAGCCGAAGTATTTCATTTTTCATCGCCACCTCGTCACATACCAAAAATGGCACGGATCTTAACATGGTAGCAGAGCGTGGTTTATGGTTTAGCACAGAAAAAGTGATGATGACAAAGGAAGCACATGGCAGATACAGTCAAAAAAAGAAGAAAAGTTGCTCAAGACAGGAGTGACGAAGAGTAATAGTGGAAGTGAAGACGAATTTCTTGATACAGAAGACAAAGGGGTGAAAATTGAAAGTGATAGAAAGTCAGTTACCGACACATTCGAAATGGCGGCCTCAGAGAACAAAGGGTTCACGCTACAAGTGTTTGACGGCACACACTGTGACAAGTGGGAGTATAAATTGAAGTTATTCTTGGAATTTAAGGAATGTAACGAAGTTATAGAATATGAAGAAAGACCGGCAGCAATAGCAGAAGCTGATTGGAAGAAGAAAGAAATAAGAGCCAAAAATTATATTGCGAACAGTATGACAAATACACAATTAGAAATGGGCTACAGAAGATTATCACCTTAGATATTAGAATAACTGATAATATTTCTTTTGTAGATATAACTCAGGATATGTCGTGTACGTTTTCTTCAACAGTTATTCAACGTTAAATATATGTTAGCAAGCTTCGGCATAGGTGATAAATGTGGTCCGTTTGATTTTCTTGGAGGTACCTCAGTTCGAAATTTGAAGTTGGTTCAAATTATTTATTTTCAGATCAGAAAAGTTCTCAACGGTAGCTACACGTTGGAGGTAAAGTTGTGCATGAGTGAAATATAAACTATAGCGAAATATAACATTTCACTTCTTTCATATTCTCCAATCAGTGATACTTCTCATCATTCCACTTCCAGCTCTAGTCTTTCGAACAAATGGATCGATCCTTAAAAAGATACTAATGAACATCGCAGTGAAGATATTAAGTGTTATTTATTTTTTTTCATTATGATTCCTACGTATAATGAATTAAGTTCCAGAATTCCAGAGGGAAGTTTTCAACATACTATTTACAATAAAGGAGCAAAATCATCAACCTGGTGTCCACAAAACAAAATAAACATATTGGACTACCAGAATATTTTCCTAATTTGCCAATCAGAGGGCATACTGATATAGATAATTGGGAGACTCTTCTGAATTCCAAAGGAAATTTCGTTAGTATGGTACCACAGATAGAACACAGTATCCTCAGGAAATCCCAATTCAGTCATAATTGTTGCAAAAAGATCCCAACATCGTCCACAGGTCATCATCGGCGATCTTCTTTATGTACCATAGGACGTCCGAAATAACATATCCTGACAATTTCCTCCTCATATCATCAAATTCTCACCCCAAGACATACCAAGTGAGATCGGTAATACCCATCAAATGTTATGAGGACATCATAGATGAAACACGCTGTCAATTATAAATAAAATTTTCTGTCTTTGTATAAAGATAAAGGATATTATTTATGACAATTTGACCACCTACATATTTAATATGCACACTATCCTACAATATTCTCGAACACAATAGTAGTTTTTCGGCAATATTGTCAAGTTTTTTTGGTGTATTCTTCTATTTCTCTTTCTCACTGAAGTGACCCATATAGGTCGTATTCGACGTTTGGAACACAAGAGCACCATTTATATTTTTTTGATGTTGGTAACATGTGTTTTGTTGTTGAATAGTATTTTCTGTGGTCGTGTCTGGATACGAAATCTATTAAGTTTCATTTATTTAATACCAGAAGAGAAAAGCTACGGAAACGGTAAAGGGCCATTATTTTTTATCTGTATTTTGTGTACAATTCTGTACACAATTGGTACTTCCTAAGCATAATATCGAATTTTATCGATTATCTTGAACTAATCAATTACCAATCAGATGATGGTAAACATCAATAGCTTTGGAAAAGTATAGTAGGACGTTCGCTGAATTTCAAATTGAATAAGTCATGGAATGAGCTATTTTTCATTTGATACATGGAGGACAGAAGAGCTCAAACAAGATGTTTAGATCAGTTTTTGCGTATCTGAAATTAGGAAGTATAAATTTCGCAACACACCGAATCACAAGAATCAGACATCATACCGAGTGGTTATAACACGCCGACTGCGGCAAAGGAATGACTCTAGACCCCACGATTGCATTTCAAATTTCACATCGCGCAGCAATACATCAAAGTATTAATTACATAGTGACTACTTAGATCCGTTTAGTCTCTACTTTATCTTTAGGAAATCGATATGTCTCTCATTCTCATTCATCAAATCACGAGGTTTCACTGAAGAACAAGTACATTTCTTCATAAATGAAAACGTGAGTTGATACCTACTAAGTTATACATGAGGATTCTGAGTCGATCTTAGAACAGGAGATGAACTGAAAAATATAATACCAAAATATGGCGATAGAGTGGCAATTACGAACTACTACCGGTAAATATTGTAGTTTGATTGAAAAGTTACGTATGAAAATAAATGAAATAGGGTCGAAAAAAACAAAAGAAGGAAAGGCAGTTTCAAAATGAAGGAAGAAACAGACTAGGTCATAGAAATAGGATGGGTATGTAGTGATAAGAATAGTAATAACTTGATATATGTACGAACCCAAAAAGGTGGCAGGACACGAAGAATTTCAATAGATGCATCTTCGAGATGTGGCGACATCTTGGAAAAATATCTTCGTTTATTTTTTCCTAGAGGAGAATCAACCAGACGAAAATTACACATTTTCGATTATGAGCTCCTGGATTATCAACGACTTAAATGCGATCTGATTTTGTCCGTCCAGGAAATGTACAAAATATCTGCGTTGAGCACGCTGAGATTTTATTTGTCAACAACTTATAAAGAGGGAATAATTTCTTCAGATTGTGAACATTATGAGGATGAGGAAATCGCCACTTGCGTGACTTAATATGCGCAACAATTACGACGTTCACTAATTATTAGAAATTGAGCCAATGATAAAGATTTTAGACTTTCATTCAAAAGTATGTCACCCCTTCAGGGGTAGAATTACATAATTAATGAATCCCTGGCTCCCAGTTTGATAAGCCAATTTCCTATCAAATGTATAGATTCAAGATAGAAAAAGATCGCATCATCCCATTATATGTGAAACAGAGAACAAAATCCGATAAGTATTCGATACCGATAGTATATACACTTGTTTTGGTATGAAATACTTGAATCAATATAATAACATGGAAAAACATTATCATAAGTCATTGAAATTCAGTATTTTGAATTGAATTTTTAAATGGTACACCAAATCTGAGATGGCATTCTTCCACTTTTCACTCATTTATAAATCATACATGAGTAGAAAGTGGCTTACCTGGCTTTCATTAATTATTTTCGAGCAAAAAAACGTTGCATTACCTAATAGTGGCCCATCGAAAAGGTATCAGGAAGCATAACTGCCAGGACAAACTCTGGTCAAGTTTTTTGTGAGGCTGACAAATTTTGGTTCAAGTATTACTTCAAAATAGGACTTTTGATTTCTTATAATACATTGGTACTTCACTTAAGAAGCTACCAGGCCTCAATATAGTCTGCAAGAAATGAAAATATCAGGTCTAGTTCATTTATATTCCTGTAGATTGATTGGGTGAGTCTAGAGTTTTTTGCAACGATACGGTGATTTTTTCAAAGTAAAATTCATTCCATTTCTGCATTTCTCAAAAAATACATTGAGTCCGTCGTAGCTTCCAAATGCAATGAATTAATTTACAGAATGAAATGCAAATGCAGGAAATCAAAATCCCTTTTCGCAGTGACGTATCTCTTGACCTCCATTCCCAGAGTTGCCCCCCCCTTCCACAAACAAACTTTATATTTTTGCCCCAACTTGACGTTTTTGAGATTTCTTCAACAAGAATCTTTCCTGGTAGTAGAGTCTCCTGGTAATTGTTTGATGGTTCACCCTGTATATTTTTTTGATTGAGTAGTTTTTTTGTAGTTTTGTTTTGAACTACACCAATAAGTACTTATGACTCATTTATTCGACCTATACCCATATGTCAGATAAAATAACACGCAAGTGATGGCATAATTTTTCGAAAATCAAAGATGATATGCTATGAAATGCCAAAAATTTCCCACGAACTCATTCCCTTCTTCTAGTTGCTCCTGATTGGATATTATTGTCTTGAATGTTGGAAATACAAGTATGTTGAAACATGGACTGGCCATGTAGGGTATGTACAGGATGTTATGAGAATCAACATAGGATATACAATTTGCATTATAAAACAAAAAATCTGACTCATAAATATCTAGGTATGATGAAGCAATTGCTATATAAACTACTAGTATTGTGAACCACATTAGTAAAAATCTTTCACATTATAGTTTTATTAGAAATATTAACATATATTTTCATCAAGTATCAGCTGTATCAATAAAAAACCATATGTGACTTTTCTTCTTACTCTCATTTCCAGTAATTTCTTTCAAATAGGATTATCAGTTATATGTGTTTATCAGTTGATACTTTTTCATCAGTTCTTGACGTCGTTTTATTCTGCAATTCGAATTCACAATCTGAAATAAATATTGCCACTCTTGGCGGGTCTGGCACAGAAAGCCATACCAGAAGAATACTCAAATACATTCTGTCCGATGAAGTTGAAAAAAAACTTTAACCGGAATGGAGATACAAACTATCTCTCGAAAAACAGAAAACGAAAGACTTGATAGTAGGTAAGTAGTTATTCTGCTTCGAAAACCAGGCAAGTAGCGGTTTTGTTACTATTTTGCATGCATCATAGTGGTGAGATGAATCTTGTAGGTGGAAAACCTGAAATTATTGAATTCTACAATTCCACCAGAAGGGGGTTCGATTCAATGAATCAGAAGTGTTCAATATATTCATCAGGCAGGCGCACGAATCGATGGCCCATTGCGATTTTTTACAGAATCGTGGACATATATGCTCATGCAATTCCTATATAGTTTTCACATCCTACGTCAATACTCCCAAAATCACCAGATTTGAATTCATAAAAACTCTTACAGAATCATTGGTTCTACCAGAAATAATAAGGCGATATAATAGTCCAAGCATACAACGGTATTTGAAGAAAACTATGGTTCGTGTTGCTGAGATCGCAGTAGTAGAAGCACTACCGAATATTGACACAAAGCTTACTCAAAGAGTATATATATATATATATATATACATAAATATATATATATATATATATATATATATATATATATATATATATATATATATATATATGCATAAATCCCAAAAAACCCGTTTGCACTGAGTAGACCGATAGTGGAGGGTGAAGCCGTTTTTCGAGTCGACCACCAGAAAGATATTGAAACATCTTCATTCATGTTGAGAATACTTTCATATTTATTTATTTAATAATCATTTTGGTAAGTTATAGATTCTTGTGTTTTGTGTTCCGTGTGCCTAACTTCACACTGCTTTCAAATGAAATGTCATTTGTCAGAAAGTGTCTGTTAGTCTGTTATTCATGTACGACGTAGATCTCCAAATTATAGTAAAATTATTAGTCTATTATTAAATACGAATCGTAACAAATATCAAGAAGGCGCCTTCCTTTGTTATCCATTTGACCCATTTGACCTCAACTTCATGTACAGTTAAAACTTCTATGAAGAATAAAATCTTTATCTGAAGTTGTTTTGCTAAGTACCTCCTGTTTTCCAACATTAACAACATCAATTCATAACCACTGAAGTGAAAGATACATTTACTGTGTTACCAGGATAAGTCCCCACTTGTGGAGTATTTTCGCCTCATGTGGGTATTATGTGGGGAATTTTCAAAAGTGAGGACTCTGTGGGTATTCTTTACGTGTTTCGTCTGCTGTCATATTTCTTATCTGTCAAAAGTCATACGTCTAGCCACGGAATACCTTACGTATTCTGTGGTCTAGCTCAACACAATAAAAGAAGATTTGAAGTGAAAACATAAAGATGAACTGAAATTACCAAAAAATTAAATAATTTTATTTTAATATTCCGACTATACTATTCAGAAAAACACGAGAAAAATCAAGGGCAACTATATGAGTGATACAAGCGGCGAAATTCCGTATTAAGATAATATGATGGTTTTTGTTCTGATGGCCCCAATGTGTTGATGGGTCTTCATTATTCCTTATAGAAATTATTTATTGTTGATATTCCTAATTTATTCGTAATGAAATGTTCATGCCATTCTTTAGCCCTAATAGCTTCTCATGCGTGTGAAAAAGTTCCAAATGAAGTTGAACTCACAATTAGGGAAGTGTATACATATCTTCAGTATAGTTACAAGAGGCCATCTGACTTCGAAGAGTTTTAGCATTTGTTGGAACTGTAGCCCAACAACAAGATGCTGAGACCTTGTCAAACTAGTTGGCTTTCACTTACTGAGTGTACCAAACGTATTCTTGAACAGTTTTTCAGTCTGGTAGTACATTTTGAGAGAGAGTCGCAAACGAATAAGGCTGAAAAAGCCGACTAATTTTTCCAGAAGATCAACCTCGTAACCAAGCTCAAGTTATATTTTTTAGATTATTGTCTACCGGTAATCACAAATCTGAATGAAAAATTTCAGTCTGAGACTCCTAAAATTCAAATAATCTATTCGAAGGTGCTGACATGTTATGAGACAGTTTCAGAATCATATGTTAAAATAGATTGCATAAAGGAAAAAAAATTAGGAGCCAGATAATTGACAGAGATATCACCTTGATGCAGTATATAGTCCCAAGTAATTTTCTACCTTTAGAAAACATTCACCTTAGGGTGAAAGTCAGTGCTGCCCACAGTAATGAGTATGCAGATTTATCTCCTTCAGCACTGCAAAGTTTTCGAAACACTTCGAATTTTTATGTCCAATCAGCCCATCAAATTTATTCAAGATTTCCTTTCAATTCTGCATTTGTAAAGTCACTGAAACATTTAGCGTTTTTACATTACGTACATTGGTACGTGAGAAGTGACGTGAAAATAAAACTGCTGTACAAAAAGTTTGGATTTTTTAGATTTCAACTTGGTAAAACTGCCATCTGCTCATCCCCTCCACACACCTTGTATTATAACTCACTCAAACACAGCACACCTTACTATATGTTTATAGATTCAAAATTTCATTCACAGCTGCTGTGAAGAATGCGTTTCCATCGAAGGAGATAGACGAATTCAAATTATGAAACGTCATGAAATAATGGCTGAAATTTGCCTACACAAGATTGGGCAAGGGAAGGAAATCTATTCCAACAACCTGGATGAATATTCACTTCTGTATTTACATTTAACTGAAGTTATTTCATGCATAAGAATTCAAATTTTTGTCAAGTCTGATGTCAGCAGCTTTGTATTTTGCCATTGATTGGCAAATTATCCTTTCTTTCGTGTTTTTTTTGTAGATGTAGATTTTTGTTAATGGAAATTATATGTATCAAGTTTCGAAAGGTAGAATATGATATGTAGGTATACCAATTTTTTTCCTCTGAAAATCAAAATATGATAGATTATCCGAGTTATTGTTTATTCTTATCATGGAGTTCGAAATAACGATGTAACTCTCATAACCCGATGGTAACAGAGACTTTATTTAGAGATAGATTTTCCCATATAATGAAAGTTTTACATGTTCGTAATAATGAGTAATAAAAATCTGACAAATTTGCGAAAATGCGTCTACTGTTTGATATTCTGAATCAGAAATCTATGGAACAGTAACATAGTATAGACGAAGCAATGGTATCCTATTTTGGCAGGCACCCCTCTAAACAGTTTATCCGAGGTAAACCAATACGTGGGGGTTATAAATTGTGGGTAGGAGCACTTCGTCTAGGATACATAGTATGGTTTACACATCATCAGGTAATTTATTATATTTACTTGATAAATATACATTCAATTTCAACATTTTGGTTGTATACATAATGATATTATATTCATACGTTGAATAACTACGTTAAATTTTATTATAGATTTTTTGAGATAGACGCGTTATATTCAGCGACATCTTCACCAATTTTCAATGGGCTGTGTATTACCGAATTTTGAGTTCGTGATTACGTTTTAGTTAAGCAATTTGGTTGATAACATGATAATACCTATTTATACGTTGTCATATTAGATATAATTTAATAATATATTTTATTGATATGTTGGTTTTACGTACATGTAAAGTCTGAATATATAGATTTTTTATCGACGTTTTGATTGTTAACAAAATAACATCACATTTGTACGTTGGAAAACAACAAATTTCAAGAGAATAAACGTTATTCCTGCGGCAATTTGCAAAGGTTGGTTAGCGATAACCATATACATAAGATTCGAATAATTTATCGTTAACTTATTTTATGTTGATATTTTATTTTGATTTGTCGTACATGTACAACTTTTTTATTGAAAACATAATGACATCATATTAGTACGTTGAACAGCAACAAGCAAGATATTAAATATTGCTCAGATGAGCAGTGAAGAGATTCATAGACCTTTGGAGGGAACTCATGATAACTTAGAAATTCGACGTGAATCTTCAGATTCTGAAGCAGAGGGAATAGAGGGAAATGAGGATTTTAATGGCAATATTGAAATTGAGACAGAAAACGCCTAGTAAGCACGAAACATAACAGTCTGTTTCGCGATGTTCTCTATATGTCAGAAATGTCATGTATGTTTTCAATATCTAATAAATAGTAGTAGTACATTTTTTACCCGTAAAATGTACTATCATGGTCACAACGCTACATCCTGCTGGTATTTGCAGGCATCATCTTCAGGACTTTTTTATGTTATGTTCCTTTGAATACTCTATATTGTAAAGGCTTCGCATTGTCAAGAAACTTATTTAATGGGTACGTTTTTCTGAAAGAATTGAAGAAGTGTGATTTGATCCCTAGTTATATATTTGATCTGTTTAGGATATGCTTCGTTTGTTTGGGTCGAAAAATGAATTTGGGAACGTAAATGCAACGTTGAACTGTTGCAGTGTTGCATAAAGAAGAGGAAGAAGAATAAGAAATAACCTATACAAGTACAGTGCCACATGGTTTACTTCCCGTTTTTTCCAGTTTGTTTAGAAGCACAGCTCAATATTGTGGCTTAATCAAGCGCGTCAGTTTAAAATTTAGGTGAAGGTATTTATAGGAAACCTGTTAAAATTTTGTCTGCAAGACAGAAAAGGAATCTGAGACAAAACAAATCTCACGTAATATTGATGAGAGAAGTTCCAGTCTAAATGAAACTTCAATAAAATCAGACGAGGATGAAGGGCAGCATCAGGGACGAAGTGTCGAGAATAGTTCAGTTTGGAATTGTGACCTTACTTCTCTTTCGAGAACGATATCAGCACAGATTCTTGTAGATACTCCATGCACTCATCTCCTTCCAAACTTCGATGTTGATCATAATACTAGTGATTCCTGTGATGATACAGATCCAGAGGTTCATGTTTGGAATGCACCAATTCATTTGATGTAAACATCAGGGAGTTTCACGAAGATTTGAAAAATTGGGCTGTAAAATGTAATGTACCCCTCAGTCACGCTTCAAAATTGCTGCAGATTCTGAAAAAACCTAATTCAAATGTTCCTTCTGATGCTCGAACTCTGTTCAATACCCCCAGAAATGTAGAAATAAAACAAGTTGAGCCAGGTGTTTATTGCTATGTTGGGCTGAAATCTGCAATTTTAAAGGATTTGGATACTTTGTCAGATGACATTGAAGCTTCTCCATTGATAAAAACCAATATCATTATAGACGGTTTACCCCTTAGCAAAAGTTCAGGAAGTCAAGTTTGGCCTATTTTGGGTTGGGTTGTGTCAAATATGTTTCATAAGTTTCATTTCATTGGAATATACCATAGTCACCGCAAACCTTGTTCTGCTAATGATTTATTGAAATATTTTATTGATGACATTGAAGATTAAGAAGTAACAGGAGTCCTGTGGAGAGGATTGAAAATCAATATAGAGATCATTGCCTTGATTTGTGATGCACCTGCAAAGTATTTCGTAATATATACCAGAGGACATACAGGTTATCATGGGCGTAACAAATGTATTCAAGGAGATTATCTTACTCTTCGAATTACTTTTTCTGAACTAAGATGTCCACTTAGAACTGATGAATCTTTTAAAAATAATTTAGAGGAAGACAATCATGTAGGTACAGCTTATCCAATCCTTCCTGGCACAAACTCAGATACTTTTCCAGTTTCACAATGGTAGTGCAGACCATGACGAAAGAAAAAACACCTTCTAGGAATGAATTTCAACATAGTGAACACATAAAATAGGTGTTTTTTTATCTTAGTTTTCTCCACAGAGATTGCTGGGCATATACGTTAACATTTCTGTGCCAAGATGGATTGGACAAGCTGTACATCTCATTTGAAAAATTCAGGTATTGGTATGGTGTCTCAGGTTCCTTTGGATTGAATGCATCTTGTTTGTCTAGGTGTCATGATAGGGCTTCTTTAATTCTGGTACAAAGGCAGGCACGATATTAGAATTCCAGCCAATAATTTGAATGATATTTTTATGTCCTATAAGTATTTTGTACCGAAAGATTTCTCTAGAAAACCCAGAACTCTCCACGATTTTGATAGATACAAAGCTACTGAATTTAGGCAAACTTTACTTTATACTGGAGTTGTCGGTTTCAAAGATTTTTAACCTGAAAATATGTATTTAAATTTTATATGTTTATCTTGTGCAATCTTGTGTTGTTAAATAAATTGATTTTAGACTATGCTCATATTTGTGATCGTGAATATGTAATTTATAATGTTCATAATTTATCACATTTATCTGAGGATTCACTTCGGTTTGACCGTCTTGAAACTTTTAGTGCTTTTTTTTAAGACAATATCACAGTCCTAATTACAGCTAACGCAGCTGGTCAATTGCCACCACCTATGGTAGTTTATCGTTTTGTTAGAGTGCCCCAACATATTGTAGCAGGTATTCCCCAAGATTGGGCTATTGGCATTTGTAATTTTTTTCTATGTTCCGTTTCCATTAAGTGAATTTTGTGCAAGAAATGGGATAGAATTAGTGGCACTCTATCCTAACGCAACACATGTGTTACAGCCCATGGACGTAGCGGTCTTCCATACAATGAAGACCATATGGAGACAAAAAGTGCAAGAGTGGAGGATGGAAAACGAAGGCAAGCAAGTAGGCAAGGCAGAATTCACTAAGGTTTTATTTACAGAGCGTTTTACCTTATGTTACACCTAAAATAATACAAAGTGGTTAAAAAATGTGGGCTGGTGCCTTGGGACCCTCGGCAGGTTAAGCTTCCATTCCAATCTGAGAATACTCCGCCAGCTGACGAAACAAGAAATAACTTTGAAGGAACTATGTTTCTCAGATTACTCGAAAAACAGATAGGGAGAGAGAAAATGCAGATTTTTGAAAGAAGTGGAGAAAACTGGGAAGGAGCTATTGAAAACAAATTTTTATTTGATATATGGATCAGAAACAGAGTGTGCAGATACATCAAACTCAAGAAAATAAACTGGAAGCAGCACCACAGACTCGAACAACTGATGAGTTGCAAGACCAGCGTACCCCAATGAAGCAAATCACTCAAAATATAGAATCAGTTCATTCGCCTCAAAATCCACCATCAACTTCAACTACAACTGTAGAACATGACTTTGTGCCAACACTGTTCAAAAATGATTTATTCTGGCCACTAGCTCCTACAAATAATAAGAAAATGAGGGCAAAGGACAAACTTCCAGCTGTCGAAACTTTTCCTCAAGTGATCCAGTATTTACAGAAGAGGAAACAAAGAAAAAAGAAGAAGACAAAAAAAAGGGAACAGGCACGCGAGGCAAAGAAAATTGAAAAAGATCAGAAAAATGGCTGCAGACGAAAAAAGAAAACAGAAACGAAAACGGGAGATATCAAGTTCCAGTGACTCCAGTGTGTCAGTCGAAACTGGCAGTGATATTGAAATTGAGAATAACAGTGATGTTAATGAAGAAAACATAGAACTTGTAGACAATTTGAACTTGAACTTGAAAGAGGATGATTTTATTCTAGCAAAATTTATGGGTGGGAAAAGAAGCACAACTGAATTCATCTATTTGTGTGTCATAGAACACTTATATGATGACATGGCAGAAATAATGGGATTCAAAAGTGTTGAACTCACTAAGAAAAAACTGGTGGTGGATGAAGATGACGTTTCCAGCATAAATTTCAATCAAATAATTTCAGTTCTCCCTAATCCTGAAATTCAGATGAAAGGAGAAAGATTCAGATATATTTCCAATAAGCCATTGAAAGTCAAAGAAAAATGTACTAATATATTCTAAACACAATTTTTTGTTCGGAATAAACTATTTTTTTATATTCAGAAATTTCTTACCATTTTTAAGCTCATATTGATGGTGTCCACTATTGGTGGGTCCAATAATGGATAATAAGAAAAATGTTATGTTCATTATTGGGTCATCCGCATTTGTTCAATATATCCAAAATTTTATAGGCACAAATTCAGCAATAGTCTAAACATTATACGTTAACTTGAAGATGAAGTTTCAAGCTATCCGTTAGTAATGTCAAAATATATTTAGTAGCAGTTGCTGAATTCCTACAGCAAAATGCATGCTTTAAGTGTTCACCATTGTGCTTTTACTAGTACCATAACTATTAAAAATATTTCGGTTTTGTTATTTGTATGTGAATTTTAATTTATAGTTTGTAAAATTAACTCTTTCATCTGATTTTCAGTTATTTTGTTTGCTAAATTAATTAAACATCGAACTTTTAAGTTGGTAAGCGGAATGTGACTTACAGGTGATTTTAGACTATTGTCTAGACTTGACATAAATAGATACATTTTATTTTCAAAACTTTGCATTTCAATCTACTACCTTGTATTCACAGAACTTTCAGTACAATGACTCATCATTTATTATGTCAACAGAATTCTTTCCAATATGTGACATAAACAGAAACTTGACTTATAAAAATGCTCAGAAGTTCAAACATATTTTGTAATAGAATTCATTTGGAACTACTTCATATCTCATGTTAAAATAAACATTGAAAATACTATAAATACAAAATTACTTGGTCACGATGTCCTCAAAAGGCCAATTCATAAATATGCTAAACATCGATCGTATGCGACGGAAAACAGAAGAGATATATTGAGATGTATTCAATACTATTAATTTCTTGAAGACTTTCTTGCTCATTTACTACGAACTGCATTTTTTGAATTCTGTCACTTTCATTCTAAGGGTGCGATATGACTCGAACAACGCAGAAGAAATGATTGAGGCATTCGAAGGTGTTTTTCTACAAAAAAGGATTTTCACAAAATTAACCGTTGAAAGATAATTGACACCAAAGCATAAATAGGGTTGCCATTCGTCCCCGATATATCGGGACTGTCACCGTTATTAGGCTCTCTGTCCCGACGAACGCCAAAAATGTCACGGTAGTTTAAGAAAAATTGCTAGAAGTTTCGTATTACGGAATATGCACAGACGCATCCAACCACAAAGCTGAAAAGATGTTTCCTTTACTTTTTCAATATTCCACTGAACACGATGGTATCCAACAGAAGCTATTGAAACTTCAATTTTTGAGAAATGAATCATCGGAAACTATTTCCAAATATTGTCTCGACAGTTTAAGACAAATGCAGATTCCACCTGATAAGCTGATCGCTTTTTGTGGGACAATACTAATACCAACTTCGAAGGGCTCGAAAGACGCGGCCATTGCAATTTTTTTCATAAAATTAAAGAAGACCTGGAGAAACCTATAGAAGGAATTGGATGTCCCGCCCATATTCTGCACAATACTATATCAAGCGCTGCTGGAATCTTGTCGGTGGATTTCGAAGTTATCGTCTTTGAAATATTCAATAATTTTCCAATATACACAGTTAGGGTGGAGAAGCTGAAAGAGTACTGTTTGTATGTTGATATTAATCATCAGACTCTTTTAACACACTCCAGAACAAGATGGCTATCATTACAGCCCGCGGTTGAAAGAATCCTGAAAATAAAGATACCACTCAAAAATTTGACAAAATGGTTAAGGCTTTCGCCGCCGAGGTTATTAGTATAACTTATTTTCTTCGGGCTTGAATGCCGTCGTTCTTTGGAATTTCTTCCTAACAAAGGAAGAAATTCCAACGAACGACTGCCTTCAAGCCCGAAGAAAAGTAGTTTTACTGAAAAATTTGTTTGACTCCGAAGCAAAGCCGCCTAAAATTATTTTCGACTTCTTTAAAAAGTCCGATCAGCGAAGTCTTTGTCTTGTTTCTGCATTCAAACTTGAGTCTGTTTGCAAAAAATATAAAACTCGTTGAAGTTTCTATCGTTGAAATTGTGGTTAAGATTTAAATCACATAATATTTTACATTTCAAATAGGTTACCAAATTCATGTTATTTTCAATTGTTTTTTCAGCAATTCTACGTGCAGAAACTTTGCAGGTTCATTGAACTCACCCAAGCTATACCTCGACCTAATTTTGTATTACTGCAACTTTTCAGTTCATTGAACGGTTTGCAGTTGAAATATATAAAGAATTTGATAATTATTGATAATGAACCAATTTGTATCAATTATGAGGATATCATTATTGTGCAGTTCAAATATATAAACAATTTGATAACTATTGATGATGAACCAATCTGTATCAATTATGAGGATATCATTAGTGTGCATGTACTCTCCGATGTAAGATGTTAACTATGTTGCGAATAAAACTGAACTCTTGGTAATGAGTGGTTTCAATTGAACTACTTGAGGCTACCAACATTTCATGGCGATCCTGCCAGTCCACTACAAACAATCTGAGAAGAAAAAATCAATCGGTTAAAAATGTGTGGATCGAAAGTTACAAACGAATGAAGACTACAGATACAAACTGTTGGTACCGGATCAATCCAGTTCCACCGAATTTACCCACACCGACGGAATGATAATTCCAATTCACACCTCCAACTTTTTACAATAAATATTTCTTGTAGGTAATTCAAGATGGAGTCAAAAAGAAAAATTGATCTAGAGAAAATGAGAAATGCAGAGGCATCGGAATTATTCGATTTTTATGACGAATTATCTGACGATGATGATATATCTGAGGTTCAAGCAATCGATTCCGATATAGGAGGGGATTCTGATGCTGATGATACTGCTCCGATATCAAAGCCGACTACTGCTCATACTTCTGGACGGAACAAAAGAAGTTACACCGAAATCAGTGATTTTGATAGTGATGATTCGGTGGCTGATCCAAACTACATTCCAGCTAGTAAGAGAATGTCCGTTAGAAGACTTTCTTGTTATTCTTCATCATCCGATGAGGAGCATACGTTGCAGTGTGCGTCACCAACACATATTCAATCAGGAATGCAAGCCACAGAATACAGCTGGTCTAAGTCGCCTTACTTTCCTCATCTTTTCGATGCTGCATCTTTCGTTGAAATGTCTGGACCAAATATAGAAACAAGCCAGTCGCCGATAGAATTTTTTTTACAAATATTTGGAGAGGATCTCTTTCTTTTGATAGTCAACGAATCAAACCTTTATGCCCAGCAGAAAGGGACAACATTGGACTTATCGGTCGAAGAATTGAAGGCATTTTTTGGGATGTTAGTTATTATGGGCTTCAAGTAGTTGCCTAGCCCACTTCTCTATTGGTCAAGGGATTCAAATTTTCGCTCATCAAGAATAAGTGATATTATGCCTCTGAAGAGATTCCTGAAAATTTTACGACTTTTGCACATCAGTAATAATGAAAATATGCCTAATGTAGGCGATCCGAACTTTGACAAATTGTACAAAGTGAGACCTTTGATTTCATATTTGAGAAGCAGTTTCCTGAATTCTTATAATCCAAGTCATAATTTGTCCGTAGATGAAAGCATGGTGGCTTTCAAAGGCAGAACTCACCTAAAGCAGTACATTCCATTGAAACCCATAAAGAGGGGTATAAAAATATGGGCTCTGGCATGTGCTGACACAGGATATTTGCTGAATTTTACTGTTTATGAAGGAAAAAAAATAGTGACGAAGAAGGTTCTTTGGGAGAAAGAACGGTGTTGGAATTGACTCGGCCCTACCAAGACAAAAACTACTGCGTATACTTCGATGATTTTTTACAAGTTTTTCATTACTTTCGAAACTCCTTGATCGAAAGATATTTTCTTGTGGTACTATGAGAGCGAACAGAAAACACTTTCCTACTGAATTTCTGAAGCCCGATAAGAATTTACAAGTTGGGGAATCAGATAGCATTGCTACCGGTATCATCACCGTAGATAAATGGAAAGACAGGGGAAATAAATGTGTAGTAATAGCAAGTACCATACATAATGCGAATTCAAAATCGACAGTAGAGCGCATGACAAAAGAGGGAGTGAAAGTTACCGTTCCTTGTCCAAAAAGCATCGCTGATTATAATAAACATATGGGTGGCGTTGACCTGTTCGATCAGATCCACGCCTGTTATCGTATAGCTTGGAAGTATCGCAAATGGTGGTTGGAATTATTTCACTATTTTGTTGATGCTAGTATCGTCAACTCCTATATAATTTACAAAACAACACTTTCTCAAAACCAGCCCCGGAATAAATCCATGACAGATTTGACATTCAGAAGGATCCTTGCAAATCAACTCATAGGGGAGTTCTCTTCGAGACACTTGGATCCTGGTTGGTTATAGGTAAGAATGAATTGAAAAAAAAGAGGGGAGAGCAATCAGAGTCGAGAATACTGTTCGACTATCAAACGTCGGGGACCATTTGCCAACCAGTACTTCATCCAGAAGATGTGCACGATGTAGCACAGAGGAGAAACCAAAAAGAAGTAGTATAGCGTGCAATAAATGTGGAGTTGCTTTATGCCATTCCACAATAAGTAGAATATTCTAGATTTACTAAACTGGCTTGTATTCATTATGTGCAATAAAATTACCATTCATTTCACTAAACGGCTTTTTTGTTCATATACAAGAAAATAAGTTCTCGTTCATTCACAACAAAATCAAGCGGTTTATATTTCGACCACCATCAACAATGAAAAATTATGTGTCTCAGTGGATAGTGGTCTAAATATCACCCTGCTTGAAAAAAAACAGAATATATATTTTTTTACTGTTAATCTGATTATGGTTAGTTGGCATGAATAAACAGAATTACCTCTTTGGAAATATGGATTTATTCCTGTAATAATTTGCCCTATAAAGGGTTTTAAAGCGCGTTGCCACGGGTAGTGAACCACGAACGTGGCCCACGCCTTCGTGGGCCACGCACTGTGTCAACTTTAGACTCGTGAAGAACGATCCTTCACGAAAGAAAATATTCGGTTCGTGAGGAAATCAACCGCGTTTGATTTTTGTTTCGTGTAGTTGATCGTGAGCAGGCACAGAGGACGGTTGTGTTTATCATGGCAGCCAATATTTTAAGAATGAATGACGCAGACACTAATATTCATTGCGATGGTTATCATTTATTTTGTACGGAGAAAAATACGAGATGGTATGAAGAAATCAATGGAACGACAAATCGCGTTGAGCGAACTTCGAAGGTCTCGAGAAGGTGTAGACTCAAACTGAAGAGGTATGAAGAAATCAATGGAACGACAAATCGCGTTGAGCGAACTTCGAAGGTCTCGAGAAGGTGTAGACTCAAACTGAAGAGGAGAATATCACAATACGTTAGTACCCAGGGCTCATGAGCAGCAATGATATTCTGAAGGAGATTGCAGCAGCTGAAGAACATTTGGTAAAATTTGAGGAAAATCTTCGAAAAGACTTCACAGTTGAATTACTGACCCATATAATGGATCAAACTTATTTATTCAGTACTCGAAAAAATCCTAATAAACCAGTAACAGTTTCCACGCAAGACTTGGAGAAGTTTCCAGGCATATGTTTGTATATGTCTGTGCCAAAGTTGCCTCGTATGCGTTGTTACTGAAGACATGATATTAGAATACAAAACATAAGAGAAGTTATGCCTATGAATGAATTCGAGGCTATAAAATCGAATTTTCATTTCAATGAGAATGAGACTATGCTGGCTCACACTCATGAAAACTTTGACAGTCTACACAAATTACGACCTCTTGTAGATCATCTTTGTAGGAGATTTGCTTCAATTCCTTTAGGCCCCATGCTAGCAGTTGACGAACAAATATGTGCAACTGAAGTTCGCAATTCACTGAAACAATACAATCCAATGAAACCCCATAAATGGGGCTAAAAACCGTATGTATTATGTGGGACTGATGGATATGCATACAAATTTGAGATTCACCAAGTGTCTTCAAATTTTATTACGAAACCAAAACCTAACGAATCCGATTCTGTAACGTTTTTATTCATCCACACCCGAAACCTGAAGTCAACCGTTACTTTTTTCTAATACTTCATATTTGAGCTGTCGAGTTGTATTCGCTATCAATTGAAATATCTGAATAAGTGGTTGTTTTCAAACCTCAAATAAAACTCCTTAAATCATCTCACCGTGTATGACGGTGCGCTGAACAGCTGATTTGTGGAAATTAATTCTGAATAAAACTCACTCAACCTCCATTATATTGTATGTACATTTTTCGTACTAATATTAGTTCTTGCTCTTATTAGTATGGTGAGATGTAAATGATCAATGTAATAATCCAATGTTTGTTCTATACTCGTTTGTCAGATTTGTGACGGTTATGCAAATGATTCTTCTTTTTATTTAAATGGTAGGCCTAAAACACATATTGTCGTCTGTTCCATGATATGTAGTGTTGCCAACATAAACATGAACTACTCGTTTAGTTCCTTAACGATTTCAGTAGTTTTTCGTTGCTGATCAACGTTGTTGTATAATCTTTATCGTTATTATTATTTGAACTCATATCATTCATTAGTTCTGTATTGTCTATGCTAATTGTCTATGTTTATGGAACGTGACAATCCTGTCAATTCTATAACCTGTCGATTGTCGTATCTTCGGTACGATAGACACTTGACTTTTGTCGGATTTAGTCTGTCTGAAGCCAAGCCAAAGGAAGCATCATCAACTTTTCTCTCCAAATTTTTCTAATTATTGTATGTGGTCGTTGAGCATTTCCTTCTTGAAGCATGTGGAATGCAATAAGCATAACAATACTCCTCATATTATTATGCATATATTTGGTGTTGTGGCTTGTCGATACTATCGAACAGAAGAATCTGACGCCTTCGATTTATGAGAACCCTCTCCGAAAAAGGGGTGAGTTTTAACCACCATTTTGTTTCACCGGTCAGGTATAAAAACCAACGTGTTTTTATAGGGTTTTTCCTTGGGAATGAGAATATTCCTTCGAATTTCCTTTATGAATCTTCCAGAATTTCAATGGATTCGACTAGATGTCTTTCTTCCACTAGATGGAATGTATGTTCTGAAACCGTTTTCATGAGATGGGATGTCTCCAGGAGGAAGGATTATATCTACAATGTCTATTTTCTATTAATTGTAATGCCACGGATTGCTGATTGTAGAAAACATCAACTTTGAATACCGTTACATCTAGGACAGGTCCAGGTTTAATTTTTCATTGAACCCTCATTGCAATTAGTTGTATTACATAGAACTACGCATTTATTCATGAACCAACCCCTTTTAACTGAATTATATCTCATCAGGTAAGTAAACCCCCCCACAAAAATTCATGAATTTTTCGCGGGTATATATTTCTCTACAATATTTTCAAAGAACATTGATCACCGATGGGCTTGATGTAGATTCAATTATTATTACTATAGATATGAGGTTCACCTTTTATTACTATAAGTATTTAATTTAATTATTTGTTTTCAATCTAACATTGAATACATTAAACTTATCAGTATGGGTAAATTTCTTTCAGTGGCGCCCTTTTTCCATCCATACTCATTTATAAAGAAAAATAATCAAACAGCCACTCATTCACACCCAAATGCCGCCGATGAACGGCTGCCGGAGCACTGTGAAGTGAATTTTCTCAACTCGAGAAAATTGACGGCACAATTTGGGATCTATGTAGTTCAAACGCTGTTGTGAGGCTAGCTCGTGTCGTACCAAGGAACCAAAACTACCAATTATATTGCGGCAACTACTACACATCAATATCTTTCTTTGTCCATTTAGCAGAACAAGGAATCCATATGATTGGTACCGTGAGGACAACTAGAATTCCGAACAAAAAACTAACTGATGGAAACAATTCCAAGAAAATGCCACGTGGAACTTGTGAGGAGTACGTGGCAAATGTAGCAATATAGATGTGAGTGTAATATCATGGAATTACACCAAAGTCGTGAATATGTTGTCTACTTACCATGGGGAATTGCCTTCTACAAAAGTGAGAAGGTATGATAAAAGAAGGAAAGATTTACTTGACAGTTACATTGGTCGCTACAAAATACACATTCGTTCTAAAAAGTGGTACCTGCGCATATTTTTCCATTTAGTGGATGTGGCGATAATAAATGCTTTCCTTCTCGATAAAAGAGCATTACACCAAAAGGGAGAAATATCATCTGGAATTCTGAACCTATGGCAATTTCGGCTTGAAGTTGCAGAATGCTTGTCTAATGGGTACAAATTCGTAGAGAAAAAGAGGCAGGCCTAGTGCTACTTTCAACGTCTCAAGGGCCCAGCTGTCCATATTCCTCCAAAAAATGTAAGACTTGATGAAAGTTCGTCTTGGATAAAATATGATACAAACCGCCAAAGAATGTTGAAAGATAACATTCAAGACTTGTACCATAATGATCGTCTTTATGATCCTTATTACATAAATAACTATTATGTGAGGAGGTTACGCCACTGGTCTTCGTGGCTTAGACTGATAGTGCGCAGGACAAGTGGAGAGTGAGGCACAGGGTTGCCAATGTGTGAGGAAATCCCCGATTTGTGAGGATTTTCTGTGGTGTTGGGGATTTGCGTGAGGATTCAACATTTGTGAGGATTTCGTTAAATCGAAAGTTATTCACGGAACGCAATGCATAAGGTTATATTAAACTGAAGAGTAACAAACCTCAGTGAATTACTGAACGCATCTTTAGTGTGATTCTTTCGAAAGTCAGTCGTCAAAATTGAATAGCCGGTATAGCCTTGACAGCTGAGGCCAATAAAACGAAGACGGAGAAAAAAATTCCCGAAGAATTTCTCAAAATTTGGCGGATGAATAACCACAGTTCTTTCCTATACTGTGATAATACTGATGATACTATAATACCTTTGCCTTAGCATAAACCATGGAAAATGTTATCAAAAGATTCAGCTTTTTAAAAGGATATGTGAATATTCAGCAACTTGATATTGAATGGAGGGAACATGCATTATTGGATTTTAAAAATCTTGGACTTCATTCACATTTATCTATTAATTTATTAATCATTTTACCATTTTCAAATGCGTGTGTTGATGGGGTTTTCAGCAGAGTGAAGCTTCTGAAAACCGATCTGAGAAATGAACTTGAAACAAATACCTTGAGAGCCCTATTGATAGCTAAAGATGGTATTGAATCTGAGGGTGGCGTACTTCAAACCAAGGGATTCAATGTTGCACTGTTTTTTAGCCAATGTGTTTTTTTGTTACCTACTGAATAAAGTTTATCATTTTTCACAAATGTGTTTCTATAATAATTTATCCCCGAATTGTAAAAAAAACTGAAATATAAATTTTAAGGGATCAATTTGTGTAGCATGTTCTGTGTGAGGATTTGGTGAGGATTCAGAGAAATTTATTTGGGGATTTTTGGGATTTGGTCACAAAAAATTTGGGACTTTGAAGAATTAAGATTGGCAACCCTGGTGAGGCATGACAGGGAGAGAAGGAACGGGCCGGTAGAGGGGTGCATGGCCTCTCTGAAAACGAGGTGAGTCTGTATTTGAATCACTGCGTATCCATACTTCGAGAGGACATTATTTAATGGAGTAGGACATTTTTAGATAAGTAGAGAAATAGTTTCTGTAATGGTGAATTACGTCTAAGAGTAAAGAATATCTGAAAGTTTTATGGTAGTTACTACAACTTAGCAAACCCAGACTCTCATCGAAATCCTCAGAGAAAAAGCCAACTATTGAAATTATGCGGATATTTGTTTGCAATGCCTGCTCACAACGCCACAGTGGAAAGAGTTTTTTCGTTAAACCCTTAATCGGCTAACGTATCTTGTGGGATACATTTGTATTGTGAATTTTCAATGCAAATAGTGTGCCAGGTATGGAGAAACCGGCAATGTATACTGGTAGGTACATAAGCATCAAAGCGTGTTGGCGTGGTGAGGAAGACTGAGCCGCTGCGGTGAAGTTTAGAAACCACATTTATTATCGAGTAGCGATGGCGTCGTCAACAAATGCCGACGAGGTGAGTACAATATTGGCTGAATAGTGTGATTATCAGGATTTACTTTTATTTTGTGTTTTGTACGGTAATTTTATATATTTCAAATTGTTCGTACAGTACTCAGTTTTCACATATGAACTTTCTAACCCCACTAGAAGTTGATTTGAATTGTTTGTATCCTCTAGTACACATTGCCCACTTTGGTAATAAATTTTCAGGGAATGTACCTGAAACTAATGTGAGTTTGTATTTCTTTCAGTTTCCAGAAATTGGCCCTATTACTTTTTACGGTCTCAGAAATAGGAAACAAGATTACATAGCGGTACTTCCGCCTGAAAATAGTAATGTTTCTGATGTTGGGTCATCATCTGGTGAAGAAGATGTTGACTATATCCAAACAGATCATGATAATGAATCTGTGGTTTTCCTTCCCCATTTACCGATAGAAATATCCGGTCAGAATAATTATGATGATGATGCTTGGAGTACTGATGATGACATGCCCTTATCCAATTTTGCCTCAACTTCAAAAATGAATAATACAAAACGAAAACAGAAAAGTAAATGTAAAGGAACCAACTACAAATGGAAAAAGGAAGATTTCCAGCATAGTCAAATTCCAATTGATTACGAATTTGAAGCCCCGCCTGTAATATTGACTTGTCTTCAATATTTTCAAAAATTTTGGGATGATTCAATTTTTCAATACATAGCGGAGCAAACAAATGTTTATTCCATTTTAGCAACTGGATCTCCAATCAATATATCCTCTTCTGAAGTATTTCATTGGAATGGAGCTTCTAATGAGAATTATAAGAATGCCATCATTTGAAGATTATTGGGCAGTAAATACACGATATAGCCTCATAGCTGATGTAATGCCAGTGAAAAGATACAAAAAATTACGAAGATTGGTACACTTCCAGGACAACAACGCGGAAGCCAATGGAGATCGCTTGTTCAAAATAAGGCCTCTGCTTGAGAAGGTCCGAATGAATTGTACACAAATTGAAGGTGAATTGCTCTACTCCATTGACGAAATGATGATTCTTTATAAGGGAACCAAAGCAGGGAATCTCAGGCAATACATGCCAAAAAAACCTAAGGAGTGGGGTTTCAAAATGTTTGTGAGAGCAGGAGTGTCTGGCATTGTATATGATTTTTTCATTTATACGGGATCTACTACTTTTGATAAAATGATTTTTTCTGAACAAGAATGCGATTTGGGTTCAGGTGGTAAAGTTGTAATTCAACTTTGTAAAACGATACCAGAACCTCAAAAGAGTACAGTATATTTTGATAATTGGTTCATCAATTGAACTTATTACTTTTCTGAAGGGGGAATATAAAAGAAATAGTTCAGGAACCATAAGAAATAATCGATTGCGAGGGTGTAATTTGGAGGCTGACAAATCTCTTCTGAAGAAAGGCCGGGGAAATTTCGACTATAAAGTTGATAATGGAGCTGGTATTGCAGTAGTGAAATGGGCAGACACCAAATGTGTTACGCTTGCCAGCTCTTGTGTATCTCATAGCCCAGTGGTTCAAGTGAAAAGATATAGTAAGGAGGAAAAGAAAAAAATTAGTGTAGATTGTCCTCAAATAATAAAACAGTACAACACCCACATGGGGGAAGTTGATTTGGCTGATATGCTAATTGCCCTATATAAAACTCCTTACAAGTCGAGGAGATGGTATTTGGGAATATTCAGCCAACTCATCGACATTGGTGTCAATAATGCTTGGCTGATTTACAGAAGAGACATGGAAGCTTTCGGACACATAAAGCATGACAATTTGAAAACATTTCGACTTCATATAGCTCTAGCACTAATAAAATCAGAAAAAGTCACGAAAATGCGAAAATCCGATCTTGAAAACGAGCAACCATTCAAGAAAGTTAGAGTTCCTGTGAGTGCCGGACCCACAGATGACATAAGATATGACCAAGTCGGACATTTTCCGATTTTCGTGGAGAAGGGGAGGTGCAAGCTTTGCACAAATGGCCAAACAACAGTTTTATGTCAGAAATGTAATCTACGATTATGTATCGTGGTAGGAAATAGTCCCCGCAACTGCTTCACCATTTACCACCTAAGAAACGTATGAATGGGCATTGTATCCTTAAGGACACATTCTGTTTTTTTTTCTGTGGAGGCGCAAAAAATTCGAATATTCATTTTTTTCATCACATTATATATACTCATTAAACAAAAATCGAAATTTTGCGTTTTTTATTGGTAATAAACTTTTGCCCGTTTAAGGGTTTGTCGGCTCAGTGGACTGATGAACGAAATTGCTTGCTTCCAGGAACTGTGGAGTCCATTTTACAATGTTAAGTTAATTTTGACATGACTTACACATAATTTCACAAATTTGTTAAAGGAAACCAAGATTTGTTGAGAAAAGTCAAATCTTCACAGAAGTATGGTCATCCAAGTACTTCGGAAAGTGATTAGAGCTTTCGTTAATGTTTGAAATAAAAATATATATAATATTTTTTTAATTATTTTAATTGCCTTATTTGAGATCAAGAATGTCACGACGAGGCCCTGGCCGAATATGGCAACCCTAAGCAAAAACGAAGTGAAGAACTTGAATATTCATTTCAAAACTGTAATGCTTTCATAATAGAATTAGAAAGTAAGGGATCAAAAGTTGATGGAAGAGACAGTGTGCCGTCTCCTCTTGACACTGAATGAAAACTTCGAGACCTTCATAATAGCAACTGAAACAATGAATTCAAAGCTAACAATATTGGTGAAATCTCGATTATAAGACGAAGAAATGAATTCAAAACAAAAACAAGATAATATAATAATAATATCAGAAGAACTACCGAAATCAAAGACAAAATAGAACCAAGACAATAGCGTAGGAGTATTAATAAAGCAAACACCCATGTTCCACAGTGTTCATCGGAGTTTTGCAGCTTTACAACACATTACCATGAGAATTCAAAGGATGCTCTTCATTGGGTGAATTGAAAAACCAGTGTATATTATATTTAAAGTTCGATTCGATTTCATTTGAGTTCGTTCAATAATAATATTGTCAGTGTGTTGTAAATTTGTGTGTTTATATTCCCCTCTTCGTAAGTTCAAAAGTTACAAGAGTGACGATGAGCATGAGCAGTGCGATGAGTACTTTTGAAACATTGTTATTGTGATAGCCAAAGAGCTAAAATTTGATAATTCACCAAAATGAGTGGACACCTAACCTATTCGGAGCGTTCGTACCATAATGCCAAAAGAGGACAGTTCTAAAACCTAGATAGGCCAAAAACCCAACAAAATTTCGTACTCATTCAGAAACGGCTTGACGCTGAACAAGAAACGATGTCATTTTCATACACCAAACTAATGATTAGATAGATAGATAATTTTATTCATCTATGAAGCTTTACACAGTGCAGTACAGTATTAAAACTTATCAGACTAGTCAATAATCAAACACAAACAACCATACACATACACACACAAACAGACAACACTCATTCAATTACTATAATACAGTATAAAAATATTCATAAAATCTTGATGTTTAATGTAGATAAATAAATGAATGGTTAATAAAATTACATATCACAATTATTAGTAGTTTTAAAATTTAAAAACTCATCTACAGAATAAAATGCATGATTAATCAATAAGTCATAGAATGTCGTTTTGAAAACTTCAATAGTTTTTATGTCACCAATTACTTTTACACATTGGTTATAACACTTGATACCCAGATATGTGAATGAGTTTTGTGCTAGGCCTAGACGGGAAAACGGTGGACGTATTTCACTTGCATTACGAGTGGTATACTCATGTAGAGTATTTCCTCTAACATGACTTTGTTTTTCTTTCTGAATGTTGCTAGTTTATAAATATATATATACATACAAGGCAAGGTCAGAATAGACAGTCTTTTAAATATTGGTCTACAGCTCGCCTGATAATGAACTTTGACCATACATCTCATAATCTTTTTCTGTATAAGAAATGCTTTATGTACGTGAGCAGAATTACCCCAGAATATCAGACCATAGCTTAATAAGGAATTAGGAAGTCCATGGTATGCTAGTTTAAGAATATCCAAAGATGCAGTGCCCTGCAGTTGTCGAATAACAAAGCAAACACTGCTCAATTTGGATACTAGATTGTTTATATGAATTTCTCATGTAAGCTTGTGATCCACATAAATTCCAAGAAATTTAATGTGATCAACTTGCTCAATAGACTTATGATTCATCCTTACCAATGGGCTATAATCATAACGAATATTCTTTTGCTGGAATAACATGAAAAACGTCTTGTGTATATTAACTGATAGTCCATTATCGACACACCACTCATAAAACATATTAGCTGCAATATTTATAATAATAATAACTTTATTATTCAATTAGGAATCCTAATATACAGAACAGTAGGTATACACAATAATGAGAAATTATCAATCTGACAACGACATACACTAAAAGTGACAAACATGATATGATAGATGGGATAAAAACCACAGTCGTGAGCAGGAACATATGAAAATTGGCAAATGAATTAGCTTTTTATGAATTTCATGAGGTTTGCTTTGAATAAATACAAAGTTGCACTTTCCTTCACATTTGAAGGTAGTTCATTGAATTGGACAAGACCTTTATGAAACAATGAATTCATAGTTTTCCTATAGTTGGTACGAGTCACATGAAGATTAGTATTATTACGAGTGTCATAATTATGCAATTGATTATTAATTGAAATGAATTGATTGAAATAAGAAGGAAGTTTTCCTTTCAGAATTTTATGAATGAATATCATTGAAAAGTAGTACAATCTTGATTTCAGAGGCAACCAGTCAAGTACCGAAAGCATGGTTTCAATAGGTGTTATTTTTTTACATTCTAAAATAATACGCATAGCTCGATTTTGTAATTTTTGAAGTGCTGAAATGTTGTTCAATTCAAATAATGACAGTAGACTTGCACAATAATCGAAGTGAGGCTGTATAATTGTTTTATAGACTGTGAGTGAAGTTGAAAATGATAACTGGGAACGTATTCTGGAGAAAAAAAATATTTTCTTACTAATTTTACTGTGTATATATTTGAAATGACTTTTCAACTCTAATGTATTGTCAATCATGAACCCAAGATATTTTACTTGTTGTACTATTTCTATTCTTTCATTATATATGGAGATATTTATTTGGTTGGTATTGATCTGTTTATATTTATACTTCGTTGTTAATAGCATGGCCTTTGTTTTGAGGGTATTCAATTTGAGTTTATTTATGTTCAAAAATTTGGAAATATTTTCGAGAACTTCATTGATTTTTAAAATTGCATTGTCTAGGTTTTCATCACTGACTGCTATCAGTGTATCATCAGCAAACAGATTAATGAATTCACAGTTCTCAACAAAGTTAATATCATTTAGATAGAGAATAAATAAAATAGGTCCCAGGACACTGCCCTGAGGTATCTCCACTGATTTTGCTAGATTACTCTCCGCGATTAATTGATTGGTATCATCAGCATACATGATAATTTTATTTTCGGATTGACATGAATGTGCTATATCACTAATAAATACAATAAAAGTAAAGGATCCAGAACCGATCCCTGTGGCACACCAACAGTTACATTTGCAGATTTTGATTTCACCGATTCAATCATTACTATCTAAGTAGGATGCTATCCACTTGTTAACTACACCCCGGATGCCCAGATTGTAGAGCTTATCTAACAGTAGGATATGATCAACTGTATCAAAAGCGCGACTTAGATCGAAAAATAGACCAATAGGAATTTGTTTATCGTTCAGATATTGATAGATTTGTGTGCATAATACTTTAATGGCAGTTTCGGTGGATTTACCATGTCTGAATCCGTGTTGACTATTTGTAATGAGATTGTTCTGTTCCAAAAAACAAGTGAGTCGTGTATTGAACGTACTGTCAATAACCTTGGCAAACTGGGACTGCAGGCATACATTCCTGTAATCACTAACATCTTCTCTAGATCCTTTACCCTTATAAATTGGGACTGATTTTGATATCTTTAGAACTTCTGGATAATGCCCATCAACAAACGACATGTTTATTATGTGTGATATTGGTTGACATACTAAATCAATAACTTCCTTTACGGCTTTTCCACAGATATCATCTACACATGCAGAGGTTTTTTTTGTTGTTTTTTTATAATTTCATAGATCTCCTGTGGTGTGGATGGTCTTAAAAATATAGTACAAAAAAATATACAATTCTATGCCTTTTCTTGCTATGACTCTGATATGAACGTCAGATAATCATATTATTAGTAAATGGTACAGAAAATCATATTGTAGTAACAGATCCATCAATTATTAATCATACCATCCAACCAGAATGAAAATGAGTTGTCTCAAAAACATGAAAGACAGGGTGATTAAAGTAATTTATTCCACACTGAGAATTGAATGTTCGGGAGATCTTAGACATATACTACAAGAGAATCCATTCCCATCTAATAAGATAAGTTACAATTCAGTGAAATCAATATGAAGGAAAGGCGTGTCACTCACGATAATAATGTTTTGACAAAATACTGATCTCTACCATTTGTCCAAAATTAATCAACGTTCTCAATGAAGGGAATATCAAAATTGCATAAGAAAACATCAAAACAGGTGAATGACTTTCATTAAAAAATCAAATCTCTAATTGATATCGACCATAAATCCAATATAATTCACAAAACTCCTGGTAATGATTGCAATAAAGTCCATATTGGTCAGACTTCTAGATTCTTAAAGGAAGAATAATATCCCATAAAAAGTGACAGTGGACGAAATCTTCATTCATGTGCGTTATCAGCACATGTTGATAATTTGGACAACAATAGAAACATGACAGAGTTTCAGTAAAAAAAAGAATATCGTTCCCTTTGTGAAAGATCTTCGGAATTGTAACATACCAGTAACTCAAACTGACTTCTTATGATCCTCTCATAAAATTTTCATTTATCACGTCAAGTACTTGAACCGTATTCCTTAGTTTGGAATTATAATAATCATAGTGAAGAAGGAAATGAGGATTTTTGAAAGCTTGACAAAATAACAAAGAGTTACTGACTGCACCCACAAAACTCTCAATGCACTAGATATTGCACAGTTAAAAAAACATACTCGCTTTTTTATATACCTGTATATGTGTGTTCATTGTGAGGTATACAGATTTCCTACCCTGTACTCGAAGCTTTAGGCTCGGCGAAACCTGTCAACGAACACAAAGCAGATTGTCAGTGGTCAAAAGATCATGGCGGTTGAATAAAAGTTATAAGTAATAAAATAGCTTTTATCACATGGTGCAGTCGGTATGATTATGTAAATTCAATTTCAAAGTGGGCAAAAAATTTCAAGTACTATGGGAGACAGCAGAGGGATAGCCCCTATGTCTATGGATGGCAGCATTCCCGAAAACTGTAAGCTATGGAGGTCCAGATTTGAAAATTACTTGATAGCCAGTGAAATGAACAAAAAACAGGATGCTACTTAATGCGCACAGCTTCTACACTACATAGGAGAAGAGGGGCTTAGAATTTACTCCACGTTCAAGTTCGAAGCGGATGAGAAAGACAAATTACAAAAAGTCATAGATAAGTTTGAAGCCCATTTCCTTCCAAAAGAAAATCTAACTTATGAACGCTATAAATTCTTTTTTTGTAAAAAACATGTGAGTCGATCCCTGGAACAATATGTAACGGAGATCAAAAAACTTGCCAGTAAATGCAAACAAGGTGAGTTACAGGATAAACTAACAAAAACAGTGCTGATTTGTGGGGTGGCAAATGCCACACTCCGTGAAAAATCAATACAGGATAACAATCTTACACTTCAGCAAGCAGTTGAGTTATGTGTCATTATAGAAACATCCAAGGAAAGAAGTGCTGCAAATGAGTAATAATTTGCTTGATGTAGATGCCCAAATAAATAAGAACAAATCCTGGAATAAATCAAAAACGAATAATGCAGCCAAGAAAATCAACTCCTGCAGGAAGTGTGGTGAGTCCCACGGGATTAACAAATGCCCAGCCTTCAGGAGAAATTGCAATTTCTGCAACATTGCAAATCATTTCGAGAGTGTATGCAGAAAGAAGAGAAATACAGGTAGTAGGAAGGTAAATGAACTGAGACAAGAAGAAACTTTGAATGTTATAAATAAAGACTTGAAAATTTTTTTATACATTGGTTCCGTAGAGATAAATTCAGTCATAAGGACGAGTGGAATACGAAGCTTAAAATAAATAATGAAATATGTAGAAATTGCCGATTTAAAAATTAGCACGTCCAGTTCAGCTATCATTAATCATTTAAAATCCAAATTTCCCAGGCATGGTATAACTCTTGTGGTTATTTCTGATGGAGGCCCTTACGTTTCGTCAATTGAATTAAAAAATATTTCAGAGCAGTGGGAATTTATGCACATAATATCATCACCTACTTATGCTCAGTCAAATGGGATGTCGGAACGATATATTCAAACTGCGAAAAAAATGTTCAAGAAAATTGCACTAGAGAAAAGAGACATTTACAAATTAGTAAAATTTGAAGATCAACCCCAATATTTGAAAATATCTCACCAGCAGAATGAAGTTTGTTGAATTGGCAATATTGAGGCATTTTCCACTACAGACGTTGTCAGGATTTTATCGGAACATGTTAATGATTTAGACTACAAAAGAAACATGACAGAGTTTCAAACAGAAGAAAAATCTTTGAAATTGTAATATACCCGTAACACAAACTGACTTCTTACGATTCTCCCATAACATTTTTATTTCTCACGTCAAGTACTTAATCCGTATTCGTTAGTATGTTTTCATAATAATCATATTGTAGTTGTCTTGAAGAAAATAAGAATATCCGAAAGCTTATTTACAAAACTCACCCAGCTAGAAAGAGAACAGTTTTTTGAAAATTATTGGTCCCTAGGCAATATTGACCGTCAAAGAAATTTTATTTCACGATGCATTTTTTCGGTGAATCCTGCATATAGATATCCCACGGAGAATAGAGCTGCCAGGAACGTGAACCTGTAGCACGCCACTGTATTTGTATACTAGTTAAGTAAGTTGTGAGCAACGAAGGAAAACGTTACTGGTGCGCGGTAGTAGAGAGTGCGTTGGAAGAAGGGGAATTGAAGGACTACCTACGAGGGGACTCGGCACCGAGAGAGCGGAGTTTGATTTAGTCAAGTATTGACCGTCACGAGAGTAGCAGCTGTGTATGTGTGTTTGGCGAATGTCGCTGAGTCGCTGTGCTCCGGTAAATAGGGAGGAGCGTCATGAGCTATAGGCTAGCTAGGTAGATGCTGAGTAATTCTACCGAAACAGGCAGTAGTGGTTTTCCGCAAGTTGAGATATCCCGAGCCGTCAACCCCGCAGTCACAAGGTAGGAGCCATCCAATCAACTTTTACGACTGGGTACCGAAATTTCTGGAAGAAAATCGTGTGCGAGACTTTCAAACGTTAATTGGTCATTTGACTCATAACTCTTAGGTTAATGTTAATTTGGTTATTTTCCTGATTCTATATTATAATTGAATAAAGTTGTTTGCAGTCCAGCCTCTCACTATTTAACGAACCAACAACCTGAGAATACTTTATTATTGAAAATTTACATTGGCGCCCAACGTGGGGCAAGTAGTTTGAGAGGATGGCTGCATGATTTGTACAACTCAATTAATAAATTGATATTAACAAATTTCAAGAATAGTTCATAGGGGTATTGTTTCTCCTAACATTTTCACTGTTGAGGTTTAGTATAGTGTAACTAACATTGTTTTTATCGAAAATGCCTCCTGAAGGAAAAAAAGGAAGAAATAGTAGATCTATAGTTTCTAATGATTCGTTTGACGATGAAAACCGACATTCCAGTCATGTAAACAACGAGCAAATTGTCGATTCTCTTGCAGAAACTCTTAAAGAATTCAGTGAGAATTTTGGTAAAATACTTACAACAAGCTTGAATAATTTGGTTTCAAATGTGAATGGAACGGTAGAAAAACAATTATCTGAGTTTTCTACTCTCACGCCGTCGGAAAATAAAGTAAACTCTTCAAGTTCTAATAATTCATCTCGAAGTTATATATCAGCTTGGAAGGATTTGGGGGGTTTGAACCTACACTCTGCTCCCAATAGTACTCTGCACCCAGTTATTTTCGTGAAAAAATTGTCGCTATTGTTGAATGAGGCTGGCGTTCCCGACGAAAAACGTGTATTTTACTCTGGTAATTGTTTGAAAGGGTCAGCACAGGTATGGGCGGAACTGAAGAAGTTCAAAGATTTTTTAGATTTTAAGACACAATTTCTTAACAGGTACTGGAATGCAGAAAAAGAGCGAGAAACATTCTCAAAAATTAAATATGGGTCGTATGAAAGCGGTTCGCGTGCCGATTATTTTTTGAAAATTGTTAGTGAGGCAAAGTATTTAACAGATCCACCGAGTGAATCGAAACTTGTCAAGATGGTAACGAATCATTTTGCATATGAAATTAAAAAGGGTATTATAAACTCCGGTCTTAAGGGTCGGATTTACCAGAAGAAATATATGACGAAACAATGAATTTGGGCTTTCTTCTAGGAGATAAACGGCAAAAGACATAAAGCTGATTTTTTTGGTGGTTATCAACAGAAGATGATACCACAGAATGCGTATGGGAATTTCTTCAAAATATATTATACATTAATGAAATGACACCAAAAATATTATACTTCTACTTGATTAGTAATGATCGAAGTTTAAAATAGTAATTGCAAAACTTGATGCGCATATCGTAGATCAACATGTTAACAGATGAACTATTCGAAAAAAAATCGATTTAAACTTAGTTATAGTCCGCAATTTGTAAGCACATTAATGTATACTTCGCGAAACTTTCAACTGTTCGGATGCTACCTGAGTCGGAATAATTCTAGCACCGCCTTCATACAGTCCGGAGAAAAATGTCAGCCCCTCGCGTTTGCATCGCACCGACAAATGAATTTTATGCGTAAATGCAATTTTATGAGTTTTTTTGATCTTTGCAGGCTAACTATGGTAGGGAGTAGGAATAATTTTATTTAATGTAGGCGTTCGGTTGATTTGTCTTTCGTCTACAATTGTGGTAGCGGGAATTTCGAAGTTGTATGTGTTTTGAATTCAGTTGTTTTGTTGTGAATACTTATATAATTGACAGAGTTATTTTACAAAAGTGTGTAAAGTGTGTTTGGTTGTGGAGTAGACATTCATTTGTATCATTTCACCATGGGCAGACGAAATATTTGCAGACAAAAAGTGACGTATAAGAGAAAAAATCGATCGGGAAAAAAAGTCTTCTAGAGTACCATAGAAGAAAGCGTCTTGGCTACATAAAAGGTGAGTGAGATAGGTATACAGTTGAGTTACAAATGAAATTGTTCGAGGGTGGATTTTTTTCTGATGAACTCAGTTGAGATTATTGCCATATAATCATCACTTAGAGATTATAATGATAGCCTAAGAGAAGACCATCGTTTTGTTTTTTTTTTCTACTAAGTATAAAACCACCGACTCGCCGAAAAGGAACTGTTATATTTGTTCTTTTATAATATATAATTATTATTATGGAAGGTGGGTTTTTCTAATCAATTACTTGGCAGGCTATAAAGAGTATAATGTAGTAGGTACCTATGTGAATTTTGAAGAGAAGTTACACTGTCGCCTTATGCTTGGCCTTATCAGGCCCATTGTGGTGTCTCCAATCTACTTTTGTTTGGTTATAACTCATTCAAATCATTTATCAATCAACTTATTAATTAGCTGATATAGAGGTGTTTCAACTGCAGAATGGTGTATCATTTAACGGGCGTGTAATGAAGACTATTATTCAAGAGAGAATAATAGCCGAGTGGTACTGCTTGAGACTTCCATTGTCTATTTCATTACCTGCATTGAAACCTGTTGCTGAGAACTGAAGGATAAAAAATTATAGAAATACAAATCGAATAAGGTATTCAAATCTAAACAAAAATTTTTGTTTTTTGGTCACGAAATTAAATTGAAGGTTTGATTGACCGAGTAAATGATGTGATATAAATGAAATAATATTATTTCATTCATTTCTTCATTTACATTTCCATTCTACCATTTCATATTCAATATTTCAATTTTTGTCACATCATTTACTTACACGACCAATCAAACCTTTAATTTAATTTTTGACAAAAAATCTATTTCGATTTTTGTTTGGATTTGAATATTTTATTCGATTTGTATTTCTATAATTTTTTCTTTCAGTTCTCAGCAACAGATTTCAATATAGTTGATAAAAATAGACAATAGAAGTCCGAAACAGTACCACTCGGCTATTATTCTCTCTTGAATGATAGTCTTCATTACACGCCCGTTAAATAATACACCATTCTGCAGTTGAAACACCCTTTAGGCTTTCATTATAATCTCTAAGTGATGATTATATGGCAATAATCTCAACTGAGTTCATCAGAAGAAAATCCACCATCGAAAAATTTCATTTGTAACTCAACTGTATACCTATCTCACTCATCTTTTATGTAGCCAAGACGCTTTCTTCTATGGTACTCTAGAAGATTTTTTTCCCGATCGATTTTTTCTCTTATACGTCACTTTTTGTCTGCAAATACTTCGTCTGCCCATGGTGAAATGATACAAATCAATGTCTACTCCACAACAATCAAACACACTTTACACACTTTTGTAAAATAACTCTCTCAATTATACCTATAAGTATTCACAACAAAACAATTGAATTCAAAACACGTACAACTTCGAAATTCCCGCTTCCACAATTGTAGACAAATCAACCGAAAGCCGAATGCCTACATGAAATAAAATAATCCCTACTCCCTGCCATAGTTAGCCGGCAAAGATCAAAAAAACTCATAAAATTGCATTTACACATAAAATTCATTTGTCGGTGCGATGCAAACGCGAGGGGCTGAAATGTTCTCCTAAGGACCGACTCTGTACAGCAAATTAATTCATTCGTAAAATGCAGTACACCCTTCTATTACCATTTATAATATGACCCCGTAGCATTGATACAAATTTTGTTACCGTTTTAAGACGACATATTGTCACTCACGGCAGCTCGCCGAAAAATCATATTGGTATTGCATGCATCGAATCAAAGGGTGGCGATTATCAAAAAACGAAGCTATTGCAAGATTTTCAATTGTCAGCCGCCACTGTATGAGAGTGCGGCGTTCCAATAAAAGATAAAGTCGAGTACCCTTTAGCCTGAATTTAAACGCTAGATGACCATGAGCCTTCACATAATTTTCGCGTTGAGTGTACTCCTTGCGATGGGAACTGATATTGAAGAGAGAAGGAAGTAACGAAGCCGTTCCCACCGTGTTACCTCGTCCTTTTACCCGCAAACACTCGAGATGGTAGGTGATTGGTAAATCCGGTCGTTAAGAGTATTGAAGATATAGAAGGACATTTGAGAGAATTGGATCAAATTGAAGAGCAGAGTAGTCAATCTCTATCTGAAAGGGGAAATGTTCATAACTCAGAAAACCGATTTAGTCGAGCAAATTGGCGTAATAATCGAGGTGATAATCCGCAGAGAAATTCTCAGAATAATAATAGACTCGATAATAGACGAATAGAATTGAGAAATGAGGGGGTACATGATCAACCAGTGTCGTCCCATCGTGAAATGTCGACCATGTTCAATGAGTGTTTGGACGGGGTTCTCGAGGAGAATGAACCTAATCTGAAAAGTATTATAGTATTACCGATGATAGATTTGAAGGTAGAAGGGGTGGTAACGTGTGGCCTAGTCGACTCAGGAAGTCAGGTAACTGCTATTAGCGAGGCATTTTTACAGAATTTGAGTAATGTCAACCAAAATATTTTAAAACTTCCATCAAAATGTGTGGCAATATTGAGTGCATTTGGTCATAAAGCTGCGAGGGTTAAGGAACAGGTTTATTTGAATATTATTATTGGAGAGTTTGAAATGGACTACCCATTCATAGTTATACCAGGTCTGTCCAAAAATATTATTTTGGGGTGTGATTGGTTAAATGATCATAAAGTGATTGTTGATATCCCGGGGGGTCATTTACGAGGGGAATTCGATGGAAAGTGGGGAAATATAAAACTTTTGCAGGAATCAGGTAGCGCAATGCAGGTCGCGGTGATAGAAGTGGTGGAGAATAAATCTATAGTACGGGGGGTACCTGAAAAGGTTTATTATTCTAGCGAACACATTAAAGCGGCAGCTGAGGGAGCTGAAACTTTCGATAGGGATTTCCAATCGAAATTGTTCGAGACTTTGATGAAATTCCAAGAAATATTTTTTGACCAACCAGGAAAGATTAGGTGTTAGGAGCATGAGATAGTTGTACGAGACTATTCTCCTTTTTTTATCAAATCATATCCGATCCCGGTAGTTTATCGTAAAGAAGTGGCACAGCAGATTGAAGAAATGTTAGAGTGGGGGGTAATTATTGAATGTAGAACGGACTATGTAAGCCCATTAACGGTTGTTCGGAAAAAGGATGGATCTGTGCGAGTATGCGTTGATGCCAGATATTTAAATACGCGTATGGCAATGGATCACGTTATGCCTCCAAACGTTTCAGAATTATTATATAATTTTTCTAGTGGACAGATTTTGAGTACTTTGGACTTGGCCGCTTCTTATTGGCAAGTCCCAATTCGGGAAGACCATCAACAATATACTGGTTTTATGTACGATGGTCGAACCTATGTTTTTACAATTTTACCTTTCGGATATTGTCCGTCGGTAGGGAGTTTTATACGCGCCCTGAATAAAGTTCTACGCCCTGAAGTAGATAATTTCGTGATTGCCTTTGTTGACGATTTGCTAGTGTATTCACCTTCACCAGAAGCTCATCTGGAACACTTGAGTCATATATTTAGCAAATTTAGGTCGGCGGGCATTACGATAAAACTAAAAAAATCTCATTTTGCTAGGAACGAGGTTGGTTTTCTTGGCCACATTATATCGGCAGATGGAGTTAAAATGGACCCAGATCGAATTAACGCCATCAATAATTTTCCTGTGCCTATTATTAATCTAAAGCAGCTGCGCTCGTTTTTGGGTTTGGTGAATTATGATTCACGATTTTGCAGGGGATATTCCGATTTAACGTTACCTTTGCTAGGCCTTTTGAAAAAAAATGTTGAATGGAGCTGGGGACCTGAACACTCCCAGGCTTTCTCTCAGATTAAGGCTGCTTTCTTGAAAGTAACATTTCTGAGGCACCCGGGTTTTGAAAAGCAGTTCTATATACAAACAGATGCTTCGGTATATGCAATTGCTGCGTGTCTATTTCAAGTTGATGAATATGGTAACAAAAACAATATTGCCTTTACTAGCCGAATTTTGCATGGGCCCGAGTTGAGATATACCGTTACCGAGAAGGAGGCATGTGCAGTGGTTTTTGCGCTGCAAAAATGGCGTACATTTGCGCTGGGCCGTAAATTGATAATCGTCTGCGATCATTAGGCTCTTTCTTTTCTAAAATCATGTAGATTATTTACTAGTAGAATTGTCCGATGGATAATTTATCTACAAGAATATAATTTTGACATTGTATATTGCATGGGTTCCGAAAATGTTCCGTCTGATGCCTTGTCGCGATTCCCAGTTCATGATCCGAAAGTTGAACTTGTGGAAATTCCAGAAACGACTACTATATCTATGTTTCACATAAAAATTTCGGAACTTCAAAACAAGATTAGTATAAATATGAAAAATATACTGTTGGCTCAGCAAAATGACCCGTTTTGTTAAAAAATTTTAGGTTTTATAGAGTCGGGGAAATTGGAGCGTATAAATTAATGGTTCATAGTTCATGATAATATTTTATTCAGACGTGGTTCAGGAGGTAACGCTGGTACTAAGCTATGTATCCCGAATTGTCATATTCGACCATTATTATTAGAAGAGCATGAAGAGAAAGGCCACTTCGGTGCCGAAAAATGTTTCTTACAGTTGGCACAATATTATTATTGGCCAAAGATGAGAAAATCGTGTAGAGCAGTTATTGCAACCTGCTCACTCTGCCAAAAATGTAAAATATCAGCACATCTTCACGGTCCTATGAAAAGTATTGTACCTAATAATATTAATGAGATCGTATCTTTAGATTTGATAGGCCCCCTCCCAAGGTCGCGAGGAGGTGCTACGCAGTTGCTTGTTGTCATAGACTGTTTCAGTAAGTATGTATCGCTGTTTGTTTTACGTCAAGCAACGGCTAAATCTATTGTGAAATGCCTAGTAGATAAATACTTCCCTACCGTAGGGAAACCGCAAGTTATTCTATCAGATAATGGTACGCAGTTTTGTAGCAAGCTATGGACAAAAACATTGAAGGAACATGATATTGCAATACGACATACATCCGTATATTACCCACAGAGTAACCCAACAGAAAGAATAAACCGGGAAATACGAAGACTATTGAGAGCTTTCTGTTACGATAAACATTCGAGGTGAGCAACCGTGGTTGATCGTGTGCAGTTACTGCTTAATAGAGTGATTCATGGGGGAACGAACTTTTCTCCACAGTTTCGGCATCTTGGTGAGAGCGTGAAAAATGATTTCGTATCAAATTTAAACTATCCAGAAAATGATCAAATAGTACCGACAAGGAATGAAGTGATTCAGTTAGCCCATAACCGTTTGCTTACGAAGGCCCAGAAGCGCCAGGCTCGTCACAATAAAGTACATAAATTAGTTTCATTTAAAGTAGGGGATAAGGTGTTGGTTAGGACCCATCCTCAGTCCTCTAGTGAAGATAAGGAAATTCAAAAACTCTTTTTGCTTTATAAGGGCCCAGGGACTATAATAGCAGTCCGTGGACCGAACTCTTACGAAGTCGAAGATGATTTGACAGGGTGTTCGTTGGGAGTTCAGAATATTTTTAATTTGAAAGCATTCATTGCGGCTAATGATCAGCGTGCATAGGCGTTACTTTAAATACCCCCAAAGCAGATGTGACTTTAGCGACTTCGGTTGAATTTAAAGGAGGGGGTAATGTAGCACGCCACTGTATTTGTATACTAGTTAAGTAAGTTGTGAGCAACGAAGGAAAACGTTACTGGTGCGCGGTAGTAGAGAGTGCGTTGGAAGAAGGGGAATTGAAGGACTACCTGCGAGGGGACTCGGCACCGAGAGAGCGGAGTTTGATTTAGTCAAGTATTGACCGTCACGAGAGTAGCAGCTGTGTATGTGTGTTTAGCGAATGTCGCTGAGTCGCTGTGCTCCGGTAAATAGGAAGGAGCGTCATGAGCTATAGGCTAGCTAGGTAGATGCTGAGTAATTCTACCGAAACAGGCAGTAGTGGTTTTCCGCAAGTTGAGATATCTCGAGCCGCCAACCCCGCAGTCATAAGGTAGGAGCCATCCAATCAACTTTTACGACTGGGTACCGAAATTTCTGGAAGAAATGATTCTATATTATAATTGAATAAAGTTGTTTGCAGTCCAGCCTCTCACTATTTAACGAACCAACAACCTGAGAATACTTTATTATTGAAAATTTACAAACCATGCATTTTATTTCGAAAAAATTATACAAATATAAGGATTGTTAAAAAATTTTCTTGTTGCCACCTTAGGTATTACAAACAGAAGCATCAGTACTGTAATTAGCAAGGTGGGAAAACAATAACGCAGCTGTATGAGGACTATAAAAAAGAACGTGTGAGTCAACAATTGGATTTTGTTAAATTTCCTATACCTATATAGAACATTTTCAATTAGGAATTTAACTTGGCGTTCTTTAAGCCAAAAAAAGATTTGTGCCAAGTCTGTGAGACATACAAACACTCCAATGACGAAGAAAAAAGACTGACTATGAATCTCACCATGAAGAGGAAGATTTAAGTAGAAAAGAGAAGGAAGAAGACAAAAATAAAATAAACGAAAGTAACTTAGTAGCTGGTTTAGACTTACAGGCTGCGTTGCCCACACCAAAAGGTGAGATGTCGGTGTCAGAAGCAGGGACTTGGCACCATAAATTCATTTATTTGGCACGAGGATGAAGTAAAGAGAGGATCCAACGAAATTGGGTCTTGCCTTATAAGTTTTTCAAATGGCCTATCAATTCCATCAGAAGGTTATGTGAACATCACATTTTATTCGGATAATTGTGGGGGCCAATGCAAAAATAAATTTATTAAAACAAGCTATATTTATGCAGTATCATGTTCCAAATTTGAATCAACAACCCACAAATTCCTTGTTGTCGGGCACACTCAAAATGAGGGAGATTGTGTCCAATCTCAAGAAGATGTTGTTTTAAAATTACAACCTCCAATAAAAAGTAGCTGCGCTCGCATTGCAAACATTATATCATTGTCCATTTATTTCACTGATTTACATTAATTGAACGACGTCAGAATCCGACCTCGTTAGAAAGGTTCTACTTTGACGAAATAGATTTTGACGAATTGGAAAAAACTAGAAGTGCGTTCTTGAGATTCACTGCAGGCTCAGATTCAGCAATTGAAAACATTTCAGTTTCGTTCGTAGAGTCGACAGGATATTCATGATCACCCATCGCACATACCTGTTCAGGTTTGTTAGAGTTAACGTCTAGTTATGAAAACTTTGTTACTTTCCGAAGTGAATTGAATTCTCTTTTACATTCAAATATATGGGTAATGGACATTGTTTAGCAGAGTTTTTATAGGTTTCGAAGTTACGTTTTCTGTGATTTTCTCATGAGCAAGATGTGACATTGAGATTAATTTTAATTTTTTCCACAAAAATTGTTGAAATTGAGTTTCTCTTCTTTTAATACTTCATGTAGCATTGCCCTCAATCATAATGGATGTTTTATTCGTATATGTTCTTTTGATAAGAAGATTTTTGTTTATAATTATTGAGTTAATTCGAAATTATATGCAATGTTGGTCAACATGTTTTTTTTTTATCATACCCAGTTATATATAATTAATTCTATAAACGTTAATTGTTGCATTTTAATGTGATATGACAAAAATCACACATAATAGATGATTACGATTCAGATTGAATATATAGACCAGACGGCAGTGACATATCTTTTGAACCAATTTTTTACAATCTGTCTTCGAAACGTGAAGTTATTGAAGGTGAAACAAGTCTTCATCTGCAAAAAAATATGCACTGAGTGGTACTTCATATTAAACTCAGAATTTACCTTCAATAAGTTCAACAATAATTTGGATGAAAGCCTTGCATTCATTAAACATAAAAGCACCACTTGAACTTCCACAAATCTGACGGTATATCGTTTCAAATGATACGAGGTGACTTGCCTGAATGTTTAGCGAAAAAATGTTATGTAAACTAATTTTTCGCAATGTGCCCATTGTAACTTGAGCTGATCTCATCGTGAGATTAACGAAAATTCAAAAGAGGCACACTCTTTGGAAGTATACAGTGTGTTCCATCAAAACCAAATTCTTCATTCGACATGAGAAGTACCACACGCAGCGCGTATTTTTTTTTGTAGATTAAGATTTGTTTCACCCTCAATAACTTCCTGTTTTAGAGACTGTAAAAATTGGTCCAGAACATATGTTACTGCCGCTTGGTCTAATAAAACATTTTAGTGATAAAATTTTAATTTTCTACAAGAATTAGCAAAAACACTATAGATTATCTTCAATCGGATATAATGATGAATGCTATAAAATTCAGCGTGCGGAATTCATATGATTCTTTCCGTCTAGTAGTCACTTCATTGCTTAATTACCTAGAAGATTAATTATTTCATTCCTCAGAATATTGTACAGATCAAAAGCTTCATAACAATCGCTAGGAATTTGCAAGGACTTTTCTACAATAATCAAATCACATAAATCATATACAGTTTTGTCACATGGATATTTCGAAAAGCCACATTCTTCTTCACAAGCTGTCAAGGAGCTACAATGGACAATTCTATTAACCCATTAACTCCCAGAGGTGCGTAGATGCACCGCAATTTTGAAAAAAAGTTTTATGTGCAATTCAATGTTGAAATCGTGAAAATCAGTTAGTATTCACTTGCAGTGTTCCCATAATGTTGATAAAAATTAATAACGTTATATCAGAAAACAAAATCAGAGTCTAGTGCCCTCTGGAGTAGGGTGAGAATTACTTTGGCTAAATATGTTTTGTAAACACTGACGAAATGTAACTTAGAAATGAGATTTTTCATTTCAGTTTCCATCAATGTGTAGTCATTTAGTGACCCAATATGATATATCACACATGCATTCGTTGATATAGAAAATAAGAGACTTTCATCAATGTAAAAATCATTGGTGCGTTCACGCACCACTGGTAGCATGCGTGAGCTTCAACAATTTTTCGATAAGCTCAGACAAGATTCCCCTAGCTGTAAGCCTACGCGAGAATAATTCATAACCATTTCAACAATGGTGCGGGATAGTTGTTCGCTTATTGTAGTGACTCAAAATGCGTTTCAGAAACTTTTTGACCCAAAAAGAACTAGAAGCAGCTTTAGAGGAAGCAATAGATGATGAACTAGAAGTGGAGGGACATGAAAAGGTATTTGTGATTTCCAATATCTTTAGCTTTCTTCCATTCAAAATATCATTGTACACTTATTTTCCAGATGTCATTGATGCAGTCTATTTACCACCGGATGTTGATACGCTCGCAGACGAGGAGAATATTGATAATGAAAACTATTCACCAGAAAATGAACCAACTCATATTGCTGGAACTTTCGAACTTCAAATACCTGATAATTTCCATAACGTTGATGTGAGGCAAGATAAATGGAGTTTACCAGATGAAGAGGATTTGGCATCTAAAAGAAAACGCTTGGCTCCTGGGCCATCCCGAAAGGTCCTTTCTATCGGATAAATTGATTATACTCATTCCGCAATATCCAAGGAATCTGCTGATAAAGAATGTATACAGAATGAGCTTGCTGGTAAGACACCACTTGAGATTTTTCATCTTTTTCTGGACGATACTTCATCGTTCTTATAACTCATGAAACTAAAGCGAGAAGCAGATGTAGAGTATGTATTAACCACTCAATTTGTCAAAAATGTAACGAACATTTGCATGTATCATGCTTCACAAAATATCCTCAGAGGTAGATTTTTTGATTATTACTTATTCTTACCACTGGTTCGTTCGTGCACCACTTAGTAAACTAAGATTACCAAATTATTTTTTATCTTGTTGGAACAGAACTATTTCTCTATGAGGATTGTTATGCTCAGGACTAGTTTTTGGAAAATTCAAAAAATATATTTTTTCATTCTCATTACCAGTGGTGCGTGTATGAACCATCCTGTATTTTTGTACCGTTGTTTTCTTTAATGTTGATGATTACGAAAACTCATTTCAGAATGTGAAATAATAAAGATTTTTTGACTAAAACGCGTGTTTTGTTAATAAAAAACTCAGTTTACCAGGGAAACAGTTATTCAATCATAACAAATAAAAGGTTATGGGCCCAGGATCGCGCTAGACGTGAAACTGAGTAAAAAAAGGAGACATTTTTAGAAAAATGAACGCAGAGCAAAAAAAACATGAATACAACAGTGATTTTCCCACAATTAATCTCGGAGAACTTCAACAATTGGAAGTTCAGGGTCAAGGCATTTCTAGAGGAGAAACAAGTAGCAATAGCATTGGAAAAGAAGGTTGAAGATTATGATGATGAAAAGGAGAAAACGGATTTTCAAGTGAAAGATTCAAAAGCAAAATCTATCATTGTTCAATGTATATCAGACAAACATCTCGACATTGTGAAAGATTCAAAGACAGCCAAACACATGATGCAGTCATTAGAAGAAGTTTTCGAGAGAAAAAGTGTTTTTACAAAGCTTACGTTAAAGAAAAAACTATTAACTCTCAAGTGCACAACAGACAAATTAGAAGATCATTTTCAAAAGTTTGATAGCCAAATTAGAGAGCTAGAAAGTGCAGGAAGCAAGTATGAAGAATCAGATAAAGTTTGTCACCTTCTTTTAACCCTGCTACTGCACACTGGGGTGTAGAAAACCCACGTGCCCTTTATATTCTACCTTGTAAGCAGGCTTTCGATCGTGACCTTGGGCCAGCGCCATGTAAATTCAGTTAACAGTTGTATACGAGTGAGGCAGGACGCACAATATTTTATCGTTCCTAGGTAAGTGGTAAATTTTGATTTTAGCTGCTCCTGGGTTACTGAGACCCCAGTGTGCAGGATTAAGTTACATACTTTTTATTAGAAATTTTATTATCTATCATTTTGAAGGAAGATGTCGAGGCATAAAAGAAATGATACTCGTCCGCTAACAGAGGAGGAACTGCATGAGATTGTAGATAATCTTTGGAGCAATCCAGATCATGAAAATGGATATGAAATTGGAGAATTTTCGGATAGCGAAAACGATTATGAGATGGAGGAAGATGAGGAAGACGATGAACAAAGTGCTTGTGAAAGTGAACAGGGTGGTGGAAATGAACAAAACAGTGACAATGAAAATGAAGAATACAGTGAAAATGAAAGTGAACAAGCTGGTGAGAATAACAGTGAACAAGCTAGTGGAAATAGCAGTGAAAAAAACAATGCTCGTGAGAATGAACAATAATTGAGATAAACATTCGAGGTGAGCAACCGTGGTTGATCGTGTGCAGTTACTGCTTAATAGAGTGATTCATGGGGGAACGAACTTTTCTCCACAGTTTCGGCATTTTGGTGAGAGCGTGAAAAATGATTTCGTATCAAATTTAAACTATCCAGAAAATGATCAAATAGTACCGACAAGGAATGAAGTGATTCAGTTAGCCCATAACCGTTTGCTTACGAAGGCCCAGAAGCGCCAGGCTCGTCACAATAAAGTACATAAATTAGTTTCATTTAAAGTAGGGGATAAGGTGTTGGTTAGGACCCATCCTCAGATTTTTTGACTAAAACGCGTGTTTTGTTAATAAAAAACTCACGTTTACCAGGGAAACAGTTATTCAATCATAACAAATAAAAGGTTCTGGGCCCAGGATCGCGCTAGACGTGAAACTGAGTAAAAAAAGGAGACATTTTTAGAAAAACGAACGCAGAGCCAAAAAAACATGAATACAACAGTGATTTTCCCACAATTAATCTCGGAGAACTTCAACAATTGGAAGTTCAGGGTCAAGGCATTTCTAGAGGTGAAACAAGTAGCAATAGCATTGGAAAAGAAGGTTGAAGATTATGATGATGAAAAGGAGAAAACGGATTTTCAAGTGAAAGATTCAAAAGCAAAATCTATCATTGTTCAATGTATATCAGACAAACATCTCGACATTGTGAAAGATTCAAAGACAGCCAAACACATGATGCAGTCATTAGAAGAAGTTTTCGAGAGAAAAAGTGTTTTCACAAAGCTTACGTTAAAGAAAAAACTATCAACTCTCAAGTGCACAACAGACAAATTAGAAGATCATTTTCAAAAGTTTGATAGCCAAATTAGAGAGCTAGAAAGTGCAGGAAGCAAGTATGAAGAATCAGATAAAGTTTGTCACCTTCTTTTAACCCTGCTACTGCACACTGGGGTGTAGAAAACCCACGTGCCCTTTATATTCTACCTTGTAAGCAGGCTTTCGATCGTGACCTTGGGCCAGCGCCATGTAAATTCAGTTAACAGTTGTATACGAGTGAGGCAGGACGCACAATATTTTATCGTTCGTAGGTAAGTGGTAAATTTTGATTTTAGCTGCTCCTGGGTTACTGAGACCCCAGTGTGCAGGATTAAGTTACATACTTTCTATTAGAAATTTTATTATCTATCATTTTGAAGGAAGATGTCGAGGCATAAAAGAAATGATACTCGTCCGCTAACAGAGGAGGAACTGCATGAGATTGTAGATAATCTTTGGAGCAATCCAGATCATGAAAATGGATATGAAATTGGAGAATTTTCGGATAGCGAAAACGATTATGAGATGGAGGAAGATGAGGAAGACGATGAACAAAGTGCTTGTGAAAGTGAACAGGGTGGTGGAAATGAACAAAACAGTGACAATGAAAATGAAGAATACAGTGAAAATGAAAGTGAACAAGCTGGTGAGAATAACAGTGAACAAGCTAGTGGAAATAGCAGTGAACAAAACAATGCTCGTGAGAATGAACAAGAAAGGCGTCCAAGAGAAACGAGAAATAAAAGCGTCCTAATAGGCAAAAATAACCACCTGTGGTCATCTATAGTTCCTCAGAAGAGAGGTCGTTCGAGAGCTGACAACATTGTTTTACATTTGCCCGGTGCTAAAGGTGATGCTAGAAAAGTAGAAACCCCTTTAGAAGCTTGGAATTTGATTATCAGTGAAGATATAATTGAAACAATTACCATACGCACCAATGAACAAATTGAGAGAAACCACGATGAGACTAACAAACTCAGCTACACCAAAACCACAAATGTTATTGAGGTAAGAGCTTTCATTGGTCTTCTCTATATAGCGGGAGCTTTGCGTATCTCAAATTGCAGCACAGAAGAATTATGGTCCCTTGCTTTTGGGATTGGAATTTTCCGGACAACCATGTCCCAGCAGAGAGTTCAGTTTTTAGCTACTAACTTACGCTTCGATAACAAGGCTGATAGACATATACGACGTCAGACTGATAAATTTGCTCCAATTAGACAAATATGGGATCTATATATAAGCAACTGCAAGGCATACTACACACCCCATGAATATTGCACAATAGACGAGCAACTGATGAGTTTTCGTGGCCGTTGTAGCTTCCGCATTTATATGGCCAGCAAACCCGATAAATACGGCTTGAAAATACTAATGCTAAATGATGCTAAGACCTATTACATGTTGAATGCTATTCCTTATGCGGGCAAAGTGAACTGCGAAAATAATGAAAGTGTGCCAACCTATTATGTTAGGAAATTGTCCGAACCCATACACAATACCAATCGCAACCTAACTTTTGATAATTGGTTTACTTCGATTCCATTGGCTAACCTTCTATCTGAGCAATATAAGCTTACAATGGTGGGAACCTTGCGAAAAAACAAAAGAGAAATTCAGCCTAGTTTCTTGGCCAAAAAGAAAGTAGGGTCGGTCGTCGTTATTCGCTTTCGATAATAACAAAACTCTAGTTTCTTTCGCACCCAAGTAAAATAAAAACGTGATTCTAATTTCTACCTTACACCATGACAATTCCATTGATCACGAGACAAATAAACCAACGATAATTGAGACATACAACGCAACCAAAGGTGGTACAGACACCTTCGATCAGTTGTGCCATTCATATACCACAGCACGAAAAACAAATAGATGGCCTATGCGAGTGTTTTATGGTATGCTTGATGGAAGTGGTATCAATTCGATGATTCTGCTTACCTTTGCTAAGGAAGATTGGGCAGAAAAAAAAACTCGGACACGCAGGAATTTCCTAAAAGAGCTGGGAATGTCCTTGTTAACACCATTTCTCAGAGAACGACTACGGTTGCCAACGCTTAGAAGATCACTGCGTCAAAAGATAATGGAAATTATCAAAAATACTTATTGTGTGTAATCATATCTTGTGTGGTGAAGTACGTAATCAAATAACTGTCCAATACAGAGGCGGTCCCATTAGGATTGGAATTTGTGGAGGTTCCACAGCTGGATGAGGATTTGGCTAATATCCCCAGTGTAGATGAACCAATACATAAGGAAGTTGATCTCAAATGGGAGAACATCCTAAAGGAGGGCCTAGAAGAAGGTATTAGGAATGACCTAGTAGAAAAATATCCGTATGCAGAAAACTGCCCATATATGAAACCCCCTACTCAATCCAGAGGTGAAGGCAGCCGTCAATGAAACGGCGTTAAAAAGGGACCTAAGGCTGGAAAAGGTTCAGAAGCAAATAGGCTCGAATTTGTTTGCCCTCGGTAGGGCTATAACAATTATGTTGACGTCAGAGGTAGGAGGAGAGAGGAACTTACAGCTGATGGAACTCATCAAGCGATGATTATTGCTGATATTCATCACAAACAGTCCAAGGCCAGGCAAAATATTGGTAGTGTCAACAAGATAGTCAAGGACCTGTTGGATAAAACTGTCCTTGATGGGTGGCTTCCTGGGGATCAGCTAGCGGAGAGGATGAAGACTGCGAAAGGTATAGAAAAGTCAGGGGAGGAACTAAGGAGTTCTCACAGCAAGGTAGCAAAGTTTAAGAAGTCTCCACCAAAAAATCTTGAAAGCACCGCACAGGCGCGGTCGAGCCATGAGCGGGTGGGAGACCAATACAACAGTAGTAGCAAGGACTCAGCAGAAACCGCTTCGAGTGAGTCAGCAGTCAACTTACTGGAGCAAGGGAACAGAGAGGAGGAGATGTCGGTAGAGGTAAGGTGCATGCAACAAGGAGGAATAAAGCCTGGTCGCCTTTCATTCTTTCTGCACGGGTGGAAGGAAATAACCTCAGATTGTAACGTACTGTCTTGTGTAAGAGGTTACCGCATTCCCTTTATCCGAAAGGTGTACCTACGGAGACCACCTGTGCAGAAGGCTTGAGCTATCGCAGGAAGACATAGATCACCTCTTAGAAATAGGAGCCATGAGAGAGTGTGTACCAAGGAAACGTTCACATAATGTTAAAACAACTGTAGAACTACTGATACACTTAGGTTTTGTTGTTAATTTTGAGAAAAGCAAGCTGATACCAAGCAAACAGTGTAAATTTCTGGGGTTTATATTCAACTCAGAGGCTGACATTGGAACTAACAGAGCAGAAACGAAGGTAAATTCTTAAATGGTTGGTTTGCATTTCAGAAAGAAAAAATGTAGAATACAGTACTTTGCCCGTTTTGTGGGTGAGCTTGTGGCAGCATGTCCAGGCATCAAATACGGTTGAATTTATGTGAACAGTTTCGAATGATCCAAATATTTAGCATTGAGAAGAGCAAGCGGTAGTTATAAGAGTAACATGTCAATACCATAATCTATAGAAAAGGATTTATGCTGGTGGAAATCACACATTTTGAAGTCGTGTAATCCTATGAGACTGAGATCTTTTCAGATGCCTCCGGCCAGGGATGGGGGGCTGTTTGTGGGAGTAAGAAGGCCAATAGAGTTTGCAGGAAAGGGCCTTACCCTGATGGCCGGTTTGTTATCGAGCAGGCACACAGATTGAAAGGTCTTCCGGAGGCATCCATGCAAGTAATGATGGCATCGATATCTTCGGCAACATTGAAACAGAATAGTTCAGGGTTGAAAATGTGGTGGGACTACTGCAGTAGAAAAGGTATCGATTTTTATACCGGGTTTCTTATCCGTGTCATAAAATTTTTGGGAGAGACATTTCAAAAACGGGTGACTTATGGCACACTTAATTGCATCCGGTCGGCTTGAGCTTTGGTCATATCGCCTGAACTTGGTGCTGATTTCTACCCAAATGAGGTTTTGACGCTAGAACAGTTATCTTATAAGTTAGTAACATTACTTGCACTTGTAGGTGCCCATAGGGTTCAGACTCTGTCATTAATAAAAGTACAAAATATTGTCAGAGGGTTATGAAATAAAGGAGATGAGCCGTAGGATTGAGACCTCGAGCGTGAATAAGCTTAAACCAATGCTGTATATACCTTTTTTTAGAGAGCGTCCTAGTGTTTGTGCTGCAAATACATCGATGTCATATTTAGAGAGAACGACTTAACTTAGAGAGCTGAGCCCCAGCTTCATAAGAAGCCTCATCACCCAGTATCGACGCAGTCGATTAGCAGGTGGATCAAAAGTGTTTTAGAAAGAAGCGGAGTGGATACCGAGGTAATTTCAGCACACAGCACTAGGCATGCATCTACATCAGCTGCCAACCGAAAAGGTATCAATATTGAACTGATAAGTACAGCGGGCTAGACCAGGAAATCTGAAACTTTTGCACTATTTTATGACAGACCACTGGTTGACAGAAAAAGCTTTGCTTTATCAGTTCTGACCCCATGATACTTTGATAATTGTTCTATGATGGGGTTCAGTTGTTTCAACAAATAATGTTGAGTGTTTGTTTTTGTAGGCCTGTACCTATACCTAATTGTCAGTTTCTGATAAATAAATGGTTATTGCCAACGCACGAGCTTTCTTTTTAGTGTCTAAAACAGAGAGAAGTTTATCAAGAGCTCTGAATATCTACATATTGATCATTGAGAGCAAGGCGTGAATATAATTATAAGATTGAACGAACTTACCTAAGTGAAGTTCAATCATAATTATATGAAACACCTTGCTCGAGATGATCAGACCCCCCTCACCCCTCATTAGAGTCGAACCCAGGATCATCTCATATTCTTGAGATCCATTGCCTTTGGGTAAACTAAGGAGAAATAAGATGGGTGTCGAGGATGTAGGTAGTGGGGTGCATTTAGCTTTGGCTTTGGTATACGTAACCTGTGGTAGAAGTCCATTGTATCTCAAAGTGGAGTGTAGTAGATTTACGATGCAGAAAAACTCGAAGTCGTCTCCACAATTTAATATTTGAAAGATGTCAGTACGGGGATTCAGTACATGTTTCGAACCTACATAGGTTCATCATCAGCTGAATTTACATTGAATTATGGAGATGAAGAAAATAGCAAATTCACATGGTGAAGTTCAAAAGGACATACAAAATTTTGTAGTTACAATTATGATTAATTTGATATTAGGGGAATTTGGGATGGTGTTAGGGATGCCCAACTCGAAGAAAAGTATTCTTCAGCTCTTAATTCAGTTACGACATATTGTTTTTTATTTCCAAAGCCATTCTGAATTAAGTACAGGGTTATTCTAGAAGTAGTTGAATTTTATCGGAAAATTGAAGTTACCCAATGGAAATTGAAAACATTGTATTAACCATAATAGATCACCTGGGACCAAATTGTCAAATTTGTTTTTCTTTGCGTTACTCATGCTACTTCTGGTAATTTTTTGATTTTTTTGTCATTCATTTTGTCACTTTTATTTCCATAGTTCCCACTTGCCCCGCAACTTTTGTTTGGGGGGCAAGTGGGAACTATTTCTTCGGGGGAAGTGGGTATTAGTCCCCACTTGCCCCAATACCGAACTTTACGTTTGTTACTTTGTTACAGATAATATTTTTATCCGAAGATTTCTCACCACGTGTCTAATCATTCCATAGTTAATAATAACTAATTCTATCAACGCACGAAAATCAGTGTTCTTAAAGACTAAAAGGGTTCTTGAAGACTAAGTGTGACAATGGTGCGTGATTATAAACGAAAGAGTGATAGAGCCACCAAATACTCCCAAGATGATCTACAGGCTGCCCTTCGAGAGATTGACATCCTATGCAGCATCGAAACGCTACAATATTCCCACCAGCACAATAAACAATCACAGGAGGGGCGTCAGGGGCAAGAAGAGTAACACTCAAGGAAGAAGCACTACAATTCCGTTAACAGATGAAGCAAAACTTGCAGAATCTCTCAAATGCAAGGAAAAATGGGGGATTGGGCTGACTCGGAAGGAGGTACAGGAGTTAGTTCAACAATATGTGCAAAGGAACCATTTGACTACTGTATTCAAAAACGGACGTCCTGGGGAAGACTAGTTTCTAAAATTTAAAGCAAGGCATGGGCTCTCATTGAAAAAACCCCAAGCTGTCGAATATGCCCGTAAAAAGGCTGTCGATCCCTTTCCAATAAATGAATATTTCAATATATTAGAGGAAGTTATCTTATCAAAAAGCCTCAGTGACAAACCTGAATCAATTTTCAATTTAGATGAGACTAGTTTCTGCTTAGACCCCACGAAATCTATAATTGTAGGAAAAATAAATGCACCAGCCTCTAGAACGACTAGTGGACCAGCAAAAGAAAATATTACCGTCCTGATAGCTGCAAGTGCAGCAGGAATTAAATTACCCCCCATGATAATATATAAAGCAAAATATATATGGGATGAATGGTTAGCACCTGAAGATAAATCCTTTCCAGGAACTGCTTATGCAGCCACTAAGAATAGGTGGATGGAAGCTGATGTTTTCCTTCGTTACACGGAGAAAACTTTTATCCCAAATGTTCCGAATCAACGACCAATACTATTAATATATGATGGACATTCTACACATGTAGATGAAAGAACCATTCGCCTAGCCATGGATAATTATATCATAATTTTGAAACTACCGCCCCACTCGAGCCACTTATTGCAGCCTCTTGACTTGGCAGTATTCAAGCCACTGAAGGATGCGTGGGATGCTAAATTGGTATCTTGGCAACGAAACCATGTAGGGCAAAAGTTGTCAAAAAAGTATTTGGACAATTCATTGGCGAGATATGGCTACAATCAAATGAAGCCAATATTGTGAGTGGATTTCGAAAGAGCGGCATTCACCCATTCAACCGTGAGGTGATTGCTCGCGAAAAATATGATCCTGAAGCCCTACGAAGATGGGAAGCTACAGGACAAGACGCTGCAAGGAAAGAGGCTGCAAGAAAAGATGAGAATATACAAATCTCTCTCCAAGACCTTACGGAAGGAAATCAGAGAGACGATGATGATGTGTCAGTTAATCCCATTGGAGAAATGACGGAAACGATCATTGATGTTGCAGGTCCTTCTACCGCTCTTGTTGATAGAACAAATCTTGTTCCGATGCACGAAAATGAAAATCTACTTTCCGTATCTTTCGAGGACTTGTTGCTTCGATCTATAAAACAAAAAAATCGGTAGGAGAGAAAAACGAAAAAAAGAGTGGCTCAAGGGGCTAAGTGAAAACAACGAAAGATGTTTTGGAAAGAATATCTGTTAAGCGCAACAAACCATCGGAAGAATCAAAGAGACTGGAAAAGAAAGCCAAGGAGAGAATTGCAACAGAGAAAGACGCAGAATCTTCTGAAGAAAGTGATGTTATCAGTGAATTTATATCCGATAGTGACGAAGAAACTTTAGAAGATCTGCGAAGGAGATATGAAAATGAAGAAAAAGGAAGACAACAAGAAGGAAATCTCTTGAACATTCACCACAACATCAGAGTTGGAATTTGGGTTTTGGTTGAATTTTCAACTAAAAAATCCAAGAAACACTTTGTTGGACAAGTTCTAGAAGTGAATATAGATGAATTGAAAATAAAATTCACGAAGAAGAAAGAAGATACTTCGAAACCAATATTTTATTGGCCAAAATTAGACGATGAATCTTTGGTCACAGAAGATGCAATTTTGAGAGTACTGCCTGATTCAGATCTTGGGAGAAGAGGAGAACTAATATTTCCTGTTCAATTTAATTCGTTCAATATGCGATAATTTCACCTCGAATTTTACTTTTTCAAGATGAAAAATCTGTTCTAGAAGACACTTATATTATTTTAGTTCGTTTAAGCTATAAGTTTTTACAGTTTGTCTTTTAATGAAATACATTTTTGAAACTATCATCTCTGATCAAGATAATCTCTCCCTGAAAAAGTTCATAACTTTGGTGATTTTGCTTATATTTCAAATCTGAAAAAACCAAATTGACGCCTGAAACATGTAGATTGGCTCACTTGCCCCAGTCAATAATTTCACTATCCATATGAAAAGTATAAGCATCGAACCCACTTGCCCCAGTATCTGGGGCAAGTGGATTCTACAGACAGGTTTCCATATAACAATAAAATTTTCAAAAACTTTGTTTTTTCAAGGTAACATAAATTAATGGCATTTTGTGTTTGTAACACTGTATTCTCAGTTCAAAGCGCACTTCTGTACATCAAGTTTTTTTCAAGTTATGTGGTTCTAAAGTCAACCTATTGAAATTTCAGTCCCCACTTATCTCACTTCACCTTACGTGGTGATCTCTAGCGAGCGAACTACATATTATCATCTCGAGCAAGGCGTTTCATATAATTATGATTGAACTTCACTTAGCTGAGTTCGTTTAATCTCATAATTATTGAAACCAGTTTTTGGTGATCGTCAAAAAAGATGGTATTCCTCCTTTGAAATGGTTCCTAGAAGGAGAATCGAATATATTTTCTGGATCTGAGGGAGTCATAGGGACTGCTAGAATCAAAACTAAGAATGGTGTTTACTAGCGCCCGCATCAACCGAAATGTGCATCCTTCCGATTTCAATCGACAATAGATTTCAAGCCTTTGGACGTCCAAGGAAGGCGGCTATTAAGTATTGTGAAAAGTTGATCAAAGCGGCAATTCCGCATCCCTGGACAGCGACGAGTACAGTAAAATGGGGTAACTCGAAAATGGGGGGCCATTTGCAAACAGCAACAGAAAAAGTTGACCTACTTGTATATCTGATGAGAAACGAGGCAGAAGAAATTTAGCTCCAAAATCAGCCATAAGGAACAGCATCTTTCGAAAAAATAATGAAAATATTGGACTCTTTTTCCAATATCATCTTCGAGAGAATTCTATTCCACTCAAGAATTCAGAGACAAGGAGAGCCCGTGGGGGATTTTATCTCAAACCTACTTGCTCTTGCCGAGCATTGTAATTATGGTCCGCTTAAAGATGAAATGATACGGGACCGCATTGTGATTGGGATTGCCAATAGAAAGGTACGTGAAAAAATGCAGTTGAATGACAGCAAGAAGCAAACCAAGCCGAATTGCACGATACTCAGAACGGAATTATGAGGCAGGCGCAGTCTGTAGGTGCTATCAAAAGCAGTTACAGAAAACCTAAAGATAGAGAGTACCCTTCTAAATGAGAAAATGCCCAGTCAGAATGGTGTAGTGTTCAGAATCCAGTAATACTAGTGGTTCTGAGGAAGAGGAGTACGAAATCAATCAGGTGACCCATGACGATTCATTAATAGGTCGAGTATATCTGGATCATAGAGATCGTTGGTATGTGGATGTGATCTTGTACCATTGAATACTTCTTGGTTATTTTGGATAGTGGAGCAGATGTCAACTGCTTTCCCTTTGAAAAGTTACCTCAAGAATACATGGAGAAAATTGTGACCTGCGATCCAATTAGTGAAGCGGACGACGACAAGTTGGACACCGTTAGACGATTTAACGCCTCCATTATAACGATTTCGGATGCCGTTAATGCGATACAGATGTTCGGTAATATACACTCCGGGAAGGAATATTATCGAAAATTGAAGGTTAAGTAAATAACGAATTACACATAGAGGCTAACGTGCAATAAATTTATCAAAATTCACCATGAGAGATTATTTTCTGAATCTGATAACTGGAACAAAAAAGTGACTTAATCTGTTAAACATTTTGAAGAAAATTCAATTACTTCATGGCCTGAGAAATCACCATATTTTCAATACAAACATGAAATTTTATATTCGGAGCATTAACTGTTGGAAGGAACTCGCATTATCAAACCTAAAAGCACCCAACCCTAGGTTGTGGGATTTATTCATACGGGGCATATGGGCATCGTAAAATGTCGAGAGCAAGCAAAGTCAAGTGTTTGGTGGATTGGGTTGTCGTCGCCGATTGATAACCTTGTAACACACTGCCCCGAATGTGGATAACATCGAAAAAACCATGGAGAGACATCCCGGAAAGATTTCACAGTGTGGAGACCATGGCAATATCCAAGGGTCGATCTCTGTAAATGTTACGATGAATGGTAGATTATAGCTACAGACTATTACTCGCGTTGGTTTGAAATTTTTATCTCAACTAATATGACAGGGAAAGCGATTATCCCACAGCTGAAAGAGCTTTTTGTACGTTTTGATAGTTAGAACTGACTGCGGCACACAATTTTTCTCAAAATTAGCGAGTTTTACAAAAGAATACAACTTTATCCATACAACTAGTAGTCCGCATTGGCCACAGCAACGGTGACGTAGAACGATATGCACAAATAGCCAAGCGTTTAATTGAGAAAAAAAAATATAGGATCTATTTTTGGCATTGCTTGCTTACCGTAGTACACCTCTTGAATGTGGATTTGCACCTAGCGAATTGTTGAAGAACAGAACATTGGGATCAAACTCACCTCAAATACAGTTCAGTAGAAAAGGCTAGTTTGCCTAGAATTTAAAAAATAAAAAGAAATAAAGAATAAACAAAAAAAAAAAAATAATCAAATACACAATGCCGAAGATATGGATCCTCTTGAGATAGGGGATTCTGTTTGGGTGGTGGGCATTAGGGATGCACCAGGTAGTGATTTTTACAATACCGGGTACCGAGATTGATCTAAAATTCACGAGTACGGCTAGGCAGAGTGATAAATACCGAGTACCCGGTATCCGCAGAATACTATCAGAAAGTGGAAATTTAAATGAGAAATGATTGCGCTGAACAACCAAACATATACAACAGTAGTAAACGGGGGTGACTTTGAACATAAGGGGCCTCATTGATCAAACATAAAATTTTTAAATATATGGCTCTCTGATGATTATATTTTGGTATACCATCAATTTTTGGTGGAGGCATCAGGAACACAGTCCAACTTCTTATTTCGGCAGTTCAGCAAATAGATTCGGTTGGGTTTTACGCACTACGCAGTTATAAGTTCAATCAAGATTTATAGAAAATATCCCCGTTATTATTACAATCACAAAAATATAAGTACCAAGTCTTTGTTTTTTAATTTATTGTGTACGTACAATAACTAGTCCTTTAATTCATGTTTCAGGAGTAAATTTTTTTCGTGAAAACAAACTCTTGTCAAATAACTTTTGTGTAGATTAGAATTATTCGCTTCGGGGTGTCATTGATCACTGGAGAAGAAGTGATCAATTACACCCCTCTTTTCAAATTTGTTTGTATAGTGTAATCCCAATTTGAAAAAAAAAATTGTATTTTATAGATGTATGATAAAATGATTTTTTACAGATGCCTCGAACTCATAAAAGAAAGTTGAGGTCCAGAAATTATCGCAACTATAATGATGAAAAAGTTGAACAGGCATTAACAGCGATTGCCGATGGAAGGTTAAGCATAAGGAGAGCTTCTCGTGAATTCAAAATTCCTTATGGTACCCTAAGCAATAAATTTCATGCGAGACATGGACTAAAACCTGGAGGAAAACCCGTTTTTAGTGCAGAAGAGGAGAAAGCATTTGTCGAAGGATTTCAAAAGTGCTCTGATTGGGGCTTCCCACTAGGTGAGCGTGATCTGAAGATCCTTGTAAAAAACTATCTGGGTAGCAGAGGAATTCAAGAGCCACGTTTTGTTAATAATACACCTGGTAATGATTGGGTGGAATAATTTTTAAAACGTCACAATAACGAACTGGGTCAAAGATGGGCTGCTAACATAAAGGCAAGAGATGGGGTTACTAGGGAAAGTATTGTGGATTACTTTAACAATCTACAAGAAACAGTGATAAATGTTGAGCCACACAATATATTTAATTATGACGAAACCAATATGTCGGATGATCCAGGAAAGATAAAAGCTTCGTTCAGAAGGGGAGTGAAATATCCAGAAAGGGTAATCAACCATTCCAAATCCTCAACCACAGTGATGATGTGTGGCTAGTCAAGTGGTGTGCTTTTGCCACCATACATTATTTATTTAGAAGAACATCTCTGGAATACATGGAAGATTGGCGGCCCTAAGGGTGCTGGAGCTTGGTTTGCTAGAAACAAACATGGCTGGATTGATTCCGAAACTTTAACGGACTGGTTTGAGACGTGTTTCCTTCCTCATGCACGGAGACTTGATGGGAAGAAGTTGTTGCTGGGAGATAATCTCGCTTAACATATAAACATTGACGTTAACAAAAAATGTGAAGAAAATAATATATTGTTTGTGTGCTTCCCTCCTAACAGCACACACTTGTTGCAGCCTCTAGATGTAGCGTTTTTTAGGCCTTTCAAAATGGCCTGGCGTGCTATTTTAACCTCCTGGAAATTAAGTAATCCGGGAAACAATGTAGTTCAGAAGGAACAATTTCCGGCTTTATTGAAGGCAGCTTAAAAAAAATGGACTCAGTCCCATGCAAACGACGAGACCAAGAAAATAAGAGCGGCATTAAAATAATTTTAGTCAATGGATTTGCAACTGGTGTACATCCACTGAATGCCCAGAGGGTTTTACAAAAATTGCCCAACGGAAATCCAGAAGAAGTGGAACAAGTTATTAACGATACATTAACTGACCTCTCAAAAAGACAACGAGAAGCTGGACCATCAAATTCGAGACCCAGACAAAAACGAGAGAAGATGCAAGTACAACCTGGAAAGAGTATAACTGCCCAAAGTTCATCTGACGAATCATCTATTGAAATGGCAGAATCTGAAAAGGAGCAAGAAATACAGTCGAACTTGAAGCAGTTCCTCCAGTTCTGATGAAAGAAATAAGGGAGCATCAACGGAATTTTTGGAAGCTCGAACAAAATCAGTGGAAGAGGACGGATTGCTAGAAGAAGGCAAATACGTCGTAATAAAAATTACGGGTGAAAAGTCATCCGGGTCTATATACAGTTATGTGTGTTGTATAACTAAAATAATTCCAGAAGATGAAATGGAAGTTCAAGGATTCAGATCCTTCGTAAAAATGAATAAACAAAAATTCAGGCCTGTTGATAATGATATCTCTGTGGTTTCAAAATTGGATTTGATTTCAACTTCACCAAATCCGAAGAAAGAAGGCAGCATACATCGACCAGAATTTATTTTTCCAAATTTTATCCATGTTAATGAATACTGATTTATTCCTAATTAAAATGTATTATTTTTTCTAAATAAAGTTTTTAGAAAAACAAGTTTTGATTTAAGTTTAAATGAAATAAATAGTCTATGTTAAAGTCGTACTGAAGTTAGTGATCAAAGTTACACCAGATTACTATTGATCAAAGTCACCCCAGCATACGTTTTTTGAAAACGCATTGGCCAATTTTTACCGGGTTGACTTTGATCATTTGTATTGGAGACACCCCAGCCGGTAAGGTGGCATTGATTTTCAATATGGATGCTTACTGAACAATGTACTTTATATTTTATTACCCAAATCGGTAAAAGAAGTCTTAACCTATAAAATGGAGAACACCGTTTTTTAAAAATTGTAATACTTTTGAAAATATCTCCGAAAATATTTTTAAATTGATCAAAGCCACCCCGGTTTACGGTAAATAATATCGGTGAGTTATTTTCAAAACAGCAGTCTTCGTCTTGGTGCCAATTTTGATGATGTCACAGGTTACATATTTTCCAAAACCTTTTAAACGGCCTACACACGAGCTCATCGTGATGAGCGGGCCAATGCGCGGGCACACTTTTCCACCCGTGTGTAGCGTTTTCGGCGGGCCAACCGGCGCTCTGTGGAGAGATCCCAGATCTTTCAGCTAGTTTGATATTTCGGAACGACCAGCGCACTTCGAAGAAAAATTTATTGCCATTACACGCTATCGCTGCAGGATATTTTGGCGATCACTATGGAGGGAAAGGTACGTAGACTTGTGTGAATGTTTCATGATTGTTAATTGATAAATGTATTATTTATAGAGCTCTGAAATACAGAAAAAAATATAATTCTCTCGAGTATGTACGGGAATTAATTTCTCTGTTTAGAAAACACGAATGTTTATGGAAAATAAAATCGAAGAGTTATTCGAACAGAAACTTGAAGGGACAGTCATACAGCGAATTGGTTGAGTTCACAAAAACAATTGACGAGACCACGACAGTTGACATCATTAAGAAGAAAATTGCTGCCTCACGTAGAGCATTCAGAAAGGAATTATTGAAAGTTAGAGATTCGAAGAGAACTGGCTCTGGAGCAGATGAGATATATGAACCTAACCTGTGGTACTACAATTTATTGCTATTTTTGAGTGACCAGGAAATTCTAAGAACGGGTCTATCGAACGTAGAGGAAGATAACGAAGTTGCGATTGAATTGAAGGATGATGAGTCCTTGGTTGAGTCTCAGGCAATACAGTCGACTCAGGCAACTCAGTCGACAGTGAATTCGGACGTATATATGAGGTATCAAAACGGCAGGTGCATGAACCAATGTTTGAAAATCATCCGCCATATTCTTACCAACAAGACGATAATTATTATTCTTATCAGCCTTCTTTGCACTGTTCTTCATCAGGCAGAACTAACCAGCCACAAAAAACATTTGTCACATTGTCTCTCTAATTCTAGTACACTCAATATAAATTCACTTTCAACTTCTGTGTTAACCAATGATACGGAATCTACAGACTGATTTTAATATATAGGGTATATAGGCACCATAAAGTGAATAATAATCTATGTTTTGTTTCTTTTGCTGAACCTGTTAACTATGACTATTGTTTTTTCTAAGGAATTGATATTTATTTTTATATGAGAGTTTTGATATTTTAGTGATATCTGATGTTATAAATATACTTAGCAAGAACCCCAGAAGTTTCATTTAAAATACCCAAATATATACATTGTTAAAAACATAATCGAATACGGAATGTGAAGATTGTTGAACTGTTACCGATCGATGATTTGTTCTTGCCATGGTACTCTGCCAATTGTATTGAAATATGTTGTATGATTTTCTCTCCATTGCTTTGCACCTTCAGTATGATTTCTTGTATTAATCATCTGCAGAGAATCAAAATGATCACTGTCATCACGCCATTCTCCAGGTGTGACAATATTGTCATCAACATTTTCGTGACCCAAGGAGCCAACACCGACGTAATATTTTGAGTTCTTCAAGAAATTGTGTAGAGTACATGCAGCCATGATAATAAAGTCAACTTCATCTGGGTGCAAAATTATGCATGTGTGAAAAATTCTAAACCTGGCGGCCAATATGCCAAATGCATTTTTGACAACTCGCATTGCTCTCGAGAGCCGATAATTAAAAATTCGTTTTTCCCTTGATGAGATTTTTTTGAGGGTAGGATTCCAAAACATTTTGATGCAAAGCAAATGCATCGTCGGCGACAAAGACGAAGTTCAAATTTTCTGTCGTATTTTGAGTGGTTGGCAACTTCAAATCATTGTTAATAAGTTTTCTATAAAAAGATGTTCGCTTAATAACGCCTCCATCCGAAATTCTGCCATTAACTCCAGAATAAACATAAATGAATTCATAATTAGCATTTACAATAGCCATCAAAACGATACTGAAGTATTCCTTATAATTGAAATAATACGATGGTTGATGGTTGATGGTTTCGTTATACGAATATGTTCTCCATCAATAGAACCACCACAGTTGGGAAAATTCCAGCGAGTATTATATTCTTGTCCAATATTTAACCATTCTTGCGTAGTGACTGGGAACTAAAAATTATACAGATTTTTTCTGTTGAAATAACCGTATTCTCACGTACTTAACTTCATGTATTCTTTATTAAGGACTTCAAAAATTGACTGGCACGTTTGTGGGATTATATTGCTCAATGCTTTGGGTGAAATAATTGCCGAAAACTTCATGTCCTCGTAGGATCGACCGGTTGCCAAAAATCGTAACGTTTTACAGCTAGTCGATCATCCACTGATATTGTGAGGAAAGTGTTTGGGTTCATATAAAATTAGGCAGAATGGCAGCGGGAAAAGTATATGTTGGAATTTTTTGAAGCTTCAGTTGAACTGCAGAAGACAGAAGGTATACATGCCGCTACTAAAATAAGGAAACGACATATTCAATGGAAAAACGAAAATCAAAAAGTCAAAATTGCTGCCAAAATATTCAGCAACAGTGTTTAAGGTGCCTCAACTTTTCTAGCACATTGAACACCGCCGTGGGAGCGGAAAATTGGGTATATCAGGCAAAGTATTTTTTTGTGGTAGGATCTCGAAAATGTATTCTTCTTTCAAATAATTGCAAGTTAGAAATGAAAAAGAAGAGATTTTGACATTTTATGACGTTGTCATTAGTATGTATCCTCATTGGATACCCACGGCCACAATATCTATTTTTGAACATTGCTGCCGCATGTATCTAACCTGGATACATGAGCCGGCAACAATGTCGAAGTAGATCAGACAGGTGTTTGCAAGTTTGAAACAAATCGCTCGCAGTGCCTTTTCGATCGTACTTAATTCACGCAGTTTCTTGAGTTTGGATATTGAAATTGCGTACTGTTTCAACAGTTATTAGTGTTCTTTACATTATTTACCAGGCATATTTCGAAAACAATGTCCTACGACAATCACGTTTACCCTTAACTTCCAACGCGGAGTCTACTAGACTTCCCATCGCCCATCGCAAACACCCAGCTGTTTCTCCCACCACAATGTTTTCTGAATTATGTCGCTTCAAGCTTCCTCAATTTTAGAGACCAATAATCTGTAATCTGTAGGAGTCTGTCAGACTCCGCATCAGTATTAACGTGATATTTTCGTGGAACGAAATAGATAATGCTCGTCCGAGTACATCAGAAAGAATTCGATATACTGACACTAATTTTGAAGAAACTATTACAAAATGGTATAACGAAATTGGTGGTGACAATAGTGACTTCGAACCCGATGAAAATGTGTATATCCAGAGTGATCACCATTCGGAGAGTGAAATAAAAGGCAATGACAGTGAATTTGAAATTAGCAATGATTTCAACAGTGACGACGACAATGAAGAAGATATGTTTACTTATCAGACGAAATCACATAGAAAGTGACGACTGTAGTGATAGTGATAGTAGCTCGCCTTCTAAAAGTTTCAGAAAAAGTAAGCGCATGAAATTGAAAGCAACTAGATCATCTAACCAAGGTAAGTTTATGATTTATTCAAAATTACAATCAAATACCTAATGTGATTCGAAATGTGAAACAAATTACCAAATGTCCGTGCATCAATAAAATCGTGAATTGCTTATAATATTAGATGTAGGTATTATAATAACTAAAAAAATGTATGCAATTTGCATGTCTCAGACTGACTAGAAACCGTTTCCAAAATGTCGAAACTCTAGGTACTTGATTATGATCTTGATCTCTTGAAATAATAATTTTGTTTAGAGATATTTCTCGGCCAAGTACGAGTTCAACACCAATATCAACAGAGAATGCCAGTACTTTGGCCCGGAAATATAATACCACGAATTATATCACAGAAACCATAGAAGATGTCATTGCTCAATTTCGAGTAGATGAATCAGAGGACGATGATCCACTTCCAGCAGAATAATGAAATAAAGTCCTTGATAAGCAGAAATAGATTTCAACTCTCGCTAAAAATGCTTCATTTCAACAATAATGATGGAGTCATACAAAATCGACTTCATAAAATAAACCCGCTCATCCAGAAACTCCTAGTTAGCTTTCAAGCTGCTATTATTCCACAACATGATCCATGCATCGATGACGTTTGTCGTTCAGACAATACATAAAAAACAAACGCCACAAATTTGTCATGAAGCTTTTCAAGTTATGTGTCGATAAATGATATACCTATAATCTCAGCGTATATTGCGGGACTGAAAAATCTGAAAGTCAACGGTAGCAACTAGCGTAGTACTTGTCCTTGCAACCAATTTATCAGATCAAAGAAGAACCTTGTATACTGACAATTAAGTGTTTCCCTAGCTCATACTCAGTTAGACCGAAAGACACATTTAGTGGGGACATTCCGTTCAAATTGGAAGCTGAATCCCAAAGACATTGTCACTAAAAACATAAATGAAAATGAAGTTGTCGCAGCTGAGAGCAACACAGGCGTGGTGTTACTGAAATGGATAGGAGAGAAAAAGAATAAGCGACTACAATAAATGTAAAGCTTCCATTGACCTTTCTGACCAAATGAAAGCATATTCATCATCCTTGAGAAGGAACTTGAAATGGTACCGAAAATTGGCAATTGAGCTGCTGATGGGTAAGGCTTTGGTGAATACATATATATTACATCAAGACAAAATGACGTTTACAGAATTCAAATGATCCCCGACGAATTGAAGTATCTACCGGTTACATCCTTCAAAAAAAGAATCAAAAAATGTCTTCTGGACGAATCTCTCAATTAACATTCCTGAACTCGGTTTAATTAGAATAACTTGTTTCTATCTGCTGCCTGTGACCACAATTTATCATGATCAACTGTGTTACGTGTTCCCACTCTCAGGTCACTGTAACTCATATTTGTAATGAGATATTATGTTCATGTTCATAATTACATAAACCACAAAATAATTACCTGTCTGAAGGTATTAACAACTCTTCACTTTGGGACTAGCCTTGCTGGACTAGTCCCACTTCGAGGTTGCATGGAAGAGCGCTATTTCTTCTTTCTTATATCGAAGAAAAGCGAATGCTGCCTTTTGCCACCCAGCGTCGACACATGTATTCTGAGCTATATATTTACCTATTCATATTCTCTACATGTTTATGTCTTCTGTTCTGGCAATAAAATCATTTACTATTATTATTATTAGAACTCGTTACATCAGATTCATTACATTTTCCAACTGAGATCCTGAACACTACAGCCCCAGTTCATGAACCTCCAGCTCAACATGTTTCAAAAAAAAGTCTGGGAGCTGACAGAAAAAGAGGAAGATGTGTAGCTGCAGGTAATCAAGCCACACAAAGTGAATTCATGTATAAAATGTGAAAAACATTATTGCTTATCTTGTTTTTTTGAAGTACACAAATGTTTCATGGCATAAAATACCCAAACTGTATTTGTAAGGTTCATTCCTTCCTTGATTTTATATTTTGTTCTTCATAATTTATCGCTTCGTGTTGTTGAATGAAAAATATTTCCAATTTCAAACCTACTTACTGAAAAAATCGTCCCCTGAAAAAACTGTGAATGAAATCCACAGGCCAAATATGCTTTTAGGTATCCCAGGCCATAGCGCGAACGCTCCCATAAAGATATATGCAAGGCATGCAGCCAACACAAATACATGTGACTGAAATTACAGAATTACTGGCTGGAGCGATTTTCAAAGGCAGAAGCAACTGCAGAGTTTTGCAAAATTGGTAACAATCTTTTGAATATTTTCCATTCAAGGTAACAGTTTCCAAAATATAATTTTCAAAAAAGTATATCACCAAAAAGTTCCATAAAGATTATTTAATACTTGGATGAATGTAAGACATATATTTCAAATGGTAAAAATGTAGTCGAGGAAACGACTACCCAATCTGAATTGAATTGAGTTTGAATATCATTTCATAAGTATTATGTAACCGGTCCTAAGCCCATTTTGAAATGTTTCTACACATAAATTCTCACAAGATCACATCGTCGGCCTTGGGTATTCGAGTTTCTTTCACATCGGTTTATTTTCCGCAAGGAAATTGTATTGAAAGAATCAATAGAGAGATTGGGCATCTCCTTCGGTCTATGTGTCATAGCCAACATACCAAGTGGGCGGTGGTTGTTCCAGAAGTCCAACGATTATTGAATCAATTGATTCATGACTACACAGACTTCAAGCCCAATGAAATTCATTTACACGAGACCAGGAAACTTCCAGGCTCATCCTTCATATTCCCCGAGGGATTCAAGTTACCTGCCAGAGATCGATTGTTGTGAAAAGCAACAAAGGCCCGTTTATTGTCAACAGACGTCTCGATAATTTTTATGCATTGGTGGACCAGAGTGTAGAGTCGAAAGGTACCCAGAATATCTAAAATCTCAAGAGATGCCCTCCTCCGTTCCAAATCTCGGTCCTGGGTGTTGAAACTACGACACCGTCATTTCAACAGGGGGTAATAGACGAGGAAAGTGTGTCGTCACAAATGTCATTCTTGTCAAAAACTGACTCCAAACAAAGAATTTGAGGTTACGTTACGTTATCTATTGATGCTTTGCAGTTTGCAGCTTTGTTTATTAGTTTTGTGTTTGGTTGTTTGCATTTTTGTCAGGCAAAAGAAGTTTAGTTTTGTATTCAAATTGTTTCTTAATATGGCAGGAGCTGCTGCGAATAAACATATCATCAAATTGAGGGAGATTGTGAAGTTTTTCAAAGATGAAGAGAAACTGATTTCTCGAGGAGAGAATGCACTTGAGTCGGGGCACACAGTTAGCATGATATACGATAGAGAATTGCAAGCTATTAAGGGCAAAATTAATGCTAGTATGAAGGATAGATGCTATGATGTAGAAGTAAGTAGATATAGATAATACACTAGATAGTTTCTTCGGTATGTATGTATTTTTACTCATTATTTTGTTATTGCAGGTCTACTTCGATTCAAATTGGGCAATAACTTCTGCACTTTGTAGCTGTCCAAGGGGCCAATTGATATGTCATCACATGGCGTGCCTTCTACTTTTTTCAAGAGAAAATATATCCATCACTGATGAATCTTGTAGGTGGAATGTTCCAAAGTCAAAAGATAACCCTGTGACAAGGATTCGCGACATTTTCCCAAAAAAAGAACATCGAGCCACAGAAAGAACTTTAACTGAACAGGAAATAGAAGAATTCCGAAAAAAACTGATTATTTTTGATGGAGCTGTCGGGTTTTCCTGGTTGCTATCACCGGAATGTGAAGCAAGTGACAAAAATTTAGTTATAGACATAGAGGAACTACTTTTCAGTGAATTGTATAATGATTCAACCAATAAGGTTCAATTTTTTGAGGTCAAATGCCAGTAACTTTGGCGTTGTTCTTGCAGCATGTAGAAGGAACAGGTATCCACCAAGTCTCTTCAAAAGAATTTCAGGTAAAATATGAAATGATTGTAGTGAAATCTCTTTTCATATATTTAATATATTTTAGCTACATATGACCTCAGCCACATTAAAGCAATACAGTGGGGAAGAGAGCATGAAATCAGTGGTATCAAGGCAGCAGAAGAATCTCTTAACGTGAAAGTCATCCCAACGGGATTTTGGCTACATTCGTCTGGATTTATAGGAGGCAGCCCGGATGGTTTAATTGGAGATGATGCTATTATAGAAGTGAAATGTCCCTTCAAATATAAAGACAGTTCTTTGTTAGAGGATATAAAAACTGATCATAACTATATTGTTATTGCGGATAGTATTGGCAATATTACCGTGAATAAAAATCATGAATATTTTCAACAGATTCAGGGCCAATTGTTTCTAACAAAGAGAAAAATTTGTTATTTAGTTATTTGGACACCAAAAGAAGTTGTTATTGTTAATATACCTGCTGAAGATTTTTCTACAAATTTTGAAATATTGAAATTTTTTTATTTAAATCATTATGTCAGGTTCTTACAGGGGGAAAAATATGTAACTCAATAACTGTGTGATCTGAGATGAATCTTGTAATATTGTTTTCTAATCATATGTATTGTTGTGTACCATGTCCTTTCAAATTAATCTTGAATATTGTATAATTTCCTGTATTAATTATTGTTGCCCAACATTTGACCTATATAAATAAATTTATTGTATTTTTTCATGAGAATGGATGGTGTTTTCATTAAAATTCAATATTTTGAATTCTTTCGATATTTATATCAACTGCAAGTTGATGTTACAAAAAAAAAGAAATTGGAGTAGAAAGGTTGGAAATCAATAAATTGTTTATAAAATTGAAGTCTTTTATTGTTCCAAGTTAGTAAATATAACAACAATAAAACAATATAAATCTAGCATGATGTATGTACATATTAACATAATCATGTACAAATTATATAGTACCTACCAAAAAAAATCACATTCAACAGATTTATTATATTATACAGTTAATATTTGAGAAAATTCCGAAAGCTTGTTAAGTACAAAGTCAAAATAAAAGTTTACATCTCAAAAAAATTTACTAACTTATATCAATCGCTTTCATAAGAATCAGTTACTTCAGCTATTAATGGAAATTGAAAATTAGTTAGAGCTCCACATACTTGAAATATATTAGAGGCTTGAGAGGCCAAACTTTTTGGGATTGAATGTAGTATCGAAAAGCATTTGACTCTTCGAATAGCTCTTTCTACATGGATTCTAGCTCTAGCAATTGTTCTGGTTTGAATAACTTGCTGGTCTGTGAATTGTGCTGTTGTTAAAAATGGTGGAATATTGAGGCTCACACCATTCGGCAACAAATCTTTAATCAAGAACCCTTTATCAGCCAATATCAGATCTCCTGCTACCATTTGATTAAGAATGTCACAATCTTCTACAATTTTTTTGTCTGAAGTAGAACCTGGATAGAGTTCACTAAAAAATGTTACAACACCATTAGGGGCAACACCAATCAGACCTTTGAAAGTGTTTTGGTGTTTATAACTACTATAGGTCAGACGTTGTTTATCCATGGATGTTGGCCTATCACATTTAACTTCAGTGCAATCGAGAACAATTCTACAATTTGTGAATGTGCTAAAGCAGCTTGGCATGCATAATTTATTTTTCTCACGGGATGGAATATCTTTCAACAGCTGAAGAAACAAAATTTCATGTAAAGCTAAAATCCATGTAGATATAACTTGAGCAATTGTAGTTCTACTACAATTGAATCTACATGCCAGGTCAACGTTCAAAAGATTTACTCTTAATTTCATGAGTGTTAAGAGTAGCTGATCCTTTTTGGGAATAATTCCAACAGTCCAACCATAAACATAGTTTAAATTTATTTCACTAAATAAACTATACAAAGTTTCAAATAGGTAACTATTTGGTATTCCTGTATATGAATTAATCAGTTGATCATCATTTTTTATGTCATCATAAGTCAATCTTCTGGATTCCAATGCCTGTTTTAGTTTTTCATTTTCCTTTCTAAGAAAATATAGCTCTGCTTCTTGTGTTGCGTTTCCTGAGAGAAGAGATAGTCTTTCCAAATCATGACCTAGTTGTGAAGTTCTACCACTAGAACTATCAGAATGACTGTCTCCTCTGGTATTTATTCTGGAAGTGCTTTCTAGGGAAATTGTCTTAGAGGGCTCTAGGGAATTCTTCCTAGAGGAACTGTTGACCTCTGAAATGGGTGATCGTCTGTCGCCAAAATCCTCTTGAGTAGAACCACTATACTCTCCACATACTTCGCTTTGAGTATGTAGCAGTTCCTGCCTTTTTGCCAATTCACCTGATCTTTGTGATTCATTCAATACCCTGAAAGCATAAATGTATTATTGTTAATGCAGTAAGTTTGCAATGCCACTTATACAAACCTTTTACTTTTCTTATTTGCGTATGTGCTTTCCTTATTAAATAAAGTTGGTAAGTTATCTTTATTTCCATTCAGGAAATGACAGGAACAAAGCATTGAATTGGCTCCAACTTCTCTATCACTTCTTCTAAAAATTCAAATAAACCTTAGAAGAAAAAATACTGTAATTCCAAAAACTTTACCCCACTAAAGATATCCATTTTCTCAATAACTCTGTTTTTTTAGGAAACCTGAAGAATCTGCACGTTCGTCTTTCAGTATAGTGGTTGCAATCAGGAGCGAAGCACATTCCCATCTAAAAAATCATTGTTTTAGTAAAGATACCTAATTGAAGCAGACTACCTTTTTTGAATACCTTTAAAAGTCTCTGATAGAGTTAGAATATCAAAGATAACACAAATATTTTATAATTAACACGATAACACGATGAACTCAATCTTCTGCCAAAAACCTTAACGGGATAAACCATGGATAAACATCTGATTAAAATTTGACAGCGGTTTGTTTGGACTCAGTTATTGACAAGAATGACATTTGTGACGTCACGACTTTCCTCGTCTATATACCGAACTGCCCTTCCCCTCAAGCCGTTCCTGTACCTTGAGAGTAGTGGTTTGAGTAGTCTCGCGAAAAGTGCAAAGTGCGTGGGAGAGGGTCAGTCGTTCATGACGACAAGTAGTGCGCGGTTGTGTTATTTAGCGAGTAGAGACTACCTATTCAACATTCCAAGTAATTTTAGTAAGCTAGTAGTGTGTCTCATAAAATTACAAGAACAAGTCATAACAGCAGAAAATATAGAACACGAAAATATAAACAGTGTGCTAAAATACTTGCAGTTCTTCGAATCTCAGCTGAGTGAAGCAACCTTACTATCATTTCAAAATTCACCAGACTTGTGGACGGGAAATTTGGAAGATGAAAATTAATTTTACTTCTGGCAGAAACTGAAAGCCGAAATTCAAAGTGGACTCGATACAAATCATCTCCAGGACACTGAAAAAGAAACGGTTGAAATTTTACTGAATCCGGACACTGAAACAGAAACGGATGACATTAGAGAGATTTTAAGTCCTCCAAAAAATTTCGTTATTTTGGTGACGTTGTGGTTATTTTTTCTAAACATAACAATAAGCACGACGATAAAACTGGGACATTTTAAACCACTACTTTTACTTCCTTCAATTGACAGGTGATTCTTATTTTGTTTGGTTTTCCTAACCATAAAATTTGTGGTGCTGTGTTGATGAAAAACATACTTATTTACTTCGAAATGGATGTTTTGGAAAATGTTATAAATAGAAGAGACCGTGATGCGGATTTAATAAGACAGATTATACCGAGAGATATTTTCCATATGCCTGATGTTGGAATAGTGGAAATCCCAGAATTTGATCTTGATACCATAGAGCAGCGGTCCCCAAAGTGTGGGTCGCGACCCACCAGTGGGTCGCGAGGAAAATGTTGATGGGTCGCAGATCCTATGACGATTGACGAGACCAAATAACTTTCTCATCCACTGAACGTCTGAGTATTGATTGTTGAAAATTCAAATCTTTTTCGGTCTGTTCGAAAATCGCGATCGTTGATATCCAAGGTTTCGTCGTCAACGGGGTGTTCCACCCCAAAGAACTCGCCATCCATATCGGTCACCAGCGGTAGAATTTCCTGTTCAAGCCACCAATGCCCTATGTCTTGTTGACAAACAAGGACAAGAAGACCACCCGGTACTTGGAAAAGTACGTTCATGGCATTCCGTATTCTTCAGGGGACGTCGAGTACCACGACGTTGATGCCATTCTGCAGAAACACCTTCTGTACTCGGCCGAAGTCATATATGTGAGAGGTAGCCAAAAAGCCGAGTTCCTCTCGAGAAAAGTCCGAGATATTGGAGTGACCTGCCCACCGTCTATCCAGGACGTCTCCCAGTTCGACGGTACGACGCAGGGAATGGAAAATTTGCAGCCAACGCCGACGCCTTGCCCGAAACCACGCCGACGCCTTGCCCGAAACCACGCCGCCGCCTACAACTGCAAGTATATGTGTACACAGTTCAATGTAGACTCTATGCTTAGATGGTTTTCCAATAATGTTTTACCTCGTTGAGAAATGTATGTTTTTTCGATCAATAAATCGTATTTTCGAAAGGGTTGTTGTTTTTTCTATCTTTCAGAATATGGGGTGGGACATAATGGGGAATAGAGGGTGGAAAAAAAAAATGAAAAAACAAGAGTGTGCGACACAGATCACTGTGCGAGTTGGTTATGAGTGTCGTGGATAGATGGCGTCCTCGAAGGAGCGTCATCTGTCACTCACACTTACGCATGGGATCACAGTGTCGTGGATTGATGGCGTCCTCGGAGGGGCGTCATCTGTCACTCACACTTACGCATTGGTTCACAGTGTCGTGGATAGATGGCGTCCTCGGAGGGGCGTCATCTGTCACTCACACTTACGCATTGGTTCACAGTGTCGTGGATAGATGGCGTCCTCACAGGAGCGTCATCTGTCACTCACATTACGCATTGGTTCAGAGTGGCGTGGATAGATGGCGTCCTCGGAGGGGCGTCATCTGTCACTCACACTTATGAGTTGGCTCACAGTGGCGTGGATAGATGGCGTCCTCGGAGGGGCGTCATCTGTCACTCACACTTATGAGTTGGCTCACAGTGGCGTGGATAGATGGCGTCCTCGGAGGAGCGTCATCTGTCACTTCCTCTGTCAGTCAAGTCATACGTCGTCTGTCAAGTCATACGTCGGCGGTCAGTCAAGTCCTGCGCCTGTCATAAGTCATCATTCACCACATACATCCTCTGTCATTCGAGTCGTTCACATCATACGTCGCAGTCAAGTCATACGCCAGAAATATTGTCTGTCATCCGAGTTGGCTGTCGTTCACCTCATACGTCAGCAGTCAGAAATATCGTCTGGCATTCGTGTTGCCTGTCGTTCACGTCATTGGAGTCATATGTCGTGACTACCTGCTCGGGGTAGCTATTTTCAAACTTGTGCCTGTCCAGTTCTCGCCGTTCCGCCGAGTGAATAACCTGTCAATGTCAATACGCTATGCATGGTTGTTGGTTAGTTTTCGTGTTGTGATCGTTTCTGGATTTAGTGGTTATTGTGTGTTTTGTGTAGTCGTAGCAATTGGAGTGGTTGAGCATTGTGGTTTTAAATTTCGTTATGGAAGCGTGGATTAAGACTGGTTCGTGTCGTGAAAGAGCGCAACCAACCGATGATGAGCCCTCAACATCCATTGAAACCTCTGCAAGTAATCCCACTGAAAATGTAAGTGTTATTACCACAAGCGTAAAACCAATAAAAAAGGCAAAAACAAGTTTCCGTAAATATTGCCCTGATTATCTGAAATATGGTTTTGTATTTTCGGGCACAGAAGATGAACCACTTCCTCAATGCGTCATTTGTTGCGAAATTTTAGCTAATGAGAGCATGAAACCATCTAAACTTGAAAGACATTTATCAACTAAACACAGAGTAAAAAAGCAAACCTATTGAGTTTTTTAAAAACAAAAGGAAACAATTGTTGATGTCAAAATTAATTTTGACCAAAATATCAACGGGAAACCAAAACAAGCAAGCGACAGTTGCATCATTTGAGTTGGCTTTACTTATAGCTAAAAAAGGAGCTAGCCACACAGTTGGAGAGGACATTATTTTACCTGCGGCTAAAATAATTTCAAAAAATCTGTGCAGTGAGAAATTTAGTAAGATAATTGACGATATTCCATTATCAAGTACAACAGTGAAAAGAAGGATTGACGAAATGGCAGACAATGTGAAAAACGCCCTGATCACAGCACTTAAACAAAGCGACTTTTTTGCGTTACAGCTTGATGAAAGCACCGATGTTGCTGGTTTGGCCAATTTATTGGCTTTCGTTCGATTTCAATTTAATGGGTCCATTGAAGAGGAACTACTTTTTTGTAAATCTTTGCCGTCCACAACCACAGGGGGAGAGATATACAAATGCCTGGACAACTTTATTAGAGATAATGCTATTTACTGGTCAAAATGCGTTGGTTTGACAACTGATGGGGCAGCAGCTATGTCGGGTAAATTCAGAGGATTAGTAGCGAAAGTAAGGGTTGTCGCACCTTTAGTGAAGTGGACCCATTGCAGTCTCCATAGAGAGGCGCTTACCGTGAAAGGCTTGGGTGGAAAATTGAAGGAAACTCTGGATGATGTCGTGAAACTTGTAAATTATATTAAGTCAAGGCCGAAACAATCCAGAATTTTCACTATTTTGTGTGACGAAATGGGTAGTGAACACAGTCATCTTCTTCTACATTGTGAAGTTAGGTGGTTATCAAGAGGGAGGGTTCTCACGAGATTATTCGAATTAAAGGATGAACTGAGAATTTTTCTGATGGACAATGATTGTGAGAAAACATTGGCAGCTGAGTTTCTTGGACTTCTGAATAATGAATTCTGGCTCTTGAGGCTCGCTTATTTGAGTGATGTGTTTTGCTATCTAAATGCCCTCAATATGTCATTACAGGGTAAAGCCATAGACAAGTTCTACGTGCAAGATAAAATAGAGGCCACAATAAAGAAAACTGCCAGATGGCGGACTGAAGCGGATGAAAATAACTTCGAAAGTTTCCCAACAATGCACGAGTTCATGGAATCACATGATGTAACTGTGGACGAGGAAACAGCTACAGCAGTGAAGGAGCACCTGTCTTCATTAGTTTCCAATCTCAGGTAAACGCAAATTTTTTATTATATTTTATTTAACGAAATGTCAGTCTCTCATATAAATAACCATGTATAATTTTTAGGTACCAATTATTTACTCAGTAGAGCCAACAATACAATCTTTGGGTATAGCGTGTCATTTCAATAATTGTTTTTATTTTCAGGAACTACTTCCCTACAATTGATGGCAAGTTATTATGGATGAGGAATCCATTTGCATTGACATCTGCACAAGAGGACAATTTGATTGAACTTTCGTGTGATTCAACTTTGAAGAGTGTTTTTAAAGAAACAAGCCTTATCTCATTCTGGATCAACGTTAAGACTGAATATCCGGAGATATCCAAAATGGCACTAATGGGATTCACGACAACCTACTTATGTGAACGATCTTTTTCAAGTTTAGTGTTTCTTAAAAATAAGTACAGAAACAGGCTTTGTGTGGAAAATGACTTGCGATTGAAATTGTCAACCTTCAATTCTGACATTGAGGCCATTGTCAGTAATGACAAGCAATGTCGCAAATCGCATTAATTGTCACAGTCAAACTTATGTTTATACATATAACTGTAATAAATGTCAAAAGTGTATTACAACTTTAATCAATCTTTTTGTAATTTACACTTATATATGTATATAGTGGGTCGCGAAATACATGGAATTGAGAGTGCTGGGTCGCTGAGGGAAAAATGTTGGGGACCGCTGCCATAGAGGACAAGTTTATAAAACCATATTTCAGATTCGAACGGTTGGATATATTACGATTAGCAAGGGTTCTTCGTATTCCTAATGATATTAGGACAAGATCAGGACATTATGTAGCTACAGGTATAGGTTCTTAAACTTGTACTCATTGAAAATGCAACTTCCATTGCTGATGAGAAATTTCAACTACTTCTCGATACGATCCTGGAGACGAAGGCGATGGTCCAGGTTATTGTGAACACAATAAATGAAATGGACTTTGGTACAAAAAAACGGTTCTGAAAAATGAAAAGGTTGAAGGCAAATTCCCAATCTCTAACACGGACAAACTTTTAGAAGTAGAGGAGCAGCTGGGGTCATAAAACATAATGTGGAGGTACAAAACGATACCGGAAGTGATACTAGAAACATTCTATGGAGATTTGTATATAATTCACTATGAACAATTTCATTTATTCTCATGTTGTGTTACAAGTAGTTTATGTTATGTTAGGATTTGAAATGAAAAACGATCGTGTCCTCAGAAATATAACCCTGGTAAATGAAAGAACATCCATCGTTCCAAAACAAGATAATCGTGGCAGGAAACAAAAAGCAAATAAATTCGATAAAAGATTGATTGAACATCATGTTGAAAGTTTTGAGCCTACCATTTCTCATTACAAGCGAAAACATGCTCCGTTACGAGAATATCTACCAAGTGATATCACAATAAGGGCAATGCATCATAATTTTGTACTGAAGCATAAAGTTAATATTTCCTATAAACTCTACACAAAAGTAGTGGCGGAGATGAATATTTCATTTTCAAATTTGGGACATGAGGAATGTTTCGTTTGTGAAACATTTAGCATCCACTGCAAGTCAACAGGACATGAAAAGAACAATAATACTGCTGAAGATTGTGATATGTGCACTTCATTTCAGAAGCATCGAGAAGGATATCGGAAGGCAAGGGCTGAATATAAACTGGATAGTATGAAAACGGATGGTTTATATGTTTCAGCAGATCTCCAGAAAGTACGTTTTTCAGTTGATTCTCAATATTCGGTACTGAAAAGCCATATCTTATTTCAGGTGATTATGCTTTCCAGGTGCGAGATGTTTGAGGAAATTATCTTCATGCCCAGACTAATTGCATTCAATGAAACATTTGTGCCTTTAGGAACATCTAAAGATGCGATTCCACCAGTGTGCAGAACTGTGCGGCACTGCAATGCACATTGTGCGACACAAATGTTTATTCTGGTCGACTCACTAGAGCAAACAATGACAAATTGTGCGCGAACATTCTAGAAATGTTCGCGCACATCTGTATACTTTTGTGCGCGCACACATACAGACAGTGGACTCGCGTCGACGTGTACAAACCTGTTGTGCGCGAACTCAGTCTTGCTTCCGCTACCGGAGTGAAAACATTGATTTGTGCGCGTACATTGTTAATTAACCAAGCTAAATATGGATTGGACGAATGATAAAATTATTAATTTTATTCAAGCTATTGAACCTTATCCTGTATTATGGGATTCTAGTCACAGTGATTATAAAAATAAAAACAAAAAACACGACGCCACTCAAGAGTTGGCGCAAAGTTTCAATTGTGACTCGACTGAGGTAATGAGAAAATGGAAGATTATTTTGGCTCAATACCGAAGAGAAAAGAAGAAAATCGCGGACTCAAAATCTTCAGGTTCTGGGATTTTAGATATATATAAGCCGAAATGGTTTGCTTATGCATATTTGAATTTCTTTCATGGAAGGGATGAGCCGAACGTCAGCTTGAACTCACTCTACGTTTTTCTGCCCGTTCATATTAACTACTGAACTGTCTCGGCAGAAACTCTGCTCAGTGAACATGTTCGCGCACAAGTGTGCTGAACTGTGCGCTTACAAAAGTTACGCACAGCCTTACCAGTGGAGACGGACGCCAAATGCGACACCAGCTTAGTACCTGCACTGTTGGAGTTTTGCACAAAATGTTTGCAAGCAAATGTGCTGCACACTATTTTGGTGGAATCGCACCTTGAGGAAATGCCATTTGCTTTTATTTGGCACGAAGCTACATCAGGAAGATCCAAAGACGATATTATCTCAACTTTTTATAATTTCTTAATTGCTGTTAGGGACGTAGAACGGGTAACCATTTGGTTAGATAACTGCTCAGCGCAAATTAAAAACTGGGGGCTAATTTCATTTCTGACTTATGCAATTAATTCGAGAATCATTAACTTGCAAGAGTTGAATTTGAAATATTTTCAGCCTGGACACACTTTCATGTCCAGTGACGTATTTCACCACCAAGTTGAATTGGCGTTAAGAAGAAAAAAAAAAGGTGTACGATTTTGAAGACTTTGGCGAATGTGTCGTTTCTGCAAATTCCAAGAAAGTTATTGTCAAAGAAATGACAATTGATAATTTCTATACTTTCCCAGATTTGACTTCACAGTATAAGCTGAGTAAACTAAATCCCAGGCTTTATCTACAGGACATGGTTTTTATTCAATTTCAGAGGGGGCAGAGAAGTTTGAAATTCAGATCTTTTTCTGGAGATTTTCAATGCATAAATTTCCTACTTCACAAATATGAATGCGGATCTTTGCCCCAACCCACAATAAAAAATAATGAGAGGGGAATATCCGAAGAAAGAAAAAACAATATCATAAATAAAATTAAAGGCCTGGTTCCGGAAAACCGTTCGCTATTTTGGCAAAATCTTAAAGAGACTGAACGGGAAGTTGCCTTAGTTTGATATAAATTGAGTATATTGCTCTATTTTTGACTTTAATTTTCTGTTACTAGATTTAAGTGTGTCAATGTTAATTATGTTTCAGAATTTAATAAATTACTTTGGCAGATATGACGATTTTTTTTAGCATAATAATAAAAATTAGTAAAGCGGAATGTCGTAACTGCATTGACCACGTTGGTTCGATATTGAAAATATTCAAATTTTTACAAAAAGTTGGATTTTATCACTATTTACTTCATATCAAACCCGCCAAGAGCTCGATTGCAGTTCTGTAGAAAAAAATCGTCGTTCCATAAAACCACGATTTTCTCGTAAACATAGGAGATTGAAAATAGGTTTGTTTTGAATCAGAACCGTTCTGGGACGGTTGTGCTCATCGGTATTTTTGAGTTCAGCTGCAAAAACACAACTGCGCATGAACAGAACCGATCTGGAATCGTTCAAAAGAAAACCAAAACAAGCCTATTATGACAAGGACATGACAATAGAATTGTGACAGGCTGACAGTGAGATATGAGAAAACTCATGTGCTTTCAGCTTTCATAGCTTTGCTTTTTCGATTTGCAGTATGAGGCACTATGCATATTATTTAAATTTCAAAACTGTTTGACGCTTTCTCTTGTGAATGAGAAGTAAACATTTTTTTATATGCATGTTGATTCAAAAATGAATTAATCTTTCAGAATGCCTCCTCAATACACCCAGAATTTTCGGAGAGTGGTTGAAAAACCCAAAGATGAAAGATTGGCTCTTCTCCCAAGTAGTTGTTAAGAAATGGGAAAATGCAAACTTTGTGGATCTCTTTTACGAAACCATCTAGGTGATCTCATTAAACATACCTCCACAAAAAATCATATAGCAGCAGTGTCTGCAACCCACAGGCAAAATTAATATTATTGGATTCCAACCAGTACATGACACCACCTTAGCAAAAATTGCAGAATGTCGTTTAGCCTGCTTCATTGCTCAACATTCTAGTATGCTGACATACTGACCATTTGACACCCTTATGCAAAGGTGTTTTCAATAGTAAAGCTTCCGAATATATGCAGATGCATAGGTCAAAATGTGGTGCAATAATTGAAAATGTATTGTACAATTACTTCCAGGCTGACCTTATTTATGATATTGGAGATAGTCCCTACAGTTTGTTGATGGATGAATCAACAGACATATCAGTTAGTCATTTGCTGCGTATTGTGATAATTTATTGTAGTAAGACCACAGATACATTTGTAACAACATTTTTGAATATGCCTCCAATAGAAAACTGTACTGCTGTTGGCATTGTGAACTGCATTAAAAAAACACTATCCGAATTCAAATCACCAAATCAAAATTTGAAAGGTATTGCCACAGATGATGCTTCTGTGATGACAAGAAATAATAATGGAGTGCATAAGAAATTGAAGGATGAAATCCCAGCTTTGGTATTGGTAAGATGTGTCTGGCAATATCAGCTGCTGCAAAAGAAACCCCACCCGTAACTTAGAATTTCTCATAAGAGACACATATGACTGGTTTTCCAGGTCATCGAGTAGACAACATGCTTATGTTCGGTTGTATAAGTTGATTAATGATGACCAAGAGCCACTAGAAATGATAAGAGCCTGTGACACCAGATGGCTATCTATTGAGTCTGCTGTCAATCGGATATACAATCAATGCTAAGAGTTGATAACTTATTTTGATATGGCTCGGGTGGAAGAGAAGTGTTACACTGCTGATCTTCTTTATCAAATGTATTGTGATGAATCCAAATAGTTATTCATAACTTATATCAAACCAATCTTGGCTGAAGTACAAAGAGTAAATAGAATGTTTGAAATTGAAGATGCAGATCGCACTACTGATTCGAAATTGTTAGTTGATACATTATTAGGTAGAATAACAGTTCCAGGTACTAAATTTGATATATCCAAACATAAAATCAATGATTATATTGACAAAAATGCTTACTTCGGATATCTATTTGAACAAAAAGTGAGAGAATTACAAAATCTACAATAAATTTTGCAGGAATAAGGTTAAATTGTATCTACTCCGCTGTTTGTTTGGTAAATCAACTTAAAGAGAGGCTTCCCTGAAATTTCGACATTTTGAGCAAAATTAATATACTTTCTGTTGAAAATTCACTCAAACAACAAAAAGAATCCATAATTCCACTATTACTGAATATGGAATATGATCCAAAATCAATAGATGTTATTGAGAAAGAGTGGAATATTTCAGTATATAATGACTGGAGAAATAAAGATACAAAATCATTCTGGGTTGAGGTCAATAATTTCAAAGATGCCTTAGGAAACAATCTTTTGTTTAACATTTCAGAATTTGCAATTTGTATGTTGGTTTTACCAAACTCTAATGCTGATGTTGAGAGGGTATTTAGTCAAATGACTTTAATTAAAACCGAACTTCGCAATCGAATGAATGCAGACATGTTAAATGCAATAATAATAATTCCAAGTAAGTACCTGAGAGTATTCTAGTGAAAATTAAAACGAATGACTCTTATAAAATAGATGACTGTGAATCAGATATGCTAGATAGGATAATAAATGGAGATTTTTGAAGAGAGTTTAACGAATATTTCACCATAAAAACCCGATTTTACTTAAACTAGTTTTTCCTCTAGTAGAAACTAGAGATCGATGGTTCTTATAAAATAGATGACTGTGAATTAGATATGCTAGATAGGATAATAAATGGAGATTTTTGAAGGAAGTTAAATGGATTTTTCACCATAAAAACCCGATTTCACTTAAACTAGTTTTTCCTCTAGTAAAAACTAGAGATCGATGGTTGTTGGTCTATGTATAGAAATGTCTGAAAAACTACTTACAACTAGAGTCGGATTTTAACGATAACATAGGAGTATGTTCTCACCAATATTTCGGCTGTTTTTGAATGATCTCATGGTGGATTCATGCAGGAATTGCTTCAACTGTCAGTTTCTTATGGGAGTATTATTTATGCACTCATCAAAAGTAGTAAGCCACATCACAACTTAATTTTTATGAATGACTGCGATGCTCCCATATGAATCCACCAGACCCGAGTAAGTAGTTATTTTTTTTTATTTTATTATTTGTTGTAATGTATCACATTATTCATGTTATGAAAGAATTCATTTTTGATTTTGTTTTCTGAGTTGGAACTCGAATTAAATTTTGTAAAAAAACAGCCTTATTTTTACCTGACCTGTTTTTTTATATAGGTACCCAAGATTCACAGCTAGACATCCATTATTGGGGAGAGTGAATAAAGTTGAGTAAATGCTCGGACTGAAACATTTTGGGACCGATTTATGCGGGTTGTTGAGATATGACAAGGACAGATCTATAGTTTGAACTCATCCTCATCCTTGTAATCACTTTCCTCATTATCTGGCGTTTTTCTAGTGATTTGATTTGGTCTCGAAACCACCAGAAACCACTAGATTTGCGAAAATATTCGCCTGTGGCGAAGAATTGGTGATTTTTAGTGGTTTTAAAGTGTCCATTTTGCGACTTTTGAAAATTTGAGTTGGCAACATTGTTCACCGAGGGCAAATTTTATTCAGCGAATAGACAGAGCAGAGAGAGCACATGTCGCTCTCGAACATACCTACAGTTTTGTAAATGTTAAAGTAATAAATACGGTCCACAAGTTGGTGTTTATTTCCAACGAACAGTCATAAGGCGACCCGAAGGAAGATATCCCCAAACAATGACGTAAACGTTGTGTTTGAATTTAAATGTAAAAGAAACTTGCACACGAAAATCAGAACGTCTTCAAGAAATTGGAAAGGAAGATGATGAGCAGCAAATTGACATTTATGCTATACCGCCAATTGATGGTAATTATACAGGATTTGAGTGACGATGAACCTCTCGGCTCTCGGGGAATTGAATTGTTTGTGGACAATCATGTTGAAAACTAATCGTGAATTTGAGGTCAGATTTGAATCTGCAACGCAAAAACAGAAGATGTAGTGGATAATTGAAGTTCTAGTGACGAAGAGCTACTCGTGAAATATGTGAATTCAAAGAAGAAAGCTGCGGAGTCCAATATTCAAATGAAATGAAAAATGTTCGAAGCCGATTGCAATATGACTACTGATTGTCAAGAAAAGCGACCAGAAGCTGCGAATCAGTGTGAAAGCCCTCTAGAACTTTTCAAACTCTTCTTTACTGATGATTTCTTCATTCAAACAAATTTATTCGCAGCCAAGAAAGATAATCAGTTGAATACGACACTGGATGAAATGTACGTTTTCATTGGTGGTCTACTTCTTTCTTCTATCCCAACAAAAGAATGTTTCAGTCAAGCTCTGCTGACGTCCCAAAAATTTCGCAGAATAGTGTTAGGTTCAACCAGTTCGAACAAATTCTAAGACATTTCCATTTGAATGATAATACAACTTTGAACGCTGAAGACCAATGTATTTGAATGAATATTTCCGAGCTCGTGGACTGGATGAGAATAGTTATGTAACTGTATTAAAGGGACGCCGTGCAGCCGTTTTCTATGAATATGTCATAGGTTACTTAGATGAGGGCAATAACAATTTAACGCTTTTATAGTTGATGGCTTATTGTACTTTACTCCCGAATATATTAACTCCAAATATAGTTAGTAAGTTGACTTCAATTAGTTGTGCAGCCGAAGGCTCTGCCCGAAGGTTCACTGAATAATTGTAAAATGAAGTTTTGAAAAAATATTTCCTTCGTTTGAAAATCTAAATTGGCGCAGTCGCAGTAGGATTGGAGAAGGCAGAATTGAAGCAGTATCGCTGTTCCTGACCGTTGGTTTCAACAATCCATCTCCAACTAAGAACAATACGAATCCCAGGACCAAGGACGCATTCTGAGTAAGTGTTGAGTTCCCTTTATTTTCCTGTGCATTCCTTGTATATTTGCAAAAGTGTTGAATTTGAATTATTATTCGAAAAAATTTCGTATAAAATCGTATTCTTACTAAATAATATTGAAACATTCAGCAGCGTTGATAGTGACTTTTCATTACGAAAATCATTTTTGAAAAACGCTCTATTTACATAAGACGAATTTCGAAAATACTTCAATATTTCAAAACGGAAGAATTGTCTAATCTCTTAGAAAACATGTCCATCACTCCAGGACAAGCTAACAACCAAACACCCACCATTCCAGCGGCATAAGCTATCGCAGATTTCTTGCCAATATTCTCAGGTGAAACATAACAAATAGAAAGCTTTATCAAACGATGTGATAACTTTTTCAACAATTATGGTAGTACAAATGATAATAATTCGAATGATTTTACTTTCGATGCAATCTGTTCTAAACTAAAAGACGACGTTTTTAACTTCCTCATGGGTAGAGCTGACTTGACAACCTGGCCTTTAGTGCGCACGGCTTTAAGAGAACACTACGGAGACAGAATAGATAGACAAACGTTAACTCGCAATTTTGATCAACTCACCATATACAGAGGCGAAAGTATTTTAGATTTTGTCGAGAGAATTAAACAAATTAAAACTAGACTCGAAATAAAAAATTCTGCCGACATATCAGTTCCAGAAGCTCGAAAAGCCCTCTTAATGGAACTAACTGAAGGCAACGCACTCGACGTATTGATGGCAAATGCGGACGACAAACTAAGACTATTACTTCCATAACGAACAAAGGATGAATCCACTACAGAATGAAAATAAAAACAGATTACTGACTAATAATCACACAAATAGAGATACATTCAGAAATAAAAATAACAATTTTCATCAAAATTTTCACAACCGATCAGACAATGTTTACAACGTCGATCAACGACAACAAAGACCAACACAAAATTTTTATGAACCTCAAGATGTTAGACAAACTCTCCCTAGCGAACCAATTAATATTCAAACGCGACAAATTCCACGCCAATACTATACCAACGCCCAAGTTTTTGGTGAATCTAAAAACGTATTTGACCCAAGAAATTCTCATAAACCTACAAATAAACCTACACCTATGTCAACCACTTCTCGTACACCCACTGTACAACAAGGTGGACAAAACAACTATTTCCAGCAAAAAGAAAACCCAATTTTATATCCGAAGAACTTTATAATACTGAGTCATTGCCTAGACAAAACACATATGACAGGGACGTGCAAAATCATAATACAAATCTGGTGACATCTCACAAAATACTTTTGAAGAAACTCAGGATTTTTACACGGTCGAAGATTCTCCAATAACATCATAGAGTTGAATAATCTGATTCCTAATACCTTGCCGTATATACAAATCAAGACCCCTCCGATCAAACTTAAAAAAAATAAAATTCTTT
>JAVJAQ010003914.1:0-258052 GCA_032362365.1 Zygogramma bicolorata
AAGAAGCAGAAATAGGGAGTACCATGTAGAAAAATCTTACTAACCAGGGTACTATTTCATTCACACTCAGAAAATATTTTCTGCTCGGAGAAAATGAGATTCTCATAGGGCAAATCGATGAATTATCGAACAATTACACTAAACACACCGAACATTTCCAAAACATAAAGTTGTGGAAAGTCTGTCAAAGAATTGACATTTCGGTGCAACATTATACAAAAACCCGTGAGTTCGACAGTCATTATTTTGTGGTGGATTTATTTTTTTTCGTAGTTTTTTGGGTTTTTAACCTACGACTATCTGAAAAAATAAGTATTAATATTGGAATCTATACAAGTGTAGAAGGGTATACTTATATCTACCCCGACATGTTGCTGCGAGTAATCGTGTACAGTGAGTATTTTTGTGAAGAGAACTAAGTCTGTGAAACTATATTTTTGCAACTGAGTTCGAAGATTTTTTCAAAAAAGACATTCCATCTGGCAACACATCATCTATTCGGGTCCAGAGGTCTGTTTGAGAGGCTTGCTTTTCGAGGCTGAGTGTAGACGCGAAAGTTTCGCGATATTTGTTTACACACGATTTCATTACAAATTCTTGAGTCCATATAATATAGGAATTCGCTCGAAAAACGGCAATGAACTTTCGTGTTTATGCTGACTCATGAATCGTTATGTAAAATCGATAGATAATTCAGAGAGTGGTCATGCTGGTTCGGCAGAGCTGGGACACAATTAATTACCACGCGAAAAGGGAGGGTGACTTATTTTTTGTTATATTAATTTGAAGATATTCACCAGAGGAGTAAACAACAGTTAGAAACTTTTTCTATGTATGTTTGTGTCTTTTTTCTTCTCTGAATCAAAAAATTGAAATCACACATTTTATGATAAAAGTAAAATATAAAAAATAACAAACAATCTCTATTGATAGGTACGTGTATATCATTCAAAGATTTTTGATTCATTCACAAAAAGGAAGAAAAAGTCCATCCAAAACAGATACTCCTCTGCCTAATGGCGACGACGGCCATTGGGTTACTTAGAATGAAGATTTCAGTGAAAGTTTTGAGTAATTTACCCTCTTTCTCACTGAAGACCTCAGGAGATAGTTTTCTCTGAGCGAAACGAGATCTTGTTTGGGTTGGAAATAAATGTTTTCCTGGTAAGAGAGATTTTTTCTTTAAATAGATCTCTGTTTTGCTTAGTGTAGGAACTCCTATTTTTGCCATCTAATTGATTCAATTTTCATAAGCTTGGTATACAAATTGAGCAAGACATCGCCATATAGACAGGGGAGTAGCTGTTTAAGGTGGACTCTTCCTTTTTGTGAATGAATCAAGCATTTTTGAATAATATACACGTTCCTATCAACAGAGAGGGTTTGTAATTTTTTTTTATTTCACTTCTTTCATAGGAGTAGTAATTTCTTATTTTTCGATTTGGAGAAGAAAGAAGCCAAAAAATCATTCATCAAGTAAAACAGTATTCATTATTAGGATAACTGGAAAAATGAGAAGATATGTATGGATTGTAAAGTCCCAAATTGATCAAAGATGGTTTCAATAGGTGAGATCGGAACCTTTGAAGGTAAAAGTTAGAACATTCTTCAGAGTTAAATTGAGCACAACAGATATAACAGGGGTGGAGAGGAGATGAGATGAATTGCCAGTCTCCTCCTGAAGATGCATTTCTTTGGGTTTGTTGAAAATCATGTGCTGATGTACCGAAGTACATTTTTCAGAAATTAAATATGAAAAATATGCAATACCTGCCTGAAAAATGTTGTTAATTCAGAACTACAGAAATAATAAAAATACCAAACTTTTAATAAAGGTCAAATTTTATATAACGTGGACGTAACTACTAGATTTGTCGTTTACTTGGTAATTGTACACAAAGACTTATATACATAACCAAACATCAAAGACCAAGTGGGCCTTGTACCGAAACCTCAGAAGGTGGCTAAAAACTGAAAAACATCAGTATTAACGAGGAGATGATGAAAGCTGATGATATTGTATAGAGTGTGTGATAAATAAACCCAGCGAAATCTGTTTGCTGATTCGTGTTTCCCTTTTCTACAATTATCTGTAGTATTTTGTGGTAAATTAATAAAGAATTTGAGAAATTGAAGATGAATCCTTTAAGATATTTACGAATAATAATAATAATGATAATAATAATAATTTTTTATTATCCACCATTATAACAAAATAAGTACATCAGACATCGGGATATTATACATGATACTGATACTAATAATTTGTATTTGATGTTGAGCACATATTAACAATTAAATAGATTTGTCATGGTGAATAAATGGCAGTACTGGTTCAGATAACAGTTATACACTGTTTCTGTTCTTCCACCAGCGCCAAGCAGAGTTTGAAAATAAATGCGATTTCGAATGATCTAATATTGAGAAAATATATAGTACCTATAATATGGGAACGGAAGTTAAAAAGAAGAGACAGAAGCTATGAAGGATGGGAAGAGGAAGAAAAAACAATAGGAAAGCGAAAGAAAGAATAGAAAAAGAAAAGAATAAAAAGAATAGTTCAGGTTTCCACTAGACTGACTGAATAGCCATTAAATGCTGTATGAATTTGCAGCTAAATGTTATTTTCGATGAATTTAGAAGTGAACTGTCGAGTTTATGAAGATAATTGATGCACGATGCGACATTGTAGGAGAATGAACGACAGTATATTCCTTTGGAGTGTTTTGGAAACGTCAAAATTGTTTTTCGACGAATATTCAGGTTGTGTACGTCAGTTCTGTAATTTAACTTCTTGTGTAGGTAGGGAGGTATTTTCGATTTGAATATACTATGAAACATACAGGCCATATGATGCCATTGTCTGTTGTACGTTCAAACTTGCGAATTCCATAAATGAGTCGAACACAAGAGGACTGTATTTTTTGAATGCGTCGTGTCTCTGACTTATTCAAGCAGCGCTATATACTACATCACAGTGATTGAAGTGTGATAGTACTAACGAGTCGCATAACATTTTCTCGATATCGATTGATAAAAACATTCTCTGGGAATAAATCAATTTCAAAGATGAGAAAGCATTTTTCAGTTTGTTTGTGATATGCTCTCTGAACCGTAAAGTTGTATCAATCGTCAGTCCCAAACTTTTATGTGAAGATTTAATAGGTATCATTGCGTCGCCGATAATCAAATTTACGCGATTATTCAAGAATTTTGATTCATTTTCATTACCAAATATTAAAGCAATAGATTTCTTGGGATTAATTTTCAGAGCATGATCAGTTGAAATTTTAAATAGTGAGCTGAGATCATCATTTATGAAATCTAATGAATTCTCCAATTCCAACGGATCGAACGAGTAATTAATTTGAGTATCATCCGCATACAGATGATAGTTGCAATGTTTCAGAACATTGACGAAATTGGAAGTATAGAGGGTGAATAAAAGAGGTCCCAAGATGCTCCCTTGAGGGACTCCAGAGAGTAATTTCATGGAATTTGAGTCTTTATTGTCCAGTGTTACTAATTGTGTTCTATTCTGTAAATATGATGCCATTAACAAACATGCTGAATAGCTAAAACCAAAATAATGCAACATTGACAAGAGAATGTCATGGTTTATTAGGTCAAATGCTTTTGAATAGTCGAGCAAAACCACTATACTAATTTTGTTTTCATCAGAAGCATCTATGATGTCGTCCAACACGTCAGCATTGGCTGTTGCACAACTGTAGCCTTGTCTGAATCCTGATTGTTTTGGCGGTAATATATGATTATCAGTCATGAAATCTTTTATTTGAATTTCCATAATTTTTTCAATAATTTTTGAAAAAGTGGGAAGCACACTGATTGAGCGGAGATCACCATACTCCTTTGGTTGGCTTATTTTAGGTAAAGGTATAATTTTCGCCGATTTCCATGATCTGGGAAAATAATTTTTCGAAAAACACTGATTTATAATATGTGTGATAATGGGCACGATCAAAGGGCAACATAGATTAATGATATCGATATTCATATCGTCAGTTCCAAAAGCATGTGATTTTATATTCTGTATTATATCTTTTACACTATTTTCGGTAATTTCAGCAAAATAAAATGTATCAGCGATTCCATTTTTCACGCTATTTCTGTAGTAGTTTATCAAATCATTATTGGGAAGTGAAGCTTTTGTCGAGTCAATGAAGTATTTATTTATGTTATCAGCATTTTTCAAGTGATCAGGAATACTATGTTTTTTATTTTTCATCACGTTCAATTTTTTGAGTTCTTTCCATTTTTCTCTAGACGAAGAGTTGCTAAATTTGAAATTCAAATAGGCTTTTTTTCTGCTTTGATTGCATTGGTTGTGTAGTTCCTGAGCTGTTTATAATAGGTCCAATGGTGTGGCAATTGACTATTTCGAAATTTAAGAAGAGCTTTATCCCTGAGTTTTCAGTTGATTTCCGTAGGATTGATTTCTAATCTAGATTGATTTTTCCACTCAACTGAGAGAGTCAGGGGAAAATAGGTGCTCTTTTTTCAAGAGATTTCAACGACAATTGAGTATGGATAAATTTGAAACCAGAGATCAACAAAATATGTCTGAGGTTTCTGAGCTCATCTGCAACTGAGCATTGAATTGTCTTTTGTCTCTTGATTCTCTAGAGCGAATATGATTATGCGAATAATGTTTGAGAATATAAATTCAACGTTGCAACACTTCGAAAGAGACGATGAAAAACTTTTTCACCTTTTTGTGGGGAATTATAGACATAATTTGAGCCATGAAACTGCATGTGTAACGAGATTTCATGGCATGGTAGAATTTTACGCAACAGAATATTTCAAGTCCATTCCCAGTAGCAACCAGAAAAACTCCTGGGTCATTTACCTTCACACGTTAGCAGTCATTTGGTTGCTTTCCAGTACGTGTTTAAGTGCTGCTCCGTTGAAAATATGTAGTGGTGTGGTGATAAATATTTGAGTTGTTAATTTGCATACTCTATAGTACAATGGCCACCATTACACCCCACTGCTGAGTTTTAGGCGTTTTTTATAATTGTACTGCAAAATACTCTATCATTGCATTATGTTAGTCGGTATAGGAGAGTCAGTAAAAGCTGGTTCTGTATGCACATCACATGAGTATATTTGTCTGATTGGGGGAAATGGTCAAGACGTATGATAAGGAGCTCATCCCTGGTAATTTTTGAACAGAACTGAATATTAAAGTCGCACAGAGTTTTATAAAAATGCATTAATTTCTTTATTTTTTGGTGGTGGAATCAACATTAACCTCAACTTTTTTTTTCAAACGGAAATTAGTCTAAGAGTAAACAACATTTTTCCAAAATTCATCGAATTTTCGACCAATATCGCAACACACCATTTGAATCCAGAGCTCTACTGTATTACACCATATTTCGGCCCGGAATCATTGAACTTTCAGAGTCAAGAAACTTTTTATTGGCATGGAACGATTGAAATATTGCACAAACCGAATTTAAGTAATTGTAGTGCAACGGTCGACTTCTGAACTTTGCTAAATAAAACTTTGTTAACTCAATTGGAACAACGGGCAGCGCGCAATAATAATTAAGTTCGTAATTATTACATAGCAGAAGGTTTGGTGACAATTTTTTTCAATTCCAGGAATCACCATTACGTTCATTTCGAGAATCGACATTGGAATTCCCGTAGGATGATTGGAGAGAGTAATTGAACGAATTGAAATTTTACAGAGAAATATTTGAAATTGGTGACCAACCATGCAGGAATTTCACTCAATGGCGGTTCGTATCCTGAAAACCAAAGGGGTTCGAATGTGTCATTTTGACTGAAATGTTGGAAGAAGGCTAATGAAGCTCCATGATAGAGTTGACAATAGAAGATTATACAAGAAATAGAAGGTTGGTTATTGAAATAATCTTCAAAATATGAATTAACTACGATATTGACGAAAAATTTCACTTTCTGGATTGATTGACATCTGTTGGCAAGTAGGTAATGACGAAAATATGGATTTCAAGCTAAGACGTAAAAAAAAATTAAAGAAAATATATGAATTGGAAACGAAATCTCTAGTGTCATAAACCCGTAGTATCCATCCCAAATGATATTTCCGTATAGTTTGCTAACTATAGATGCCTATAAATGATGTCATTATGATTTCAGGAAAATTCCATTATTCTATTTTTCTGTACTGAAAAAATACATCAACAACTAAACCATGGAAAATTTCCGACCTACTTACATGAAATCGAATGATGTTCATAAAATTAAAAGATTCAACTCCAATATCACGATATAGTATAATGAAGGGTAGATCTATCACTTTGTGTTGAGAACAAAAAATAAAAGAGATTTTTTTAACAGAATACATGATCGCATAATTTTAAATTAAACTCTAAAAAGTATATTAGCAGACACATTCTTCCAATTTCCAAATTTTCTTCTCATTTCCGCTTGAATAATTCATGAACAAGATTTATAAAACCGCGACACATGTTTCAGCAAACAATAGCTTCCTCTACTAGAAGAAATCTCCAGGAAGTTATTATATAGCGAAACACGTGTCCTGAAGCTTTCTCCTACTTGAAACTATTATTGTATAGAGAAACACGTTTCGTAAGTAGTGTGAATCATACAGGAAACTGTAGTAATTAATGTTGAATATGGATTTTCTGCAAGTGTTTTTTTATGATCGTTGGTATAATATTTGGCTAGAGCCAATGAGTCTAACCAGATCTTTGTGAGACAATCAGATAGACAATCAGATAATTCCATCAGAAAGGAGAATATTCGGAATGATCACAAATAAATGATCCAACAAAACACCAATTTCACACGAGAAATACCCTGCTAAACTCATTCACCAAATCGAAAAGAACGATAAAAATCCTCTTCTTATTTTGTATATTCAGAGGATAATATTATTCAACCAAAATTGAGACGAATAATTGAAAATGAAAAACCTCTTGTCTTCGAACCGATAGAGTTCAAAATGAAAATGAAAAATTTAGATGGTATGGGTTATCCCCACTGCGAGCCACTGATTAGTACTGAAAACTACATTTCTCTACTACGAAATTATCTGATAATTTTTGAATTTCAACACTGTATTTAAAAACGGTGCGTTTTCAGTTTGACCAGAAACTTAAAAAAAAACAGGTGATTTGAAAAAACTTTTTCAGGAACACCTCGTTGATATCCACCCAACTATTGAATAGTTTATATGCATTCTGATATTGAATTCAATAGCAATATTGACAAAACAACACGATCATACCTAATATCATTGTGAAAGACGGGAATCTGCAGGCAAATGAATGTTTTTTATCACTTATGATATAATCTTATATAAGAACGAATCTGATTATTGTTCATTATCACTTTCTACCTCGCTAATCGTTCATAGAATTCAGGTATTGAGTTGTTAGATTCATTTGTCGTTTTTCAGTTTGAGATTTTTGACATTTTCAGTATTGATCGAATAGATACCTCTGAGTGAGACCACCAATAAATCGTCTCAGAACCTACAAAACAAGTAGCCCACCAGAAATATCAAGAGCTTCCAATTGTCTCATTCGTCCCCACCATCAACTTCGTATCTACGTTAATTCAGTTTCGAGAGTCTACATTTCTCCTTGACCCTAGACCTAGTCCTTTTTATTTACGTTCACGACTTGCCGTCACTTTCTTCAACGTATATTACGCAATGGATAAAACTCATTAATACTTTCCCAGAGCAGAATATCTGTCTGGACCAGGCACTTCACATTCTTATTTTTATGGCAAATGAATATTCACGGTTGGATCATTTTGTTTCTTTTTCCAAAGGAACGCAGCATGTTGGAATGAATTGAATAATTCTCAAACATTCAACACGTTTGCTACTCATTATTTATATTTTATAAATATTTTTCTAAAGCTTTGAGTTTACTGAACTTCATTGATGGAAGCTAGTGGTCCATATTTGCGTAATTGAATGCTGCACTTTGACAATATCACGATCCCTGAGACATCAGACTGAACAGATGAAGTGAAAAAAGAAAACAGATGGGTGGGCATCTCTTTTCAGTAAATGACTTACATATCCTGTTGATCATCATACAGCTTCTGGCTCTTACCTGAAAAAGAAAAATCGGATGAGTATTTTTCCTTCTTGAGAAATGGAACACGTGTCGTGGGTTTGTGAACCCGTTATGATTGACAATCTCACAGGTGAATTTTGTGTTTAAATAAAAATGGATTTTGAAGTATTGCTTGAGATAGTGAAAAAACAGTCTCGCAACAACAAAAATTCTAATCGAGTAACTAGTTGGGAATGGAGATGTAAAAATAGATACATTGGTTTTTCAATATAACATCAGTTGACATTAAGGACAAACACTGTTCCTACCAGAAATTGAATTATATAGAAAATCCAGAATTATTTTCTATGGACCTAGGCATCATATTGCAAATGGTTCTGGATCAATGTTTTTGTTATACATCACCCCGATTGAAAAACTACACATCGGTGTCTACGATTGAAAATATTCATCAAGGGTGCTATATTCAATCATGTACCTATTCAGCATAGAAGAATACCTTCCTATTATCATCACCAGCATACAAAGTCGTGATCCAGTTGAAATTTTTTTTTTCATTTGTATTTTCTTTATTACATGCTTTGATTTTCATGGTTTTCATTCTCCTGGATTATCTGAATGAATTCGATTTGTAATTATTTTTTTGAGTTATTTTCATTTTCAACTATATAAAATTTTTTCGATTTTTTTTATATGTATTCCATTTCATTCTATTGCTCCTTGATATTTTTTGTGGTGTATCCTTCTTGTGATTTGCTGGGCATTTCAATAAGTCACACAAAATTCTGACTATTTTTGTGTTTGCTTCAATCAAAACGAACATATTTCCTGAGAGTGACTATTTAGTCATGGGAGACTAGTCGATTCCTTTACTCTTGTATATTATTCCAAATCTATGCAATATCTATTCAGATTCATTTTGATTATTTCCCTTTTTTTTTAAGCTTTATGATGCCACTTAAAAATTTTTGGGAAGTATAGTAAAAAATTCAACATCGAACTACCCCCAGTCGACAGACTCGACCATACAGAAAGTTTTCGAGTTGATAGATTCATTAATAGAATTTGATATCAACGTTCTTGGACCTTCATCGTCATATACCGTGGTAAAAGAGTTTCATTATTCTCAAATTCCACCATGATTAAATATCCCCGTTACTCTATTTTACTTAATAAGCACATACTTTTTCCTCGAGTCTTTTTGTTTGTTCATTCAACAATGGCTTATATTACTGACACAATCTCACACAATAAGAAAGGTCATTGATCCATCTTCACTCCTGCCGATCAGCGTTTCAACAATCATTTCATGAATGATTCTTTCCAGAGATCCAACAAAAACAAGTCGGGGTCAGAGGCATATTGACACAGCCTCAAGAAGTTCTTGTTCCATCGTCATTTCTGTATCACCCGATTGAAATAAATACTTTTTATAGGATAACAATAGCGTAATCTCTTGATATAATTCGTGATTTATTTATACAGCTCATCCAGTAAAACATAACCGATAGTAAGTGTTTGTTTACAATGAGTATTATCGAAACGCGGAAGCCAGATTTCAATTTTTTCAACCCGGAGATTAAACTAAATATTGTATTATCCATATCTACTTTACATTGGAAAAAATTCCCAACAATATTGACAGAATTATTAATATCAGGCAGTCTGGCAACAGGTCCACAAGTAAGAAGGAAAGAAGTCAACTAAATTAAAGATATTTCAAGCTCAAAAATGTCTCAAATTTATATGAGTTTTCCTTCTCTAGTTCATATAGTCACTTGTAATACCACTAGTGGTTCCTCTATGATTCCCAGACATTTTATCGAGCTCGAATATATTTTGAAAATTACCCCGAGCCGAATTCCGATTGATACCTGAGTAGTCATGGAAACTCAAAACAAAATACGAATTCCATTGGTCGAAAGCTGTTGGTGTGAAAAAAAAAAAAAAACAAAATTGCACTGAGAAACTGATAATTTTCCTGTAGAACTCATTGTAAAAATCAACGAACATACTCTCTGTTGATATATTTTTCATAGACGTCTGTTCCTTTCACAAAAAGATATCTGAAACAACAACTCTTCTGCTTATATCTAGTTCTGAGAATGTACGTGTTATAAAAATGTAATCGACTTTCTCGAGAATGTCTGGTATATATCTAGTAGGGAAGATAATTACACTAGAGGATCCGAAAAGAGTTTTAGTTGCTTGATAAACTCCTTATAGATCACAACAACTTCTGGTCAATCCAAAATATTAATATTTTCAGAAAAGTCGGGGATATACGAGATCAGTTGTCGAGATTGCAACAAAAATTATATTGGACGATGTCAACGAGCTATTAAAACTCGTTTGAAGGAACATTATGCTCACATAAGATACGGGACGATAAAGTATGACGGTTGACAAGTATTCCTCATAGTGCTGAGACAGAATCGCTCTGGTGAAGTTATTGTGTTTATGAATAGTTGTAGTAGTCCAATTTTTTATTAATGGTAGTTTCGTACCAAACGCCATCGATAGAGGGAAATTTTCAAAAGGAAAATATCTGCTCCATCAGGGGATCGAACCCACGACCTCTGAATGACATCAATAAATATATTCTGTTGAAAATTTTGTTCTGGTCGAACAGTATACAGGGCAGGACAAAAAATATAAAATTTGTTCAAGAATGAAGCACCCCAATTCTAGAAAATATAGGATAATTTCATGAGGAAAAGTTGTTAAAAAATTAAGGTTTTTCTCGAATATGAAGATTCAGCCTCTTGTTTAAATCTTGTTTTTTTTTCAAGTATTTCCGTATGTTGGATCAAAATGTTGATTAGTACTTATCAAGAATAGCTAGAACCAAATGACTAGATTATTTTCCTTGTTGAAATGGCTTCCCCTTCGTTACCTATGTGGGGTGTGACACCCCAGATGTTTTAAAATGTCAATTTTTGTCTTATTTGTGAATCTAGATAGTGTTGGTTGTCTATAGCACCTGGTACCACGTAGTTATTAGTATACAGGCTAGATTTCTTTTTTTTTAATGAATACTGGAATAAAACTATTCGTGTATCCGCTAATACGGTCACCTGAGAATCCACTAGAAATAAAAATAATCTTAAAAAACGTGAACAATGAATTAAAAAATGATTGAAAATGGGGTATGGTATATCCCTGCTATATTTTCGGTTACAAATTTTTGACGTGAATGACGCAGGGTTGATTACGAAATTCTAGATTCTAGAGTAATGTTAAATATCGTTGCAACAAAGATGAAGTTGGCAATTATCGAAAAAAAAACGAATGAAGAAAGAAAAATTATGTGAATTTTAGGAATTTGCTTCAATTCGATGAATATTTTTCGGAAGTGATTTGGTTATAGCTACTTTCAATACCTACGTACTAAGAATTTTTATTTATCTTACGAAAAATAATTATTAAAAAATACTTTCTTTAAGGCTAAGATTTCAAACCATCCATTTCTTAACAACTTTCCTTATGAAATTATCTTATATTTTTCAAAATGAAGGTACCCTATTCCTGAACAAATTTAATATGTTTTGTCCTGCCCTGTACACCTACTGTTTGATCAGAAGCTAATCTGAATGCACGTGAGTCGGTTAACGAACATGCACCACCTTTTGGCCAAAGTTCGGTTGTACAACTAATAAAAAATATCCATTTTTTGCACGGTCCCTTACGACGGCGTAAGTGCCACTGCAAAAATAAAAAATCTCGCAATTTCGACTTTTATGAAAGATCTTGATAAGGGTTCAGATTGTTCGGTTGGAACAATTTCACATCATTATCATACAAGCGATAACGTCAAGTTACCTACGATGTAAATTCCAACTTTTCAGCAGTGGTTGGAATTTTATAACATATTTTATCTACACCCGTACTCTAATAATACACTTATATGCCCACAACCCGTTTTATAATGAAATCCATTACGATACAGATTTTCATTACGATACAGATTTTTAACCAATAGAAACCCATTATTTTTCAATCAAGCATGATGTGCATGCTCTGCATTTGACGTTTGTCAAGTCAAAATCGGTATAGGTATTGGATTTTTGAAGAATACAGACAAACTTCGATAATCATGACAAAATGTCTGATACCAGCGATATGGCAGAATCACCTTCGACACCTTCACCCACAGAAATACAGTTAGAATGATCAAATTTTTCATTTGAAAAATGAATGATTTATTTCTTATTTTTTTATTATATTTTGTGGGCACTCCGTAGCCGAGCCGTCTGTGGTGCTGACATTGCTTATTCTAGCTGGAGGAGACGTTGGTTTGATTCCGGTCTCAAGTAAACTTTTTTTTCTTTGATTTTTGATCTTCTCATATCTCATCGTTTTATTTCTCGAAGTAATACTATTAATTACAACTCTGTAGAATTTTTCAAAGAAATTCGTTAAATTAGTATTATTGTGTGTAATACAATTTTAAATATAATATTTGTAGTTCTTCACTATTTATCGGGTGTAGATAAAATAGCGTATGCAACTGTCATGTAATGGTTATTAATACACTCGCATAAACCATACGAAACTCACCTTCGGCTCGTTTCGTATCCCGGTTTATGCTCATATATTAATAACCATCATTACACGATCGTTGCATAATATACTATAATAATATCATTCATACTTATTCGAAGCTTTCCGACATTGTTTCATTATTTGAAAAGTTTCCTTCAAGGTACTGCAGCCGAAGTCATAAGCTCATTTCAAAATTCAGAAAAAAATTACATGGCGGCTTGTACCTCACCCAAGGAACGTTATGCAAACAAAAGGCTCATTTCATTGAGTCACATTGATTCCTTTTTCAATTTTCCCCAATAATGAGAGAGTCTGCTTTGCAACTCAGAAAATTATTGGATATAGTCATGAAGGATTTTTCGGGCTTTTGAAGAATTCAGGACAAGGAGTCGATAAATGGAATTTGCTTTTTATTGACATGACAGGAAATAAACTCGAGTTCAATAGTAAAAGGGGATGAAAAACTTCTTGGAATTTTTCGGACCAGAGATTCAAAATTATTTCAGTGATTCAATTGGCTTCAATTCACTTTGAAAAAGTGTCAATTGACAGATTAAAAGTCGCAATTATGAGGTTTTTTATTTTTGCAATGGCACTAATACGCCGTCGTACTCTCGGTATCGACGCAAACCGAAATGAGACTCGTACAATCTATTTTTATCCAAATTAATATTCTATGCATATTTCATATTCACCCGAATACATTGGTCAAAGTCGACAAGCTGTAAAAACTCGTTTTAAAGAACATTATGCACACATCCGACGTTATGCATCATGCCTTGATGAATATCACGATATAAGTAGACTTCATCCATTTCATTCAGCCAGTCATTTAGTCTCATTTGAGAGAGTTACTCAAAGCAATTGACCGGTAATAAGTTGTGAGTCGGAAAAGCGATTTCGTGTATAGTTTCGTGAGAAAGAATTTTGCCCTTACTGTCTGGGTCGAAAACATTTTCTATTCCCTATAATACTATTATATGATAATCCGAATACAATCGATATTATTGATGCAATATATGGTAGAAAACTGTAGGCCACGACTACATGAATCGGGCCTCACATGATCAGTGTGACCAAAAATACCAGCACATTCGAGAGCGCTGGCGCTAAAATCCTGTTTGAAATGTGTAGAACGTCTTAACAATGAATGCACAAAAGATTACGGAAATGAAAAAACTTTCCCCTTTAAAATTTCAAATAGAAGTCCTAACATTCGTTTGAAGTCAGGAACGCTCTGTGACGTCAGGAACCTTATGAGACGGTACGCGGGTTTGTACTTCACCCAAGGAACGTTATGAAAATAGAAAGCTCATTTCATTGAGTCACATTGATTCATTTTTCAATTTTTTCCCAATAATGAGAGAGTCATCTGCTTCGCAACTAAGAAATTTACTGGATATAGTCAAAAAAGATTTTCAGGGCTTTGAAGAATTCAGGACAAGGAGTCGATAAATGGGATTTGCTTTTTATTCACATGACAGAAAATAAACTCGATATCAATAGTAAAGGGAAAAGGATTGTTCAACAGAGGTCGACAGAATTGTGAATTTAATTGATTTGAAATTATTTCAGTGATTCGATTGGCTTCAATTCACTTTGAAAAGTGTCAATTGACAGATCGAATGTGTCAATTGACAGATTTAATCTGGCAATTGCGACTTTTGATCTGTCAATTGACAGAATTAAAGTCGCAATTGCGAGATTTTTATTTTTGCAATGGCACTAATACGCCGTCGTGATCTCGGCATTCTTCTATCGACGTATACCGAACTGGGACTCGTACAATCCATATTCATCTTATCGAAAACGCGATAGCACGGAGAATCATACGCCAACTTTCGCGAGAGGTCAACGACCCCGGCCCACTTCTTACTCAGTCACTAAACCGCCGACTGGTTGGCGTTGAGCGGCCGCCAGCTTACCACACATCTGAGATGACCAGCGCTATGTTGATGTCGGATTAAGCGGTCGGCTTTTAGTACGGGAGCACGTGTTGAAAAAGCTTCCGTTGTTAAAGGGACGTTGTCTTCGTTAGAGCCACAAAAAACTGTTAACAATTCTCTATGATAGGGATTGTATTGTATTTTGTTATGTCGTTAATTGATCATTAGCAATTTCATAACGTAGAAAGAATGTAAATGTAGGTTTGATAGTATTCCAATTATTCTTCAAAATGGAGTATAAAAAAAACATTGAATGAATTGAAGCCGTTCAAACAACACCATTCATCGCGCGCTTTGGATGATGTCAAATTACGTGTTTCATGTTTGTTTACTCCGAGCGTTTCAGTTTCAATTGCTATACAACAATGGATTAAGCGGTCAGCTTTTAGTACGGGAGCACGTGTTGAAAACGCTTCCATTGTTGAAGGAACGTTGTCCTCGTTAGAGCCACGAAAGTGTTAACAATTCTCTATAAAAAGAAATGTATTATATTTTGTTATGTCGTTAATTGATCATTAGCAAATTCATAACGTAGATGAAATGTAAATGATAAAATCCTTCCCTTATAAAAACTCAAATAGAGTCCTAGCATTCGTTTGGAAGTCAGGAACGCTCTGTGACGTCAGGAACCTTATTCAACGACACGCGAGATTTCACAGCTGTTGTTTACCTGCTTTGAGCGCCGCAGTCATTCATATTTATTTTCAAGTTGAAAGTGTGAACATGAGATGACACCAATAATGGAGGTGACATCACAAACTGTAGACCCATCATACTCAATCAGATTTCAAGAAGCTATGGTCAGGATGATTGAACAGTTATAAGTTGTGAGTGGGAAGTTAATAACACCTTCGTATTCGTATATACTTCTGGAAATCTGTAGAAGGCATACAGGGTGAGACAATGAAACAAGACTTCCATTTTTGTAAAAAATCTAGTATTCGTCAATGATCGTTTCAAGAGTAGAAATTTCACCCACATCTTACTTCAACACCATACTATTACTAATCAGTTTCCCTTTTTTAGTAATAGAATTATGGTCGACAGTAGCAAAACAGTCTCTTTGTGAAAAACCTCTTATGTTATTATCGTTCTTCCACTATATTTTTTTTTCTCAGGCATAAAAACCAATAGTGTCAACTGAAAACTTTCTGAAATTTATACATTTTTGATGAGGATTAAACACTACGAATTACTTTTATGAGAGAGCTCGGGGAAATTGGAATCACTCAGTATAGTATTCTGTTGAATTCAGACAACTTATGAAGTAATAAAGGAAAGTCGAGTTTGAAAATATGCTTCGATCCACCAAAAACCGTTAATGCGTCTGGAAAATGGTCATTAAACTCTCTAAAGCTTCAATTAACGCGTAAAAAAATTGAATCGAAATTACCTTTAATTTTGAGGCACCAACAAAAAATCTTGAAATATATTGCTGACCTGATGTGGTCACGTTTTGGAGTGTATTTAAAATAATGCTCGGCTTTCACCAGAATATTTTAACGGTTGTTGTTTTTTGGTTACGTAAAATTTCAAAACTGAGTGAATGTAATGAGGTGTATCTTTGCCAAAGTCGATTATGACTAACAAACCGATAATTATGAAAACAGGATACATGATGGTTGGTAAAAAGATGAGTGATTGATATTTTCTCGATACCCGTCAACTTCGACGGCGTGCACTCTCTCTTTTCTCTTTTTCGTCTCTTAACGTGAACCTTCAGTTTTTTCATCATTTCCTACGTTCAAATATCAGAGGTACTGAGTCAAGAAACTGGGAGGTTGCACGAAAGAAAAATCCCGTAATGTCCCGTACTAATTCAAAATTTTTGTTGATTGTTAACCTTTTTCAGCAATGAGTTAGTTCAACTACTCTGTTTTTTCAGTGAAAAGGAGCCTCTGGAAATATGGAAAAAACGAAGGCAAAGAGAAGAAATCGAATGACCATGAACATACACAATGGAATTGATAAGAGGAGAAAATGAAGAAACGGGAATTCATATTACAATTCCCGAATTTAACATTGCAGAAATGGATGACAAAATGCAATTTTTGTAATGTACGAATATTCAAAAGTTGAATGTTAAGTATTTTCCAGCAACCAGTATCCTCTAATTGCGATGAAACGAGATGGAAAACAAATAAGTTTTTTCCCTTATGATAATGCTTCGGAAGATGATGGTTCTTGTATAAATATGTACTCGTCTGGCCACTCTAGGTCTAGATCTGCCGTTACTATTCAAAAGTATTTGAGTTAGCCGACATCTAGAAAAAGGATATTTCGCAAATTTTCGATCGTCTAGCTTTGGGGTCCACAACACCAATTCAAAGGATTTTGTTTTTTGTGAATTTCCTAATTAAAAAAATCCCAGGAATCCCGTGTAAGTTTTTGAAAAAACACCATGTGGCACACTTACATCTGCCGACGACATTGAATGTTATTTCCTGAACAGTTTCCAACAACTGAAATGGATTTTCTGCTATCAAACTAAAATAGACAACCGAACAAAAAAAAGCAACTAAGAAATATAAGAAGTGATATACTCGAACTGAAAATAATGATCAGTTATAACAATTGCAAACAAGGACGAGAAAAAGAAATCTCAATTTATATCCATACTGAGTTTCGAAATGATTCTTTCTTTGTGTTCAATGAACCACTTATTCGATCAATCTCATTCATTTGCTAGGAATAACTTTCAAAACAGTCCATTTCCTATCTCCAGATACGAACATTATAAATCTGGGAAATGGGAATCCAATAGCTTGGTAGAATACAATAGTAACAAACTGAACAATTTTTTTTCAAGCATTTATCAGGTGATCCAGCACGTCAGTAGCAAAATAATCAATCTCCCTATTACTTACTACGCTGACGGGGCAAATTGCACAAATGCTGAATGGAACCAGGGCCGGATTAGCAATGTAGGGACTCCTTCACCTTTTTTCAAACCCAAAAATATATTTTTTTACCACACCCAATTTCATTAAAAAAAGGGATGTAAATATTTTCATTCATCATATCAGTGATGTCAGTTTTCGTTAGTATCGAAATAAAAGGGGGTAATATCAATAAATAATAATAATATTTATTTTTATACAAATATGTAAGTACAACAATTATATGACGTTTTCCTCATATATTATGAAGAAAAGAGGCATTAGAAACTGAAATATATGGAAGAATAAACAGTGTAAGGCGGTGTTATCTGTGAATTGATCACTTCTAGACAATCTTGGTTTGAAAAGAATAAAATAATCCAAGCGAGCAGATAGGTAGTGCACACTTAAGCTCAAACCCTATTTATATTTTGAATATCTGTTCAGAAATGGAAGTGAATAGAAAGTGAAGAAGAAATATAACTAATAAAAACTACACACGTTCTATACAATTCCCAAATACACTAAGTTTCACTAGACAAGATAAAAAGAATTTTGAAGTTTGTTATCATCATATTAAAAAAAATTCAAATGCTTTCATTATTTTCGGAAGAGTCGATTGTGCCACATTACCAAAAATGAACGAATATTTGGCAGGTACAATTCAATCTTTTGAGGTATCCTCTGGTTGATTGAGAATCAAACCGTCGGTGCAAGTCACTCTTTTCCGGGCCACAGGGACTCTAGCAGGAGAGGGATAACACTAGGTACTAGAGCTTTCTGCTTTAGAATTCTCACTAACGATGGGTTTACAAATATTATGGTAAATCCGGCCCTGAATTGAACAACAGCTCGATAGAGTATGAAAGAAAAAGCTCGCTTTACGCAAGGTACAGCTAAAGCCGTATATAGTTTCCAAACGAATTCTCTTAACGGTCCCTACTCTTTAAAGCCGGTTTATCTATCGGTCTATGATCTATGATTTTCTGCTGAGTAAGCCTACTGAGGTTTCCGTGTGGTTGTATCGGTGCCGGTGATTGGTTTTTTGCATTCGACCCACTGTTCCATTTCCATTTAATGATTTGTAAGTGGTATCCTTACGAGATTATGAATATTCAATTTAATATTCGATTGATCGGGTCTAGTTAAGTGGATTCTCTTGATTGATGATAGCTTGAAATGACATAACTATTACTGGTAATTGTTTTCTTTCTGAAAGCTCGTAAATTGTTCGAGAAATTAATAGGAAATGTTCCGTAGCACATTTTACAGATAAGTATGAAAAAATAAAAAATAATAGTTTTGTGGTCAGTACCTTCTGAAACATCGATGAATCTAGAGTGTGGAGAATCTGTATTCTCTAAATTGATTATAGTTCGTAATTAAATACTGGTAATTGAAAAAGGTGCAGAGTTCTGTATGTCAGTTCGACTGCAATGTTGAGGGAAAGATAGACACAATAGATATAAGCAGGTCGCAGCGCATCTGTCACCATCCAACTCACCAATACCAATACCAAAGTTGACTAACTATCTCTCTATAAACAATGCCGATACCTTTCACTATTTTTACAAAATCCCGCTGAGCTGAAAAATTTTAGCAATATTTTTTGGTTATGAAGACCGAAATGTAGAAAAATGTGTTTACTTGGGGTTACTGATCCAGTCATCATGGAACGAGCCTAAACATTATACACTAGAAGAAGTAAACTTTAACCATCTTGTTATGATAATTGAACTTTTGATTTGATAGCCAGGCCCACAAAACCTGAATTCTTGAACTAGATCTCGCCCACTACATGATGATCCCGAATCCAGCATAACAGTGGGGGCTGTGCTTTGACGATATTATAGTTTTCCACACCCACTGAGTATATACCATAATTTTGCAAACTAATTTATTCCTCCCAACTTTCGCTAAACTAGTTTTCGCCGTGGGTCAGAAAATGTCTCACCTATAATCAGAAGTGTTTATTGTTGCAGGTGAACGATCTGTTAGCAAGTGAAATTTTGAAATATCGTTCAATCGATACGGAGAACTCAATCAACTTTCACGAAGTCTTGTTCAGAAGAAGTGTTCTTAGATGATGTATGTATACAGGTTGGACCTTTGTTGAGTTGCCCAATCTCAATTTGGTGAACGAGATATATGAATTGTTATAACATTCATTTTAATCAACACAGTTTTTCAATCCAAGACAGACATCCTCAACTCCTGAATTATCATAAATATGAGCTTGTTGGATTTGTTCTAGTTATTGATTTTGTTCTTATACTGAAATGCTTATGCCTAACCAAGGTAGTGTACCTGGCCCATCATTTTCAACTTTATTCAGAATCGAAAAGGAAGTTCACCATCTGAATACAAGTTCATTTCACTCTGTACTGAAAGTCTGGTTTCGAAAACCAGCATTTAGGAGTTTCATCACTCTAGTCTCAACACAGCAATACCCGATTGGTACTGTTTAGTGACTATTTGACTATCGAATTGTATTCATTATACTACTCAATTATAGTATAATATTCATCTAGTAGTTAATAGCTGAGCTATTAGCCAAAAAATGGCCCGGACATGCTAAAACGCTTATTAACTCTGTCAAAGTCCTATATGAAACCGTACACCTCAAAGTAATTTTCTTTGTTCAGGTACATTCTGATTTCAATTGTTTATGCCATTTAATATTTCAAATTTGAAAATGTCATTCGTTTATAATTTGTTTCATTTCCACACAATATAGAGATATATAATGGTCGGCACATTTGTATGGTTAAATGTCATGAATATTTTAGAATAGAAAAATACATTGATGAAAGAATGAAAGGAGACCGAGATATAAAATGAACGAACACAATCATTTCTATACAAAAAAAAACGAATCAAAATTAATGTTCCATAATACATTCATAACTCTTTTTCAAAAAGTCGATATATCTTCGATTATCAATATTACAATAAGAAAAAAAACAAAAAATAGCACCCAGCATGACAATAATAATTTATGCCTTTTGAGAAGAGCTTTCCGTGAATTCAAAGGATATATTACACACTTGACATAGTCAGTGGGCATACTTGAAGACTGGCGTTAAATCAAATCATCTATCGAACAATCTGTTCAAGCCACCCTTGCAAGTGTGTCCGTCCCTATAATTGAAAATCAATTCCTTCATTTGTATCGACGAAAGCAAATGCAGGATTTACTTCTGTGAAGAAACCTGCACTGGCACCTGGTCGGATATAATCCAATGCCCTTCGTGGTATTAGCCAGGGGAGTAGTTGTTTTCTGACAGGTGCCAGCCGAAACCTACTGTGTAGGTAATTTGAGACTGGCTTGAACAGATTGTTCGATAGATGATTTGATATATTAGACAAAATATTCCAAGAATATCATTGTGATAGCCTTTCATCTTCGGGAGGATAATTTTACATGTATTTCAACAAAATGAATATGTCTGTCTTCAGTGGAAAAAGGAATAATACTTTTTTCACCATTTTTCGAAAATGTGTTTATTTGTCACCTAATTTCTGATTCAAAAATGATAAATTGCTCATAGGGAGCTTGATGTAACTTTCTAATGCCTATTCAAGCACTAAAATCAGCTTTGCAGGTCTATAATAAAATAGTACACAAACCTCGGAAAACGTTTTATTCCTCTCTAGAGAATTTTTCACAATATTATAATATCCACCCGGAGATAAATTATGTACTCTTCGCCTCGTTATATAATATAATATTTTCAATCCTTGAAAGGTTGTTACCAAGAAATATTTTCCAGTGCATCAACGACAACAAAACTTCAGATCTCTATTTGCGAAAAAATCGATCACTTAGAAGAGCATCACGAGTTTCATTTGTTATCAATTGTTTATCACCAATCAAATTTGCTATCGAATGCATGTTCGTTCTCATTGTTTATATTCATTTAAAATTCAAAAATTCTTTCAAATGAATCCAATTACAATCCGACATAAAACATCAATTTATTTCTTAGTCGACTTAGTTTTTATTATTACAATTGTAATCATTATTCACGGAACAAAAACATTGCACTCGAAGGATTAAGTATGTCAAGGTTGATCTAAATTGCATGTTGTGTAAAAGTTCAGGTCATTGCACTCTGTTTTCTCTCATAAATACAAATCACGACATGGAGGAAATGTATACGTTTTCGAGGATGTTGCTCTTTGTGATATCCTATTTCGTGTTTATACGATAGCTTCACCATATTCTCATGGAGATGCAGTAATGCAATAATTTATCGCTCCAGGACGTGATCACTTGCTAACGCCAATATATAAATCAATAAACTATCTGAGAATACACGAATGGTCAAACAGATATTGCTTGATTTTGTTATTTTCAGTCATCTGCTTTCCATTTCTCATTCATTTTGTTACTACTCTCTTACAACCTCTTACTGAAATCAACTCTCTAGCTGTCTTTTTTCAACTTGGGTAGTGGTTTCGACAGAATGAAAACAAAGAGACCTGGAAATATACAAAAAAACTTCGAAATATCTTATTAAAATATAAACATTCACCTGCATTCCTTGTATAAATCGTATACATTTCGTTAGATATGTGGACCACTCTAGAACTCAGCTTTCCAGTGGTTTGATAGTACTGAAAATGTTTCGTACTCTTCACCTTAAACTAAATAGAAAATCAGTTCCTTCCTCAGAAACCCCAGAAACTTGTATTTCTTTTCATTTCCATAATTATACCCCAATTTTTATTATGCTACCTCGAAAGTAATTTCAATATAAAGATTATTACCCTATTTTTTTTCCTCAGATGGATATTCAAGGAAATATTACTAAATGCCATTCTTATATTCAAATGTGTTTTGTTCGTGATATATATAGAAAAAATTTTTTATGTCATTATTACTGGTGAAACTTTGGAAGGACTCGATATTTTGAACAAAATACCCAATATTTTCAGAGGTCCTCTTCGAAAGTTACCACATTTGTGTCAAAATTTCAGACGATCTATTGGCAAATTTTAGGAATATCAGAAAGGAATGTTGTAGCCATAAGAGCATACGAACAAATAATGTTTCAACAAAATGGACTCGTCATAGGTTTGATATTTCATTTCATGTTTGGTACAACACTTGCATTTCTGTTACATACCGAAAGAAATTTTTGAGAAATGAAAAAATTTAAATAAATGATTCTCAAAACTGAAAGGATCAGATGATTTTATTGTTACCAATACTGAACTTTTTGTTCCAAACATTGTACAGCACGTATTCTAACCTTCAAATATTAAAAATCCAGAACCATCCTAAAAGGTGGTGATTTGGATAATCCCTCCAATCTGCGTCCTATTTCCTCAATAGCAACAAAAGTGATTAGTCAAGTTACGTTTACAGGAATTCTTGAAACTGCACTGTATCATTAACAAACACCAGTTTGGTTTCCAGGCGGAAAAAGATACAAATGATGCTATTTTCTCATTTTTATATGAAATTCACTCTGAAATAAATGCTGGTGAAGTAGCCTTCGCAATTTTTTGTGATATTTTGAAGGCGTTTGATTGCACCAACCATGAAATTCTACTGAAAAAATTTCATCAATATCGATGTAGAGGTGTGACGAACATCTGGGTTGAATCGTACTTTTCAGGGTGGAGTCAAATGGAGAGGACTACGGAGCTCTCGGAGAACAGGACCATTGAATTGTTGGGTCCTATTCTTTTTTGTTATATATAAATGAATTAACTGTGATCGACATATCTGGTATTCGCGGATGATACAACGGTATTGTGGAAGGGAAAAAATTCAGTGGAGCTACATAAGCTAATATTATCCGACTTGGAGAAGGAGAAAAGCTGGTGCGATGCCAATTTACTATCTTTAAATGTATCGAAAACGAATATAATATCATTCAAATGTTTGCTTAAAGAAATTCCAATAGACTCTGCTACATTGCAAGAATTTCTTGGTGTATTCATCAAAAATAGGCTGAAATTTGATGAACACCTTGAACAACTTGAGAATAAGATTTCCTTCGGGTTTTATGCAATGAGAGTGGTTTCCAATGAGTTGGGTTTCCATATCGCAAAAACCGTTTACCATGCTCATATTAAATCTCAGCTACGATATGGAATACCGTTTTGGGGAGCATGCAACTCATTCCTTCTCTCTTCTGTGTTGATATTACAGGAGAGGGCACTGAGGTGTCTTTGTAAAGTCAATCATGCAGGAATATGTTCGCTACCAATAAAATATTGACCGTCATCGCACTTTTTATCCTTGAGTCGGTTTGACTCACCTATAAACATAAATTGAAGTTCAACTTTGTTTCTACTCCATATGCTACTCGTGATAACATTTATTTCTTTAGACTTCCCATTCCGACTTCGAATCTAATTAGAGACTCTATATACTATAATGGTGGTTAATTGTTCAATCATTCACCATTATAAATAAGATCTGCAAATCTAATCAACATCCATTTCAAAAAGGCGGTAAAACACCTACTTGTTGACTGACCCTATTATAGTTTGGAGGAATATTTCAGCGAATCTTTTCAAGAATGATTAAACAATTTATTATTTATGACTAATATTTTACATCAGTGTTTTATATATACATTTTCAATACTATTTTATATCTACATTTGTATTTCTTGGACTTTGTCAATAAGATGAAAATCTTCAGACAATAAATTATATTTTGATTTGATTGTTTCGGATGTTAAATGAATCCTACAGGAATCTCTATCAATGATCAACCTCACGCTTTATTCATTCTAGGGCCTACCTTACCCTATCTACCTATTCAATTGGACCTAAATGGAAATTTTGGTATTGAATTTGAAGCTCATATTATTTGTTGAATCATCTGGCCATTATCTGTTATAGTAGAAAACGTGTGCTGTATAATTGGCATGGAATGATTATTTTCACTCGTTAAACAATATACCATTTTCAATCGATTCTTTGCTGCATTTATTGCGCTATAGGTGGGCCGTACTGTATAATAAAATGAATTCATCACCACACTTTTTGACGTGACCAACGACACGTGGATTCTCTGAATTAAATCTCAATCAGTTAAGTTTGACCCCAATAATGCCATTCAGTCGGATCGGTATTTTGTGTTATGTTACCACAGCGTGCGATCAATGTAATTACATTCAGACGGAAGTTTCGTTGTTAAATTCGGCTACGAAAGAGAAGGATTGGGTCATGTTACTTCAAGAATTCTCATGTTGTTTCATGACTATTCGGTGTGTTGAAAAAATAGTGATACAATAGTTTTCCTAGGTCAAAAGTATGTAACTCAAGCCTATTCAGCACGTTTCACTTTGAGGAGATAATAATTGGTATCAGCCATCAGCTCTGACATTTAACGTGATGATATTGATCATTCATCGTAGCTTGTCTTTCCTTTTCACGAACTGTAGGTGGTGTGAGGTAGTTTGCTTGTAAACAGTGATATTAGTGAAAGAGATGCATATTTCACAGTCCTTTCCGATGATAAAAGAATATCTGTTATAGCCTTTTCAATTCTGAAGTCATACAACAAAAAATTGTTTTGGCTGTTCTCATTCTTTTTTTTTGTAGAGTTTGCCCATGCTCCATCATGAAAATTTGTAGTTTGTAGTGCATATTCAGCTATAAAGCAACATTCGAATCCGCCCAGAAAGCAGAACCTCTGATGGTTGACTAATTGTTAGGGTGTCAAAGCGCTCTGGGGCGTCTTACTGATTCCTACAGTCGCGCATTTGCTATATCAACTGCAGGGAAAGCCAGAAAAACCCACAGTGCTACCGGGTCGGTTGGTGTATCGAATAAAGATATCCCAGCTGTCATATGTTCCAAGAACATATGGCAGCATGTTGTTGTTCCTCTTGGGTTAACATTTTTCCGCTTCTTTACGGACAATATTTGCTTCAGATGAAGCTGTAACCATCGCTTCAAATAGTGTCTTCAGTTCATGATCAAGATAATTGATTTAGAACTTGATGATCTCCTTCAGTGATTATTTCGAAGACGAATGGCCTAGACATAAAAAATAAATGAACAGAACAAATAATATATTTGAATTGTTGAATCAACTATTGGCCACTATTGTTGTACAGATCTTCGGCAACTTGATGATTTATTTACCAGAATGATATTGGATTTTTATGGATTTTCATGAGAATCAGTTATGATATAATAACTTTGGTTTCGCTTTCACTTGACCAGTTATTAGGGCTCTATTGAAAAAGAAAAACTTTTCTTATATGATCGAATGAAGTCGAAAATCTCAATGAATGTGTGGGATTTGCATTTCTTGATTCGAAATGAGTCCAATGAAAAAATTGCAAGAAAAATATAGATTCGTATTTAAAAATATGAGTAACTTCTTGCCACCGACTCAAAGTGAGCATGAAAAAGTAATAGTAGATTGACCACGAGTCAATAATGATAGGTATTATTCTGGAGCAATATTCCGAAAGAATAATAGTCATTATTGTGAGTATTACACTGTACTCAATTGATGACTTCATCCTAATACAAATACCAAACACTCCCTACGTGTCTGACACTGACACTTTGGAGTTTGGTTATATCGTTTCCATGGTAATATTCAATTCGAGAAATTTTGTGATAGGACCACAAGACAAAATAAAGACTAATACTATTAATCCCCTGCCATTATTGCCTAAGGGAATAATATATGGCATTAAACTGCAGAACCCATGAATATAATTCTCACATTATGTATTAGTTTTAATAAAAATAGTTTTTCAATACCTACACAAATGAATAAGACTCAAGATAAGGAGATTTTGACTCCGTTTTCCGTTTATATTTTCGGAACCGAAACTTAGTGTTTTTTTTTTAATTGATATGACTCTGATACAGACAACTTCGTCCCAAATCTAGTTATCTCTAAATGAGATAACCATGCAGATACTCGAATATGATTAAGTCTGGTGTGTGTGTGTTGTGAGTTTGACAGAAGTGTGAGCTGTCAACAAGTTATGCATATTATTCCAATGAACGACATTTTCAGTTATCAACTCAGAATATTGATTCACCTTTGTTTCGGAAAATTGGGATTTTTTCCTCTGAATTCACTCGCTACGTCAACAACATTTTGCAGATGATAATTTATCATTCATCTCCACTCATTTTCATTACACTTTCATTAATTCAATTTTCTGGATACCATAATATTTTTCTACAGGTCTCAACAGAGTTGAGGGATGTTGAATTTGTTGAAATACTTAACGATTGGAATATATGAATAGGTTGAATAACCTTTGAAGTATCTAATATGTTTGCACTATCCAGCTTTCTTTTACTACTCAAGCATAGTACATATAGTATATTCATCTAGTAGTTAATACTATCAGCCAGAAAAATGGTCCGGGCGTGCTAAAACGCTTATCAACTTTATCATAGTTCTACATAAAACCATACTCTTTGAAGTTCTCTGTTCATGTACATTCTGATTTCGATTTTTTGTACCATACTTATCAAAGAATTCGAAATTTTCATCCGTTCATAATTCTTAGGGACTCTGAAGACTCCCTTGAATGTATTCCATTTTCAATGATATATTGAGATATATAGTCCGGTAACTGAATATCCGAAACTAGGGAAAGCTGTGAACAAGTCTATGCGTTCTTCACTTGTGGCTCAATTTGTAGGTCGTCACAGATGTTTTCAGAGTACCCAAAACTTAACATGATTGCGTTCATGGAAATGGCCGAAAATGGCCCCCAAACCTAGAAAAATGGGTTTCCCGCCAATTTTATCAGAAAATTTTCTTTATAATGGGTCCTTGGGGGATCTCGAATGATATCTGAATTTTTTTTTGTACTTTTCTCGCGTTCTAATAAATGATCCATTTGTTCATTCACATTTTTCATGCGATTTCGGATTTATGTAGAATCTGCGGCACAACCGCGAATCAAAAATTCATTAGCCATAAAAAATATATATATCTCCGGAAACTAGAGCATCTTGGCTTCAAAACGATGTGCCTGACAAGTCGATAAAATGGCTAGACAACAGAATTCCTATAGACAAAGCGGCAGCTGAAATGAGGAGAGTTTTGGGTCCCTTTATCTCGAAAACTGTTGAGTTTTCGGAAAAAATGATAAGATCTTTAATTTTTGAGAAACGAAAATTCTCTAATCCGTATATTTAGCCAGATATTGGCGGGAAACCCATTTTTCTGGGTTTTGGGGGTCATTTTCGGCCATTGCCATGAGGGCAATCGTGTTGAGTTTTGGGTCCTTTGAAAACATCTGTGACGACCTACAAATTGAGCCACAAGTGAAGAACTCATAGACTTATTCACAGGTTCGTCCCTTCATTTACTGGACTAATATACAATGTTCTGAACTTCATTATCGTTCCTAAGGTATGAATATATATTTCATTCATTTGTTTATCAAATTTCAAATCATTCACCCGATCCAGATATGAGAACAATATGACAAAAGAAAACAGTAAATCTGCGATGAAATCGTCTATTGGTACATCTCAAAAATACAGAAGTAGTTGAATTGAAGATCTACCTATGATAGTTTATAGTCGGTCTATTTGAAGAATAATGAACAGTAAATTCGCATACACAACGGCAATAATCCAGCCGAATTTACTACCTTATTATTAAAAAAGACTTCAAGAAACATCCAATCACTGAATCCCCTTCAAAATTCAACCTTTCAAACTCGACAGAAACTAACAACGAAGCCAATATAATTATCCGACATCCGCTGAAACTTGCATCATGCCTGACTCCATTCCATTCTAACAAATTAATCCCGCTTAGGATGCAAATACCCCCAAGGAGGGATTGCCTCTGTATTTCCAGATACGGCACTGGGAAGGGCAATGCCTCCGACCAGCGGCCACAAACTTAGGACTTTCTCTTCTACCCCTTCTTGGCTTCACGCAACGCTGTCTGACGTCCCAACTAACCTGCTGCCTGAGGCGTACCTACTACCATTGTTAATAGAGATATAATTAGTCAATGCCTGTGTTAAGAGGATTTGAAGCGCTATTGCTATGCCATCTACAGTATAATGTCGATATTTCCGTTTACTTGACACTGCATGAAAAAGGTTCCTTCTCTGAAAGGAAAAAATTGGTGCAGAGTTCTGTCTGTCAGTTTGGCTGACATGTTGAAAGAAAGACAATGAAACTTCGAAAGAGAGTTGACGATAGAAGTTTATGAAGGAGATGAAAGTTTAGGCTTCAAAATAATCTTCAAAACATGGATGATCTACACCATTGACAGACAATTCGACTTCTGTTTCTGAATTGATTGCCATCTTTTGGTATTATATATAAGTAATCAAGAAAATGTGTGATTCACTCTACGACGTCCGTAAGAAACACGAAAGAAAAGACATGACTTGCAAAGAATGACTCGAGAGGTACTATCTTTTGCTTCTTTCTTCTCCGAATAAAGGAATTACAAAATTTCCATGGAAGAAAATGAAAATGATCAATAACACTCTCTGTTGACAGGTACGTGTGTATAGTATTATTCATAGACGTTTGATTTATTCACAAAAGAGAAAGAAAGAGTCCATCTAAAACAGCTACTACCCTGTCTATATGGCGCGATAGAGACTGAATCTATTTGATTTAAGTTTTTATTTAATATATTTGAAGAAAATCTTTGAACCCGTGTCTCATTAAGGATGAGTGTCTCATCAAGGTATGTATCCACCTACAGAATGTTACAAAACTACTTGCGATGACTTTCAGGACTTGATTTTTTATAAAAACATGATATTGTGAAAGTTGTATTATGTGTTTGAAGTAATTTTAGTTGAACCAATACTTAGAGAAAGTCCATATTCAACAGAAATGATAGTTTTCTGTACGATTCAAACTTATAATGGGTTTGCAAGAAAGTACTAGTTTTATCCGCTTCTAGAAGCTATTGCATGAACCTCATTATGGCAAAAATCTTATAACAAACTACGTAAGTATAATTCACTTTGGATTTCCATCAAGTATAGACCAGTTCTAGGTTCATTTTCCTGAAATGTAGATGCAGATCATAGACATTAAAACTAATGCACTGGCCCTAAGAGAGAGAGGACTGCGGAGTGAGCAGGAAAGAATACTTCAATTATAACCTTTAAGCGATAATTCCTTCCTTGATGTAGCAAATAGAGAGAGGTTAAGAAGGATAGAGTAATTCATGTATAGAATTATCATTCTGTGCTTCACAATATCACTTCAATAGGCAAATCCTTTCTCTATATAAAACTTTCTCTATGTAAAACTGTCATGAAGGCCAGTCCATTAGTTGTAATGTCTATGATTCAGATTCGTCAGAACAATCATCACGTGACATTGACATTTCGGACGTGGTATCAAAATACCTTTTCTTTCAATTCAATTCTTAAAGTGCATGGTTTTTGGAATCGAAAATATATTACATAATTCAGCCGCTCACGGTATAATGAAATTCGATAGATGGTGCATTATAGGCTACCATTTTTTATTCTGTTATTGAGAAAAACCACTAGTTCGAAAATAAAATAAAAAAGAATCCCAAATTTTATCCATGTTGCCGATTCAGAAAAATGATTGATGAATATGAAAGAACATAAAAAATCACTGCAAGACACACACACACCATTTGCCGCAAGTTAGACCAGAGAAATTTTAAATACGCGGAACTCTGGAATGTAAAGGAAATGCATTTTGTTTACAACCATATATGTTATGCTGTCATCACTAACGTCATTGAAGGTTAGGAAGTGTCACATTACACACCTCTACTTCCCGCCCTCATTTTATCTATTCTAGACTATGCCATTTATTGACTTTATCTGACATTCATTTATATATATATATATATTGGTGATAATTGTATACCCCTTAGGGCCAGTTTTTCTATACAAGGATAAATGAGTTATCTGTCAGATAGATGGAAGGAGAGAGGAGGTGCGCGTGGATAATATTTGGCAGTGACAAGTAAAAAAACTGATGGTTATTTCAAGCTGACAGATATCTTGCATTGAAAAACCGGCCCTTAGTCACGGTAACAATATATCTACTTGATTATTCTGAGAAAACCGCGTTCTTGGAAATTTTTTGTTAAATGTAGTATTTTAGATATGTTCAGAACGAAACAGAGATTCATTAATTCTTATCAAAATATGATGGTTGTAAATAAAATAGTATGAACCTCGGTAGGAAATTTTATTCCTGTCTCGAGATCATAGCTAACCTCGACGCTTTTCGTCTCGGTTAACTAACTGATCTCGCGACAGGAATTAATCACTTTCCACTTCCGTGTGTAATATACTATTTCATTCCATTCCATTTTTTCGACTGCAAAAACACAGACGGTATTGTGACACCCTGTATAACTATTCCTATTCTTCGACGATTAAGTGATTTCGTTTTCCATCTGCATTAATAAATAACAAAGAAAAGACACGTATCGTTCCTGAATCAAAAACAACCTACCTGTTATAATCGTCCGACGTATGCTGCAGGAGATGCGCCAACGGCATGGCACGCTAACATCAATCTCCGAAAACATCTGAATAAACAAGCGACACATGCACCGAGCGAAAATAAAGAACACCGCCAAGACAACCCAACTCACATGTCTCCGTTGTGTCAGTGTGTTACGAGACTGAAAAAAACCTCGAAATCAATTCTGCAAACCCATATATCATTAGAACGTTTATATGCGAAACATCGGGTCGACGAACTTATACACACACGTGGAGCCGTGTTTGTTTTTCGCGTGTATGCTGCTGAGTGTTTTGTCTACCAGCGCGAATTCGGTGTTCAAATCTTGATCACCCAAAAATTATCTGGCGTGATGGTATTTTATTTCGGAACAAAACAGAGTGAACCATCTATGGACCGAAACTTTTCCTAGAGATCAATTACCCTAGCACCAAACTGATATTTTTGCACCCGACGCGCGTTTCGCTAACAAGGTTAGCATCTTCAGGGGAAGAAAACTGATACTAAATCTAGAGCCAGGGTTAGTTGTTCATATACCTAAAGTTTTTTGGTCCGATATGGACTTTGTTACTATTAATTATTCTAATTAATTTCTGGATAATGAACTAGTGCAGTAACTACCTGCAAGGTCCGTCATCTGTTATTATTGATGAGTTTCTCTACAACAAATTGAAAAGCGGGCTAAAAGGGATAGGTCCCTTGTCACCATTTATGCTGTTTTTACATTTTGTTATTTCTAGACTCTCACATGCATCGAGTAGTCTTGCACATGCTTGATCAGTTTCAGATTGCTTCCACCAATTCTGTGGTCATTGTCTAGAGCAGGTATTTCATGTGTGCAAAATGATCTTTGAAACGAGTTTTAATAGCTCGCCGGCTCTGGCCGATGTATTTATTGTTGCAATCTTGACAACTGATTTTGTGAATTCCCGACTTCTATGAGTTTTCTTCTGGGTTACCAAGAAGCTGTTGTAATTCGTAAGAAGTTTTATATGCAACTTTCATATTCACTTTATCATTTACATATTCTAATTATCTTATCAACTATCTCTGGGTTGAAACCGTTCATTTTGACTATGTACCTAATCACTCTCCTTTCATTGTCGTACTTATCTTTTTTCAAAGGGAAAGTTATTAACCTATGGACAAGAAATTGCAGTGCCGCCATTTCATGTTGTGGACAATGATTCGAGTCATTTGGAATGTATCTGAATGTGTTCGTGTCTCCTGTTAATGTCGAATTCTATTTTAATCTGTTTTTGAGTTCAATATTCACCTGTAGGTGTAACGATGAAGATTTTCGTATTAGGTATGGTGTGAGCACAAAATCTAATATCCATTTCTATAAAATAACTACCGCAGGTAACTGATTCCTCATTGAGTGGTATTTGTTCGGATTTCCATTGTTTTTATATAATTAACTCCATTGAAACCTGTTGCAGGAAACTTATAAAATGAAGAAATTCAATCGGGATAAAAAATTGCGAATGATTGACTCGACTTACACGGTAAATTAATCAAATATACAGCTGTTAAACTTTGGAAATTGGTGAGCAAAAGTTATTCGAGAAGCAACATTATGAATACAAAAAAATGGGTCAGAGAATCAAATCAAACGCATCGAACTTTGACGAATCATGGTCAAAAATCAATAATGTGACGGAATAAAAAATTGTATATAATTTAATGGAGGAAGGAAAATGAATCGATATGAACAGATAATGTCGGAACCAAGTTTCAAGTTGAGTTGAGTTTCGATCGCAATCTTTGGGTGATAATTCAATCTTCTGAATTTGACTGCTTAATTTCATTTAATTTTCTTTCACCTAATTATTCGACTTGTTTTTTATCCTTATTATTGCATATGCTATGAAATGAAAATGTTCACTAATGTCTCATTTCAGTCCAGGAAAACGAAAAGTAAAAGTAAATTGTTATGATAGTTATCAAAATCGATTGAAGAACGGGATAAAAGTATCCCATAGATTATATATATATATATATATATATATATATATATATATATATATATATATATATATAGAGAGAGAGAGAGAAAGAGAGAAAAATCTATGAAAGATGAACTATTATCACTGAACGAATGTCTGTTAATCGGACCTGTTAACCATGAAACGTGGCTGAGTCATTCCCTAATACGCCAGAGAGAAAATGTCAAAGAAAAATCTCTGCCCCGTTGGGGAATCGAACCCACGACCCTCGGATCGTTCCTCGCTTCCTAATACTATTTAATTTCCTTCTTCTGAATTTTTTAGCGCAGCTTGAGGATTCTTGCATCTTCAATAAATCTATCCTATGATGATTTTATATTCATTCAGATTTCTTCCTACCAAGTACCTGTCCATTACATTTAATGTCTGTAATACAATTGGATAAGGTTCGGGACTGAGTGAGTTCATCACCTGTGATTGATTAGTATGAGAGCATGGAAAGGAACGTGGCAAAATAAAATCCCTAAAGAAACCCCAGCTATCATTAGGAAAGTTTAACACAGCTGATTATATTATCTGTTCCATCATTTTGAATAAAATACTGCCCATCTCTATCTTCACATCTTCCCTGTGACATATTTCTTGAAAAAATATAATGAACATTCTGTTTTTCGGCAACCATCCGGAAAGTAACTACTTCCCGGACGCTTTTACTTTGAGAAAGTTGCATTTTTCCGGCCTAGTCCGGGAAGTACGCACTTCCCGGACTAGGCCGGGAAGAATCATTGTCATTGTAAATATGAAAATCTTGGTAGGTATGGTTTTGATGAATGCAGTTTATCATTACCATAGTAACGAAATAACGACTGACAGCTATTTGACAAGTTATTAGTTGACATTTCGATTTTTCAAAGTTTGCACGGTTTTTGGTCGCAATTATCGAAAAAAACTATGGAAAACAGCAGCGATAGTGAGTTTGAAAATGTGCCTTGCGAAATTTCCAATGCAGCAGCTGCTGCTACAGCACAATTATTGCCTGAAAAATCAAAGTCCAGGTACGAAAACGTTTATGATTTGTTCACGAAATGGATGGATTCGAAGGAATGCAAAACCATTACATTACATTAATTTTGGCTTATTTGGCGCAAAAATCTGAAACTGTCAAATCCTCTACCCTGTGGAGCATGTACTCTATGTTGAAAAGTACTATTTTAGTGAAGAAAAATGTAAATATAGCATCTTTCCCAAAAGTTATCGCGTTTATTGAAAAGAAGAATATTGGTTATAAAGCAAAGAAATCAGAAGTCTTCAGCAGCGAGCAGATCAACAAATTCATTAGTGAAGCAGATAATGAAACATATCCATTGCTAAAGGTATTTTAAAAAAATATTACGTTTATAGGATATAAAAGTACCAACTCAATTTGCTTAATTTTCAGGTAGCAACAATTATTGGGTTAGCCGGTGCGGGTAGACGGGAAGAACTAACAAAAATGTCACTTGATCTAATAAATGACAAAGAAGACATGTTGCTTGTGAAAATACCAGATTCCAAAACACATATTGAGAGAACTTTCGTTGTAATTGGGCAAGAAAACCTGCTGTTGTATAGGCAATATTTATCTTTACGACCATCCCATACTCCACATAACAGATTATTCGTGAATTACAAAAAAGGAAAATGTTCGATTCAGCCTGTTGGTATCCACAGTTTTGGTAATCTCGGATTAAAAATCGCAGAATTTTTAAATTTACCCAATCCTAAAAATCACACAGGCCATAGCATTCGTCGAACTTCAGCGACGTTATTTGCTGATAATGGTGGAAACATCACAAATTTGAAGAGACACGGTGGCTGGAAGTCTACCAATGTCGCTGAAGGATACATAGACAATTCACTTACAAACAAAATTAAAATTGCCACAACCATTCAAAAATCATCAGATGAAAACAATCAGTGTCAAACTGACCCCCTACCTTCTCTTTCTAACTTCAACATAAGGGATTTAAATATACCAAACATTTCAAACAAATTTAATCCCTTCTATATTCCCAATTGCTCGTATTTTTATATATATATAATTATAAATAAGAATTAGAAATTAAAATGTTCGAAATTTTGTTTTAGAAAAAGAAAATATAAAAAAGATATGTGTCTATATTTTTTTTTTTCCTACACGCCGGCCAAAAAAATAGTCCGCACACCCCGCCCGAAAATTGTTTTTTTCGAGCACACCCCCCCCCCGCCCTCCACCCCCCCCCTCGAGTTTTTTCCCCCCGCCAAAAAAAAAACTGTTTTCCGAACTACTAAAAAAAAACTTCTAGTCCTAATTATCTCCGGTTGCGTGAAACATTGTCGAGGCATGTTGTTTTCACCAATGAGCTCCTTAAAAATTCAGTCGTGATCTCCGCAGCCATAATTATAACTTGTGACACCATGATCTCGGTATTTATTGAAGTATTTACCTACAACCCACAACATGCCTAATTGAGTATCTGAACAGTTATAAGGATGTCGCTGTTTAATCTCTCGTGGAAATCTCAAGCATGCAACACTTCTTTTGCTCATTTCACGCTTGACCCATATACGCAAAGAATTCAAACGATTACTAATCAGTAATCACCATTAGTCGTATCCAAATTCGTGTCTGATATCACGTATAATGTTTTATTACATAGGAAACAAAATCTGAAAGCAAGAGCTGCATGAACTAGGTATTCTGTACAGTTAGATGATTATTTGTCAACAACCTTTAAATTATACAAGAACTACTTCACCCATTTCAACATTGTATTGCTTCACAATAGCTACTTACTTTCATCATTAGTACTTTGAAAGCTAGTTTTCATATTTCAGGTAATTCATCCAACCTTCACAAAATGGTCTTACAAACCAACACTGTGCTATTCATTGTGGTATAATTTGTTTGTGAGATTACGAAGATGTAGTTGTCACTGTTGTTCATTTCTTCATCTATTGCAATTTTGTGCCCGTGTGCCATTTTTGTATATAGTACGAGTCAAGATGAATAAAAACCCCGGTGCGTTGACCGATATGCTTTTGTTCAGCCAATTCCTCTCGACCTGAGAAATAGAAGGGTAAACTTACATTTCTTGACGGTAGGTGGTGTTGAGGTGGTGATACAAATGCGATTTTCTAAGGGTACATTTTCATTGAGGCGGCAGCTTATGAGTGATTTTCGATACCGGCGGTCTCATTGGATAAACTCTTGCGGGATCTTTCGTTCACGAGTAGAATTATCAGTATACAAACTACGTAAGGTCAAGTTCGTCTAATAAAAAGCTATTAATTTTTTTGAAATGTTTGACAGTTCGATTTGAATTTTAATGCATTTGAAAGTTCCTTTAATATTCAAAATATTCTACCTAGTTCTTGTTTCTTTTCACGTTTGTATTGTTTATATACTTTCTTAGTGTTTATCGTTGCTTTTGTTGTATTTGTTTGATCTTATAGTGATAGTTAGATTTATTATGAACCGATTTACAGAGCTCAAAATAAAACGCTCGTGTAACGTGTAGGTATTACTTATCCCTCATATCATCGGCTCGTAATCACATTAAAATTGCATTATTTTTAACACTATGAAGAAAAAATTACTTACCTATCTTCGGTTCCTCAGAAAGTAAAAAGAAAAGATATCAATACTATCCAGTTTCCCTCACAACTATGGTTTCGGAAGATTTAAAATCACATCACAATCACTGAGTTTTTGATTTATTTTTCATCAAATTGAAAGCAAAAGGAATACCTTATAATCAGTCAAAATGTAATGACTACATAATTTCTAGCATTTCGAGGGAAAGAAAGAAATTGCATGCAAAACATGAGACCATGAAATACACATAACCTATAAATTTATAAATAATCGAATGGCCGTCGAGCAGACGGATATCATGGCATCACAGATTAAATTAAAATCACTTAAGGTGCGCCTCTGCTGGAAAACTCTCGAAGGCATCTCTTCAGTTAAAATTGATCAAAATTAAGATAGCGAAAAGTCTAAAGAATTTGCTTACAATCTATTAGGTATTAGTCAACACACCAGGTTTTTTATTCATCTTGCTACGAGTATTTTTTCAGTTAAAATTCCTTCACCAAATTCTATTGGGTGATGAAAAAGTAAGTCATTATGAAAATGTATATTAACATAACCTTTGTGCTAATGATGAAGAAGGACTCATAAACTGGCTTTATAATCACCTTGCTCGTAAAAACTGAGACGGAAATCAATTCATATTAACTCACGGAGTTAGTACCTGTAAACTCATTCAGAATGACCGATGAATCAAAATTGTAATAAAACCTAACTAACCAACCAGTTGTTCAACTAACAAGTGTAGACCTCCTCTTTGATGACTAAATATAACTCCTTGTATGCATCAGTTACAAATAATACTCGATCCTATTATAGAATGTACTTCTAACTTTCACGTGGTTTGTCCCCTTTCGCGTGAATTATATAAATAGAACTAAATCATGGGGCATTTACACCACAATTAACAATGGCCTTTCTTCTTGGTTAGTCAATGCGGAAAAACTCGTTCAAAAATGATTCACACACACTGAATTTCTTCAAAAATACTGAGTTACTCGTACATCAAACTTGAGGAAACTGATATCGGCATATGATGTATCCTTTCTTTCGAGCCAAACTTCATAGTGAAAACATTCAGATATGAGAACTATCACAGTGAATTATGTATATACTATAGGTTATGAAAATTCAATTCATGTTATACTAGTTAGTGTACTCTATAGTCCGCCCTAGCCAAAAATAAAAATCTGCCCTGCATCTGAACATTGTGAGTTTGTGTAGTATTCAATTTCACAAAATGAAATTGTTCTTGAAATCGAATGAAATACTCTACTTTTAATAGAGAACTAGTATGACAAAAGTTTGTATGCTCCTTGGGTAATTAGTAGAAGTGTATACCCTTGGACACCTTACAAAATTACGGACTAGAGATCCTCGGCTTTGTGAGATCGTCGATATCGGGAAATAGACATTGATAACCTTCTGTATCTGTATCTGTAGAGTGGGGAGGGTGAGTATTGACCCACAGCACTTAGGCCACAATATGGCCCATTGTACATCCTTCCAAGGAGTCGCTCTCCTAGGACATTGTCCATCCTGCCTTATCCAGGAAGGAGGAAAGGTCACCAGGGGACATCTCCTTAATATCGGCAGGTGTAGGCCAAGACTCACCGAACACACATTGATACCCTTGCTCACATATAACTGAAGAACTATCAAGGCTGATTTTCAGGAGGTAGAATATGAATTTCTGTGATCACGGAATATGAAATACTTGGTCTTCACAGGCAACCAAGCCAAAACGTCAACTCAATTGCTATTGTCAAAATTTTATGACAGAATATCTCAAAAAATTACGCACTTAATTTTCTGTTGAGACAATGAATGTTATGAATTCAAACTTTTCAAATTTGAAATCATAGTTCATTTTTGATGCCTTGGAAGAGAAAAATGCCTTTAAATTTTTATGTTTGAGACTATGAAAGACGAAGAATGCAAAAAACGGAATACCCTGTCAGAATCAGTTGTCGAGACAGAGCCCGTCAAAGTTGACCCCGAAACAACCAAAAAAACATGATACTCCATACATTTTGTCTCGTGGCTCAATTCCAAAGCATCGGAATGCAAGCTCTTGAATGAGCTTCTGAGGGGTTCCCCAGAAACCGATATTCGTTAAAAAAAGGAAAAAACTTGTTGCGTAGTTCTCTGGGTTTGTAACCTACCACAATCTGAGAAAATAAAAATTAATATTGAAATCTCTACAAGTGTAGAACGGCAGATTTTCAATCTACCCCGAAAAGTTGCTGAGTCTATTGAAAACTATTTCTTTTTGGATTGTAAGAGTCCAATTAGTCAGCAACTTCTTGTATATATTTCAATATTGATTCTTATTTTTTCAGATTGTGGTAGGGTACGAACCCAAAAAACTACGGAACAAATATTGATCCACCACAAAATAAAGACGTTCAAACAGTACTCAGAAAAAACTTTTTCTAATATTTCAACCAGTTCTATCTCGTCGTAATTGTCGTGTGGAGGTCCGATTAGCATCATTGTATTCTTTATTCAGTCTAGTTTGTGGAAAATTCCATGTGTTTTTCGATCAGAAACATTGAAAAATGAGCCACCAGACAAAATGGAGGGAATAGCATTGTTTCAGGATGTTTCAGAATCAACTTGACAAATAATTATAAGAGGGTATTCCACTTCATTGCATTCTTATTCTTTCATAGTCTAGTAGTTCATAGAAATTGAGATGCAATTTGTCGTCCGAGAATTCAAATCGGACTACCAATGGAAATCTGAAAAGTAGGTGTTTTTTGGTGATATTCACCATTTTTGGTCGACCTTTCAGTACATCTCGAGAACTAGTGATTATACAGGATTATACCGAGGAATATTTTTATTGTTGCTTGAATAGCGAATCTTTTTGATCTATAGTGAAGTCCCTGATATTTTTGGAGATGTAACACGAAAAGTGAAAAGTCCCCTTCTATACGAGAATATATTTACTTTGCCATAAGAAATGATGTCCACAAATCAGGATTCTTGACATTCATATCAAAATAAACAACATGAGCCAAAAAAAACACTATTGGGTATTTTTCTCTACTCATTCCTATGAGGTCTGGCTAAGGGTCCAGTGGAAATGAATTCAGAAATTTTTCATGAGGTTTACAAATTTGAAATCCGCTGAGAGCAAACTATCAATATCACACACGAGAAGTGTATCGAGTATTTCTTTGCTAGTAAAAAAATACACTCTATAATTCGAGAATAAAGTGGCTATCGCTCTCGGATATATGACCAATTGTCTCCAATCTCACTACATAAATTACTATATTTCCTTTTTTAGTGCGAAGAAAATACCTGAGTGGGAACGTATCAAGAGCAATGTGCAAATTCGATTCGAATATATGGCGGAGGTCCCGGTACAAATGTGGTTCTTGTTAGTGTGGTGGTAACCATGTTCGCCTGTCATGTGGGATGCCGAGGTTCGAATCCCTGCCACGGAACCACAGAGTTGGGATACGCACGTTGAAAGGTAAGGCCTCGTCAATCTATTGCTTGCACAAGTTTCGACTTCTGATGGTTGACATTCCTAAGGACATTTTCGTTGTTAGTACTAAGTTTTCAACATCATTTCATTCCGTTTCGTGATAAGTGAGGTTTTTGCAGTCCTCTACCAGTCTACATGTAATTGGCTATTTCAAAACGATCAGTCTTTCATTCCATTTAATTGAATCATTTAAAATTCCAGTCTCCTTGACATTAAACGTTGATTATCCGACCGACGTCTGATAAATAGAGTTTTTTGTGCAAGGATAATGCAATAACTCGAAAAGGAACACCATCAGGTGGAGTGCTAAACTGGCATCGCATTAGAAGCTGGCCTATTACTGAGGGGAATACAATCATAATAAAACAATTAATGTGACCTTATCACTCCTCGACACCGTTCAAGGTCATCATTTATAACCGCTTGCATTCTGGTCAATTTCGAAGAGTACGTTACGTATTTGCAAGGTTGTTATGTCTTGAATGTTATTGTAGGTTAGGTGTCACCATAGGCGGGTAAGTGGCTGCATTTGTGAATTCGACGTGAGATTTGTGGTGGATAGTGTAGACCAACAGCAAAGTAAACGGATCCACGAATATTGCATTAGTGAAAATATGTTTGAAATATCAATTGTTTAGTCAAAGTCATTTTTGTTTTGTTTTGAAGGAAAATTTGTTTTTCAGGTTAGGAATAAATAGACAGAAAGATGAAGTTTGACAATATATGATACAGCGGCTGTTATATAACTGAAGTGCCAATTTATAATGATTAGAGAAGCCAATTTCAATGATTTCGAGTTATTGAACTATGGAATATCTGTATCTGTAGAGTAGGGAGGGTGAGTATAGACCCACAGCACTTAGGCCACAATATGGTCCATCGTACATCCTCCCAAGGAGTCGCTCTCCTAGGACATTGTCTCCAACCTGCCTCATCCAGGAAGGAGGACAGGTCACCAGGGGACATCTCCTTAATATCGGCAGGTGTAGGCCAAGACTCACCGAACACACACTCTCTTATCGACGATAGCTCCCGACATTCACATAAGACATGCCTGACAGTTTCATCTTCCTGTTCACACATCCTGCATAAATTGGCACTTCAGTTATATAACAGCCGCTGTATCATATATTGTCAAACTTCATCTTTCTGTCTATTTATTCTTAACCTAAAAAATATATTTTCCCTTGAAACAAAACATAAATTACTTTGACTAAACAATTGATATTTCAAACAAAAAAGTTGTTCAAATTGAAACATGAAAGCATACATTTTCGCGGACACTGTAAGTAATAATTAATTTTCCTGTTTGTTCTTCATATCATATAATATTATTCATAGCTTCCCTGACGATGACAGTAACAACTGTCGAAATATTGGAATAGAGTGTTGAAAGAGTACACATTTCTGCTTGCTGCTTTACCCAATAACAATCTTCCTCTTATTGTTACCGTTCAGCAAAGACTTCCATTTTACTTTATATATATATATATATATATATATATATATATATGCTGGCTGGAACTTCCTGTTGATCCGCGTCTGGAAAGATTTACTTGTCTACGTTTCGACTCCCATTCACCATCACTGGTGATGATAGCCAGCTAGTAAGACAACTCAGACCTAGACGCAAGGTCACGCAGTCTTGAAAATGGCTCCGAAATGGGAGTCGAAACGTAGACAAGTAAATCTTTCCAGACGCGGATCAACCGGAAGTTCCAGCCAGCACATTTCTAACCGCGGAAGCCTAGCCGATCAAATATATATAAATATATATATAGATATACATATATATATATATATATATATATATATATATATATATATATATATATATATATATATATATATATATATTATAATTTTTGTGGATAAATCCAATGTCTGTTTATCAACTGCACATGCTAACACCTCGTGTATATTGATTATTTTATCTTCATAAATTAGTTTCATACTCATACTTTTTCTCCATGAAAATAATAATTTTCCTAAACACCAAAGAATTGTATTTTAATTAGGATATCCTCCTATAAAATTTAATTCCACTTTTTAATAGTTCTTCTAAAGATCATTGCGAATATTAATGTTTTCCGTTCTCATTAGGAAATCGAACATATGGTATGGCTGACTTCGCGAACTGAATCAATTATATCAAGCAGTCTCAGAAATGAGAGATCAGCTTGGATTAGGCGCTTGCGATTTATTTCGACTACAAGTGTTGCGACAGAAATCAGGCGCCGGAAATCGTAGTGTATACGCAGCAGATGGTTTTTCTCGATCAGTCATACACCGAACCGTATTTACGTCTCGATATATTTCCTGGGATCTCCAATTTGGCGCCGTTTCAGTGGGATCATATGGGATATGATGCTTTTATGTCATAATACATGAGTATGCAATTATTTTTGATATCCACTCTTGTTTTGATAGTACTCAAAGCAGGCGCGTATACAGCTCAAGTTTATGAAGGGGGGTAATCACTGAGAAAATTATGCGTTTCCACTATTTTATCAAAACACAAATGCATATTGGCCTTTTTACAAACTTACCTTTCACAATGACTTAAATTATTAGGAAACTGTGGAATAAAAACGTCAGAATTGTTTAATCTTCATTTTTTCATAAATAAAACTGGAGAAGACAATAATTTTCGATAAAAATAAACTTCAGACTTTAGAGATAACTAACAGTTGCTTTGTCAACGTAAGTAAAAATAAACCGTTATAATGATATTCGTTCATGTATTTATCATACTTAGGGTTTCTGCTCGAGAATTCTCGAGCTCGAGAAGATTCGAGAAATTCGGCTCGGTTCGAGACGAGAAAAAAATCTGAAGACTCGAGAATTTCTCGAGCCTTGAGATAAAAATTAAGAATATTCAATTCGAATTTTCACTTTTAGTTTTTTGATTACTAACCCAGTGATCTCAATTTCAATGAAGACTATTTTAGTAATATAAAACGTACCTTACTATTAGTTTTAAGATTTGATTGTTGTAATGTTTATTTTATAAGATTTATTTTGTTTTGTTCGACCTCAATTTAAGCTAGTTCTGGCCAATGGATGATTAAAAGATTACTTAGTAATAGAATAGTTACGATACGTACTGTTTTTAAGTGCCTACTAGAAACTAGTAGAGCCTTAAGCTTAGAATAGAACCTCATTCATTATGTGATTATTGTAATGGTTATTTTAAAAGATTTATTATGTTTTCATCTCAATTTGAGCTAGTGCTGTGCTGATAATACCAATGAATTATTGAAAGATAACATAGTAATTGTAACGTACTGTTTCTAGTTCCTACTAGAAATTAGTAAAGTCTTAAGCTTAAAATATAACCTCATTTAAGATTTGAATATTGTAATGGTTATTTTGGAAGATTTATTGTTTTAATCTCAATTTAAGCTGGTGCTGTGCTGATAATACCAATGAATGATTAAGAGATTACATAGTAATAGTTACGTACTGCTGTTTCTTAGTTCCTACTAGTAATTAGTAGCTAGCTAGACAGCTAATTATGAGAATTAGTATTTTCTTGGTGATTATGTTGACGAAGTAAAAATACGTTGATTTGGTGATTTTTTTTATTTTAAATGTTAAGGCTTTTTTCTAAAGGTCTTCTTAGAAAGGCTCGAGACTCGAGAAGACTCGAGAATTCTCGAAGCTCGAGAACAAAAACAGGTCGAGAAATCAGAAACCCTAAATCATACTACATATCAATATGAGTAGAATGAAAAGTATATACTTGTTAAACACAAGATAATGCAACTTTCTTTCCACTTCGTCTTTTTTCAGGATTATCTAGCAATCTACACACTGAAACTGTATTGGATCCTGAAACGGTACGGATCTTGACGTGTACTGCTATTATGATCCATATATTTAACTGAATAAGTTTATCTCGCTACGGTTTTCAACCTCAAAAAGTCGATATATGTTCGGACAAAGAATAAACGAGGTCTTACCTTTCAACACGTGATTTCTATCACGAAAATTGGGAACAGTTGGTATATTAGGGAAGATGTCAATTAAATTTTTACTTTTTCTCTCGAAATCGAACACAGATCCGAGCTTCGATGAGTAAAACAATTCGAAATGAAAATAGACGGCTACTTCCTTCATTTCAGAAGGCATGGACTTTAAACTAACAGGGAAAGGATTCTACATTTGCATTTACATCATAAAATTATCGAAACACATGTGCTTTTATTCGACAAATGCACCTTATTCAACCTTCTCCATGGCTCATTTCTGGAATCATTTTCATATTCCTCAAGATACGAAATGGGAGGTTCAAAAATCAGCAGTTACTGAAAACAATATCGAGCAAAGGGAAACGATCTGACGATAATTTGAACTGGATGTGATTGCTAAAGAAATTTTTGGAGGTGATATAAAAGGTGTGAAGGGGGCCTAGCGATCAAAGAATATCTCTTACGATCGTTTCATAAAGCCAAAAAAAAATTTTTTCTTCCTGCACGAAACAGAACCTTGTTAAATTATAAACAGTGGAAAAACTGGTTACACACACTTGTTATTTTCTAGAATGATAGATACGTGCAATTAAATTTTTATTTCAACTGCACTCATCCATCACAACTTTTATTATTTCAATAACTACCCCATATATTTAGGGTGAGTGAACCATAATCTTCAGGACAGATTTGAAGTATTATCAAAGTGAGATTCATTTCGACTTGGTCGACAAAAAAAGTTATAACCTATAATCTGGGAAGAGAATATAGGTATTGCAAATGTAAAAGCACAGCGAAAATAATGAATTTCGACTTGAACTCACCTTCTTTTACCTGAAGAAGCCATATTTCCGGAATTCCAGCCAAGCCGTTCGATTCAAAAATACGAACGGTATTGCATAAGTTTTCACAATTCAGATTTGCAGTGATGCTATTACTCATTACCATCAGCGAAACCTGTCACTTTCTAATTTCTCGCGTGTGAATGGTAGGTGAAAATATTGGAAAAGTCACTGAACTGTACAAATAAAAGCGAGCGACACAACAACAAATTTGAGAATAGATAATTTTAAAACAGATGTAAATACTGGGCGCTAAAAATCGACCCAGTTAAGACGGCAGGTTATTGAACCCGCCAATCCGATCCGGCGAAACAGCTGAAAATCTACGCGGGCCGTCTACACGTCACCACAGAAAAGAGTGCCGAATTAAAGTCACAGGCAGGCCATGTCGTTTGTTCAGATTTCTCTAATGTCAAATGTCCTATGACGGTATCCGTTATTTTCCACTTCCTACTTCAGTATTTTTGGTCGGTGTGTGTATAATGATGGGATAAATATTTTAGTACCCACATAAAAAACGAACGGTGCTGCCTATTGATGAGCGCGTTGCCGAACCGCTAGGCAATGCTTTGAAAAATAATGGCCCTTCACTTGCATAGTGGATCCAGGTCAAAAATAGAATTCAATTCAACTTCACGTTTCGTGGTCGGTTGTTAGAAGTGGTCCTAAGTTATACAAGGAGGCTCGTTGGAAATTGAACACCAATAGAGCTAGCAGATACGATTGCACAATTGTTCTCGAGATATGTGCTTCCGAAATAGCACAATGATTCGAGAATGTTGTACATCCTCTGTAAAAAATCTAAGGTTGAAAGGACAAGAAACAAAACCACGGAATACAGACCTACCTTCCCACCTGTCATACTGAAACTTTCAGGAACGTCCTCAACATTGTTGCGAAGTTTAAGAGTAATTGCCTATATCAGTTATATACCGTGTGTCACAGACAGGAGAGAGAAACTTTTTCTGGCGGGTCAATCCAATTCTCTCTTCCACTCATTGAGCTTATGAATAAAATAAATGGCGATATCTCCGCAGTCATTGGGGATAACATCATCAAACCTGGTATCGTTGGATTCCTCATGATCATCCCTAATCGATCATGTAACAATATACAGGGTGTCCCATTCAAGAATCGAAAGTTGATGTCATTTCCGGAAAAATTGGAAGTTGTTTTTTTCTTTCAGATATGTCGAGAAATGCTGTTCAGTGAGCATATTCAATGTTCCGAATTTCAGAAATATATCTAGAAAAACAAAGGAGAAAACGGGGGTGTACTATGAGTCTGTGACACACGGTATATTCTTTCTTGTAATACTATAAGTGCTCCAATAATCACCAGAAATTTAGGTTTTTGTCGAATAATTGTGAGAAAGAAAAAAATTGCAAAGATAATTTAAGTTTGCGTGGTATTCAGTAAGAAAATTTCACACCCCTCCTACCTACCTAGGGTAGTTTTGAGTTGCGTGCGTGGTAACAATGCACCGTCTGTCACCTGGTATTCTTGTCGCACATTTCAATAAACATGGATAATAATAGAGATGCACATCAAAACAATCTAATCACAATGACGACTTGGACATCTGGTGAGTCTCTTAGTTCGGCAATCAGCACTCAAAATGATTATAGTTGTAATCCCGTTTTCCCTTACAGTGAATATAATCCCAAATTTCAATTTCTTTCCAGATGATCCGATTCGAAAAAACACGAATCCTGTGCAAACTTTGAGTAATATAAGTACCAAGGGAATATATGAACGCCCTAAAAGGCCAGTAATGCAATGACACAACTAGGCTCCAAAAGATACGTACTCAAAGCAACAAAGACTACATAGCCTTTTTTAAACTTAATAATTTTGATAGTGAGGTGTCAGTGGCTCGTAATTGAAGATGTGGCTCAATATTGTATTGTCATTAGTCTGCTAAATTGCTCTAGTGCAGTTTTTGAATGTTACATTTTGTTAACTTCTGCTTGAGTGGGTGAGGGGTGAGGGGTGTCAAACAAAATATGATTCCATGCTCACGTCAAAAATGTTTGCTGTTATTCGCAATAGGTTACCCTTACGGAAAAAATACCGATGATTCAAAGCAGATTTTTATTCTCATTCTGATTATTTTAAATATATGTATTCTTGTTTTTTATTATTTTTGAGGCTATATCGCGCACAAGGAGCAATCTTGCGATAGTTCTTTCAGTGATGCCATTGTTTATTTATACAGCTTTCAAGTACTAGTCACATGAGCATTCTGTTTGCAAGATTGTGAATTTTGATAAATAAATATTATTATTTGTCGTTTAAACAAGCCTAGTCGGGTCCGTACTCCCCACTGCTCCGATCCAGTGGGCGGACGCGCTAGTATAACTAACCAATGACCACTCCCCACGCCGCGGGGTAAGTGGTCACTGGCTCCGAGAATCATGAGACCTGAGCAGACGCAACGAACCTAGAATAACGGCCTTCTGCATGTGGCCGGCCAAGATCTCTGCCGCATTACGGCATGCCGGTATGATCTTGAGCTCCGAGAGTAGCGTTGGTCTAGAACCACCGAGAACACCTATTATCAGAACCACTAACTTGACAGAATAGTACGAGTGGAGAGCGGAGTTCGTAAAGTAAATCCTGGTACTTTGACCGTTTTTTCTCCTCTTTTCGGACGATATTCGTTTCGGCAGGGGCCGAAAACTCAATAACGAATATCGCCTTACTCTCGGTCTTACTTCGGTGGTCGAAGAGGACTATATCAGGCTTATTGGCCTGTATTTGCCTGAGGGTGGGAAATGAAAAGTTCCGTAAAATTCGACACCTTTCATTCTCGACAACGGACTCAATATCCCTTGGAGCGTAAGGCAGTACCGGTGTCCTGTCTATTTCATACGAGTGCCGAGAAAATAGTACAGCACTCGTAAGGCCGCGTTATGGCGATGGATATAGGCCGAGACCGCATAAACTGCACAAGATGACAGCAATTGCATCAAAGTCTCGGGCGCCTGTCGGCAGGCCCTGCATCTAGTATCAGGGACCTCTATACCCATCACGCGGCTTATTATTATTATTAATACCCGAGATGCCATGGTAACGCGAGACAAAATATGCATTGCATTGGTAGAAAACTGTTGGTGTGAAATTTTCACTGAATTAACATCGTTCAGTTTGGCTTGCCAGATATATGTCTCATTCTCTCTCCACCAATTTTCATTGATGATCTGTAAATCAGGGCTTGTCAACAGTTGTCAAGAGGATAATTTTATCAAATGATAAATAACTGAGAATTGATGAAGATTCGTAAAAACTCAGACCGTGTTGAGTCTTTGAATATAGATAGTCAAATATAGTATTTTCTTTAGAATGCAATAGTGATATGGTTTTGAAAACATGAAGGGATTCATCGCCTAGTGTTGTTAAGATCTAGTCCTTCGATTAAGACCTACGCCGTTATGACGGTATTGGCAGTCGAGCGAAATTTGTTTCTGTATAGGTGAATTCAACGGATTTATACGATGAAAATGAAAATTAACTCAATCTCGAGAATGGTTGGTTTTATAGCTAACATTCCCACTGAGCTATTTCGCTGGCATAATATGGTGCATCAAATTCTAACATAGAGCTCATATCCAACGCCAAAAATAAATTCATTTTTCATTCCAGGATTCGAAACAAGCCGTGTTTCGAAACAATAATTTGATGCAACTTGGTTCATAAATCTCTCGATGAAATCACTCGTTTTCAGAAATACTTCTTTGAAAAATTTCAATGACAAAGTTGTTAGAGGATTGCAATGACGTTTCGCATCAAGTGAATTTCCACTTGAAAATTTCGCAGCTAGGTAGGGAAATTTCCAGTGCAAGAAGATCGTTGCCATAGCTAAACATTTCATTGGCTCAAATTTACAGGCACGTTCATAATCATCCACGAAATCCACAATATTAGATCAAATCCTTTGCTTCTATGTGCTAGAGAAAGTCACGAACAATATTATATGAACTGGCAAATAAGCCTGGCTACTTTCGTAACAATTTGATCAACCGAACTTTCAGGATATTCATACACTTCACCTTTGTATACTTTCAGATTTTATTCCTCTGATTAGTACTCAAATGCCTTCTCATTATTTTTTTTATTTTTTTTTGTTGTGAAATTCATCAATCCCCAAAAATGGCACGTCACCGTTTTATTAGCCACTCTCTCAAGTACAGGATTCACCGCTCATCACCTAAGGCAGGTTCATTTTTTTATTGTCAAAAACGCTGTTTATATTTCAGTAACTGATCCAAATGTTGATAATATTTGCAACTCTTCTCGCAAAACATGACGGAATTTAAACCAAAAAGTATAGAAATATCAGTCACGTTATATATTTTTGTGTGAAGAAAAAGTTATTCTTTTTACTATGCATATTGAATTTACAATAAATCCTCCTGAATGATTCACTTCTTAATTACACGCTCTGCGAGACTCAAAATGCAAATTACCCTTACGGTGGCCTTACGAAAGAGAGCTTACCCTGCAAGCGCTTTTGGTTAATTGGAAGTTGCAAAACCGCTCTGCATGATGAAAACAATTGAAGATAAAAAAGACGTTGGACTTGAATTATATTCATTTTATCTGAATTCGATCTCCATTACAGTAACGGAAGGCAGGTGCATGTGAGAGGTTATTAGAGTTTACTTACCATAATGTCGAGACACATTTCATTATTTTAATCATTGTTATTATGCGTATAATTAATACCCGATGAATAATTTATGTTATTATTATCATTTATATTAGCCGATGTGACGTAGAAGCGCGACAAGAAACCTCACATGTGATGATTGCCCACGCATTGAATATTTTTTAAAATTAACATATCTAACAAAATAAAAAATGTTTCATATCCCCATTTAGGATCGAGTCTCAGTCAGAGTTTCATTGAGATTTTTCACTTACATGGAGCACATAATCCTCCCCCTCCCCTTGGCTTGAAGGTAAGAGGGCTATTTCAACACTTATCGGTTATAATTGCACGAGTGCATAAAAATTACCGATAATTTTTCAAGAAAGCGTGATATCTAAAAATTGCAAGTTTATTTTCATATTTTGGCGAAAGTGCCCGAGTCTTTCACAAAATATGAAAATAACCGAATGCAATTTGTATAAGATATCACGCTTGAATGCAAAATTATCTGGTAATTTTTATGCACGAATGTAATTCATTGGGATATTTCACGAATAAAAAAATGTTATTTTTTGTTCATTTGTACTTTTCTCTATAGATTGCATGGAGCACTCACCAAAACGAGAAATGTTTTTCTATTTTTGGAGTCTATCTGACATTTATTTGAGTTCTTTACTGACGTCTAGCGATATGGTTTCAAATGCGTTGTTATGGTGACTTGATACAATGCAATTACCGCTGTAAGTTTTCGATAAAATGCAATTACCGCTGTAAGTTTTCGATATTTGCATGCTCTTATGGGACATTTTATATATGAGCGAAATATTCGCCATAATGGGTCAATATTTGCTTCCCAAGTTTCAACACATTGAATATATTCAGATGACATGGGTTGTTTATTTGTATAGAATAGTGGTTCTCGGTTGTGTAGAGGTTAGCATATTTGCCTTTCATTGCTCGCACAAGTTTCGACTTCTGAGGGTTGACGTTCGTCAGCTGGTTGAGGGAAACGACCAACAACCATTTTTTTGGCAACAAACCCAGTGAAACTGCACGTTTTTCTGGTTCGTTATGTTCCTAAATGTAGTACAGAAAAATCACTATATCCTCCTTGAGCACTTCGGCAATGAACAAATTTAGCTGTACCATGCCCGTACAATGCTGTTCTTCTGGGGCAATGTTAAAAGGAAGAATACAAAATGAATAAAAAATCCATAGAAGGTACAATAAACCTGGAACCTTCACCAACACTCGAGTTATGAATTATCGAAAAAATGATAGAATCAAAGAAATATAGGGTAATACTTGAAATGGAATATTGAGCAAAATATCATCTGAAAACTGTGCAAATGAATAAATTCTTTATGAAATGAGCACAATTGGCAAAGTAGAAATGAACATAAATTGATAAATTTGAACGATAAATTCAAATGGCAGCTATATTTCACCTATACAGTAGGTAGATGGGTGAACGTCCATTAGGTGACAACTACTCCCTGGCAAAATTCCAGGAGAACTGAAGATGAGCATCAGTTGTTGGGATTCCTATACTAGTATTTCTCAGATACACCTCGTAGTATCCGCCAGGAAAATTGTTATTTTCTGGAAGATGTTAGCCCATAAGCCTAGTGTATGGATACAATGAAACTATTATTCAAATATTAAAAAAACAGAGAATGAAGTTAACTTTTGTGATGATATGCTTCATAAACAAATTCTAGGTGACTGTTTTTCATAATGCAAAATCTCTAATCAGGAAGTGATTTGACTGACCAAGAAACTGTTATCTACCAAACTCAACAACTGAACTAGTAATATACTGTTTCCTATCATGAGAAGCTGTCCTTTGCTCCGGTCGCTCATTCACCTTCCCTAATTAATGTGGAATTACAAAACTTCACAGGAACAATGCACAATTATGAGGAATGTATCATGTTGAAACGAGTGAAGGTGATTTTTTTTATAAAAATGCATATATGTGAGTGAGCGCCAAAAATTCGTCATTGAAACTGGATGCCCACTCTACTCAGTTCAGGTCAAGGTATCGCGACAAGGTGTTCAAGGTTTCAGTGATATAAATATGAATTTCGGGTGATACTTTGGAGTTTGTTCGATTCACACCTGCATACGTGATAGCGGGTAATATTTCATAAAATGAAATTGTTGAATGGTATATGATCGGAAATCTGAAAAATGTTGTGCATGAATATCATCAATGAGACTGTGATTATAAATAACATAATGAATGGAGCATATAAACAGTTACATCAGAGTATCATAGGTTTTGCTTGCTCGATATATATAATATTTGGTGGAGTCGCCGGTTCCTTCTCGATTTCTTGAATTTCAGGAGCCGTCATTTATTTTCAATGCCCAATAAAACATCGTTGACTTGTAACTTTGAAAGACGGAACTCCTTCTATACAGACTCCTTCTATACAGAATCCTCATGATGGATCATCAATTAATAGAATGGTGTTGAATTCATCATTTTAAAATACACAACCCCAACAAAAAATCATGAACACAGATTTTAAAATCTTGTGCTGTCATACATAGTTACATTATTCATTTCTTATTCATACCTATGGCGAAATTCACTTTTCTAAATTTCGATCTGGCTACAGCAACTCTGATAATAATTCTTTAATTCACAAATTTCTTCTGAGGTTCTGTAATGAGTTGCTGGTTTGATTTGACATTTAACCTGTATTGGCATTTCCTGACCCCTTCACCCTCACCGGAATTTAGGAAGTGGTTGAATCCCCACTAACGTCCACCAAAATGTAGTCATACGAAACGAGCCAACTCTGACACGATATTATGCACCATCTCACCACCCAACGGACAGAAAAAATGTTGAATTTTTATTTTTTCCTTGAAAACACTAAACTCCTTCGAAATCTACGACCCCACGCCAATTAATCAGCTAAGTCTTCAGCATCTTGACTCTTTTTGGGGTCGGTCTTTCTCGCTCAGGGACAGTTCATGTCTATTGGTGTAAATCTCGCTTATATATCATTGCGTTATCCTTTCATTGCTTATTTCAATCCTCATAATACATAACTGAGATTTATTAGATATGATTGATATATCATATAGGCGTATGAAATTCAGAAACAATGGAAATAATTACTTTGGTAGAGAGCTTCATGCAGTTTGTCTGCATGTGTTAGAATGCTTACTTGAAAGACGAAATTCTCTCGCAATTATTCATTTCGTGTTCATTATGTAATACATTTCGAATTATTATGAATGAAAAAGTGTACAAATTTCAACAAAAGTAGCATTTTTTCCTCGGAAAATTGGTTACTATGGCTTCGGAAAATATTATTGTTCTCGTACTAACGGTATTCGCTATTTTTACGTAGGCAACGGAGTAACCAATTCCAAGTTTGAATTGATATATCAAGAATTTGCGTTCTCTACATTCGAAGAAAATAGAGCATATGTTTGTAAGTATGTATTGTTGACAGATTCACATTTTTATAGCTACAACTGACAATTCCGAACCTGAAAAGCAAAACCTCGCAGCGTCAAAAGCAACAAAACCAAAAACAGTAAACTCTCATCTCGATCAGATTCAAGAGTGCGTATCTAGACAACAACAAACATCCTTGCCATTAGAAATCACTGGAAATTTAAAGTAAGCGTAAAAATAAAAACGAGAAAATGAAATGAGGTTATTGGAACAGAAATCTGCTCTTTAACGACAGGTGAACGCTCGAATAGATATCCTCAAAAATGATAGAAGTTATTTCTAAGATGTCTAGAAGGATGGTGTTGGGACCGATGCGATATTGTTTAGAATTTTATGGCGACACTCAATTTCATCGCTAGTTGACGCTAATTGGAAGTGCATAGTCAACCGATCGATCGACAAACTATATTATTTCATTTGAGCAGTCAACAAAATGAGCAAAATCTAATGCCATACTGATAAAAAACAAAATCGAATGAAAGGAACACAATTATAGGGAATTTGGCCAGTATTCTAAATAAAAAATATAGGTTGTTGACCAGTCAGCGTCCAAAAGTAAAAGTATAGCCAGCCGTCAGGTCGGCCGTTTATACATTTCCTAGGAAATTTGTAACTCTTGTCGTTGCAAACGCCATCTGAACTGATTTGATGTCGAAAAGCCATGATGCTCATTATCATAGTAGGCATGTGTCGCCAAGTATACCCCAAACATGCCCAGGTATAACTCAGTACACCATCCTTCTAGACATCTTAGTTATTTCTAATTATTCCAAAAACAATTGGTATTTTGAGGTGACTATAATATTGACAATCTTGATCTTGGTAAAAAGTTGAATCGTTAATCAATACACTGTTTTGAATTCCAGGCATCCAAGACGAAGAACAGTATTGTGTTTTGAAATAATAAGTTTATGATGATTTCTTTATGATTACACAAGTTGTTATATTCATTGTGTATTTAAAATCCACAAGGAAATAATTCAAATAAGCATTGAATATTAGATTGCAACGGAACATTTGGTTATATATTCCATTTCTTTGGTATTATACCCCGTGTATCAAAAACATGTTGAGGCATTGAACCCACCAAAAAATGTTTTGCCCTCAGTTTTTCATTGAATAATAGTTTGAAATATTTCGGAGTGTCTACTGAATATTTGAATATTTTTGAATTAGAATAGTATAATTTCAAGAGTTTCAACATCTTGATAAACTTGTTTTCTTTTTTGTTTCATGCTGAACAGAGTGGATATATAACAAAAAATACCTCAAAAAAACTTTCACCTCCTCTCGAATGTACGAAATCAAGAGACTGGTTATTATATTCCTAAATAGAGGCTGCTGATGTGTTAGATATCAAATTTTGGCTCTGACTAATACAATAGTTGACAAACTGCAAATAGATGGGAAAAAAATTACGAGATCAAATCCAGTCAATCCATTCACTCTATATGGAATTTAACGTCAAAAGGTGAAAAATAATCAACTTGCACAAATTTCGAGTTCTTTGAATCCTATTCGAAACATACGTCAATTGAGTAGAAGCGTTTTAAGTTTTGGACGTCAACTCCAAATATGGAAAGGTATACCTCATACGGTAGAGAATTATGTTGATTAGCCCAGATCAAAGTTGACAGAAATGTATAGATGTTCAGAGTAAGATGTTATTGGTTACCGATATTTATTTTATTGGAATTGATAACCAACGTTCCCTTGAGAATTACGACCACTTTTCTATTCCATTAAACCTGCAATATATGAATATTACGAAAGATATTTTCATATTGGAGGAATTTAATCTGAAATCGTGATAAGTCAAAATAATTACGTTCTCTAACTGTCATATTTAGATGTTGATTCGCCATCTGTGTTGATATCGAAAATATCATTTCATTTCCTATAGATAATATTTCTGAAATTGTTTCACCTCCCTGGATTGATACACTGATATTTAGTAACATATAATTTTTTGAACAATTCGTTCAGGTCAGTCTCAAATTACGTACACAGTAGGTTTTGGCTGACACCTGTCAGAAATTAAGTACTTCCCTGGTTAATACCACGAAGGACATTGCTTATATCCGACCGGTGCCAGTGCAGGTTTCCTCACAGAAGAAAATCCTGCTTTTGCTATTGGCGATACAAATGAAAGAATTCATTTTCAATTATTGGGAAGGAAACACTTGCAGACTGGTTTTGGTTTTGGACTATTTGGCCACTCGTCAGTACTAGGCAGTGCCATCATCAACATAAAAGTCTCGATGACTTCAGTAAGAGATTTGAGCCGGTTCTAAGCCTCCCCCCACCACTATGACGTCATTAATGACTAATTAATGACATCATAGTGGTGGGGGTTGACCTTGAACGGCTCAACTGGTGCATAGGACCTTGAATTTTTTTTTGAAAATGTAATTATGGGATTATTTGTGTGTGACGTCATTCGACCTTGAGATAGGCTGGTAATGCATCTTCATGTGTACTCTAGTCGAGGGAGGGGGGGGGGGGTAATTAGAATTTGCATACGCGGTAAAGATATTCTTCATGTATGCAGAATAAATTGCATACACACGGATAAAGCATGTGTTCTCTGTACTACATTGCATAGAAGTACACATGTCTACACATACACGCACAAAGTTCACCAACACGAGCCCTCACTACACCTCACGTCTGCACTCCACGAAGTCACAGCCACGAATGAATACCCGAACTGACAAACACCACCCACCCAAACCAACACGAGCCCTCACTACACCGCACGTCTGCACTCCACGAAGTCACAGCCACGAATGAATACCCGAACTGACAAACACCACCCACCCAAACCAACACGAGCCCTCACTACACCGCACGTCTGCACTCCACGAAGTCACAGCCACGAATGAATGCCCGCACTGCTCTCTGAAAGCTCATCGGAGAGTGGAGGGGTAGCAACGTCAGACAGTCTGGTGGGGTACTAGCGATGTGTGCGCATCCGCTGCACAGATAGTGGTGGGAGGCGGCTCACTATCCATTATATAAGAATTGCCGCATCAGTTAGGAATTGTGAGTTAAACAGTGTCTAGTAAGAGGTTGGGATCTCTCCTAATATCAGTTGACATCGAGTGATTTTGTGAGATCATATTGAAATTATGTATTCCTGTGATTGTGGTAAATCTTTCACTCGTAGTGATAACCTTCGTCGTCATCAGCTCCAGAGTTGCCAAGGAGGCCCATCAGTAAAACGAGTGAAATTAGATGACGTTGCAACACCTATGTACACATGTAATTGTTGTAATGTGACGATTCCATTGACTCAAGTGAATTCTCACAAAAGAAGCTTACAACATAAGAATAATGCATGTGTACAATTAAGTGATGGTGTTCAAATTATAAAGAGTGCCTTCAAGTGTCGGATTGCTACATACAGGGTGCAGAGTTCCATTGTTTCCGCTGATTACATGTTATTCTTCAATGAAATTAGGCAGAAAGTCATTGAATTACTGGAATCAGCTATCAGGATTCACAAAATAATCAAAGTTAATATGGAAGTGTTCGGGAGTTATTTTCTTCAAACGCAAGACCTGAAGGAGACCAAATCATTCAACTCTCAGAATAGAACAGTTGACCAAACCACTGATTTAAATTCCTTATTCGAGGGATTTCGTAATGGTATGATCGCTCAAACGACTGAATTCCAGGAACGTGATTCAGGTAAACATTTTCTTTAAATTAGATTGGAATGTATTAGTAATTTTGATTTTGATTTAAGGTTGGACTTGTGAAAAAATCATGTTCCTGGAGGTGAACATCAATAAATACAGCCCACTCAGTGGATGTTCATATGTGAAGCTACCTGTGTGTATCGAGCGGAGGAAAGCCGTGGTAAATGTTCGTAATGAAGATCAGCACTGTTTTGCGTGGGCTATCACTTCAGCATTACATCCTGCAGTCGACAGAACGTCAGAAGTTTCATCATATCCACATTTCAATACTGTCATAGATGTAACAGGTATGAATTTTCCGGTTAAGTTGAAGGATATTGAAAAATTTGAGGACAAGAATGATATTTCAGTTAATGTGTATGGTTTGGAAAGTAAATTCGAGAAGGGTAAAATAATGTATGAAATTGTTGGACCATTGCGTTACTCTCAGAGAAGACTTAGGAGACATGTCAATTTGTTACTTATCACAGATGATTTCGGTAATAGTCACTATTGTTGGATCAAAGATCTTTCAAGATTAGTTTCAAGTCAACTATCTGCCCATGAACATAAAAAATATTTTTGTGATGGATGTTTGTTATATTTTTCTCATGAGCGATTACTATTACGTCATAAGATGAATGATTGTAATCACCTGAGTACTACAACACCATCAACCAATTTCAAAATCAATAAATATGGGAAAATGGTGCCTGAAAATATATTAACATTCGAAAACTTCGAGAAACAAATGAAAGTACCATTTGTAGTATATGCTGATTTTGAATCAGTACTGAATCCGATTCAAACTACCAAGCCGAGTCCCGAACAATCGTACTCGATCAAGACATACAAACATGAGCCTTATTCATTTGCTTATTTGATTAAATGTTCATACAATGATGATTTGTCGAAATTTGTTACGTATAGGGGTGTGGATGCAGCCCAGAAATTTGTCAGTAAAATTGAAGATGATTTGAAAAACATTTATGAGAATCATCTCAGGTATCCTATTCCTATGGCTGCACAAACTCTTGAAGAAGAGGAACAGTTTGCTTCTGCCACAAATTGTGGCATTTGTTCTAAGCCGTTCAATGATGGTGAAGTTAAAGTGAGAGATCATTGTCATCTCACAGGGAAAAAGAGGTCCCCTGCTGCTCATTCATCATGTAATTTGAATTTTAAATTACCAAATTTCATTCCCATTATCTTTCACAATCTGAGTGGATACGATTCTCACTTATTCATAAAGGAATTGTATAAGAACAAAGAGAAAGTGGATGTTATTCCACAAACTAAAGAGAAATATATATCTTTCACAAAACATCTCTTTACACACTCCTATACGGATAAAGATGGGAGGTCGAAGAAGAATTATTTGAAAATGAGATTCATAGATAGTTTCAAATTCATGTCGAATTCTTTGGAGAACTTAGGTGCAAATTTAACATCTGATCAGTGTATTGAGATGCACAAACATTTTCCACAAATTGAAAAATTCGATTTGATGAGAAAGAAAGGTGTATTTCCCTATAGCTTTGTTGATGACATTGACAAACTAAATCATCCAAGACTTCCAACAAAAAATCAATTCTATGACACTCTCAATTGTGAGCATATATCAGATAATGATTATAGGAGGGCCCAACTTGTATGGAATTTGTTCGAGTGCCATAGTTTGGGTGAATATTCTGATTTATATTTAAAGTCAGATGTGTTACTATTATGTGACATTTTTGAAAATTTTAGAAATATATGTATTGATAAATATGATTTGGATCCGGCACAATACTACACCGCACCGGGATTATCTTGGGATGCCATGTTAAAATATACGAATATCGAATTGGAATTACTGACCGACATTGATATGATTCATTTTTTTCAAAAAGGTATACGTGGTGGAATCAGTCAGTGTAGTGAAAGGAAACATAAAGCAAACAATAAATTTTTGCCAAATTATAATCCAAACGAACCATCTTCATTCATTTCATATTTGGATGCAACAAATTTATATGGACACAGCATGTCACAACCATTACCAACAGGTGAATTTCAATGGTTAACACCCAATGAAATTCTCAATCTTGACATAATGAATGTGGATGCTGATAGTTCGTATGGATATGTACTGGAAGTGGATATTCATTATCCACAAGAACTTCATGATAAACATTCTGATCTTCCATTCTTAGTTGAACGTTTGGTACCTCCATGCTCTAAATCAAAAGTTCCCAAATTAATTCCAAATTTGAATGATAAAAGAAAATATATTGTTCACTATAGAAACTTACAGCAAGCTCTCAATCATGGTTTGATAGTGATGAACACACATAGAGTATTGAGGTTCAAGCAATCATGTTGGATGAAGCCCTATATAGATCTGAATACTGAAATGCGTAATAGGTCTAATAATAAGTCTGAGAAAGACTTCTTCAAGCTTATGAACAATGCAGTTTATGGAAAAACAATGGAAAACGTAGACAATAGAATTGATGTTAGACTCGTTACACATTGGGAAAATATAAAGAGAACTATGGGTGCTAGTTGTCTCCTTTCGCGACCAAATTTCAAAAATTGCTCCATCTTTACTGACAATTTTGTTGCCATTCAATTGGGCAGAGTTAAAGTTCATTATGATAAACCACTATATTTAGGATTTTCCATTCTGGAACTATCCAAAACGGTCATGTATGACTTTTTTTACGGATGCATCAAACATCGATTTGGAGAAGATGTGTCCTTACTCTATACTGATACCGACTCTCTTATTCTCAAAGTAAATACAGAAAATTTCTATGAATTCATCAAAAATAATATAAACAAGTTCGATACATCTAATTACAATATAGGGAACCAATTCGATATTCCAGTGACAAAGTCAGTTCTGGGTAATTTCAAGGACGAATTTCCAAATGATCCAATAATAAGCTTTTACGGTACAGGTGCCAAAGCATATTATGTAAAATCTGTCAACACTGAACTGAAAAAGGCCAAAGGTATCAAAAGATCTGTTATAAAGAATGAATTGACGTGTGAAGACTATGAAAAAATTGTCGAACAAGGAGGTATGATATTCAGAAAGATGAACTCTTTTAGAAGCGTGTTGCATGATATTTATACTGAACTGAAAAATAAAGTTGCATTATCATACCACGACGACAAACGATTCATTATTCCGAATACCACTCGAACTCTTCCATGGGGTCATAGCGATATAGAGTTCTATCAAAATGATCCGAATGATAACATTCGTTGGGTATCTGAAATCGTTCATTCTTTTTCTCAGGAGAGCCCCCTAGACCAACTTATTAATTTGTTGAATGCCGAGATGAATAACTAAATTATTAGTCTCGGTGTTTTTATCCTTCAAACCGGAACATTCATCATTTGTGATTTTTGTATTGTGATTTTGTACATTGAAGTATGGATATTTTTATTAAATATTAAATGTTTTGGAATATGTATTGTTTTATTGTTTCTAATACTCAATCGTCGCCATGTAGAAATGATAATATAAATAAATGAACCATTGAAGAACCATCAGTTTGAGAAGTATCGTTCTCTGGGTATAATGTCCAAAACAATTGATAAATTTGGTCGTAAAAGGAAATGGGGTGGTGGCACTGTTCGTGGCCCACCGGGTATTGGATTCAAATTAACATCAGACGGTCAATATGATATGCAGAGAAAAATATTGAAAAATACTGGAGAGCCATGCGAAAATGGTGATTGTGTAACTGTATCATATCTCGAGGCAAAAATTAAAGAAACTAAGGAGCTCACCCTCATGGCACTCCAAGCTGCCATACAATCTGCAATAGGTAATGTAGAACGTGAAGCCCGTCAAGCATTTGATGATAAGATAGCTGAAGCGAGAATAACATTGGCTCGCAAATACAACAATCTTAAGAGTGATGTCGAAATAAAAACATCTGACGCTACTACTGCGATGACACAAAAATATAATGCATTGGAAGAAAGAGTTGCAACGCTTGAGAAGAAACATGCGGAGCGGTGGCCGAAGGATAGACCATTATTGTGGTATCCGGGTATAGACATCAATCCTGGTGTTAAAAAATGAATATATGTATGATGTTCCAATAAGTAGAATGCTATGTATCAAATGAAATAAATTGATCTTTACCATAAACGGAAAACTGTGTTTCATTTGTACCCAATCAGTAAACAGCTAAATGCAAATAATGAAGAGAGTGGCGATAGAGCGATGGTGGGATTGGTTGGTCGGGTTTGTTGTAGTGGGGAGGGCGGGGCTTAGAGAGCGATTGTGGGTTGGAATAGTTTGAGAGGGGAGGGTGGGACTTAGCTTCCAAGAAAGAATTATGTGAGAGGAGTGGGAGGGTGGGGGCTTGCTGGAGTGTACAAAAGCAGAGCTCCGTTCATAATTTCTTCAGTGTGACTTTCAGCAGCTAGCCGACCAGTCTCATTGCCCTACTCCGGACCAGTGCCACATCGAGTGTTTTTCTCTCCGAACTGATACAACTAGTGATCGGTAAGTAACAATTTCAATTTTATGAATTTGTCTAATTGTATGTTTTCTATATGTTTCAGAAATGGATTTCTCAAAGAATGAAGTTAATGCTGCCATTGACAGCATCATTCCTGAGCCGATGGAGGAGGGTGCCGCCATTGACGACTTCCCGGAGGTGTGCCAGGACGACCTTATCGGTATGCTGGACGAGGGGATCTTCCGGAATATGGTGCTGTCCCAACTCCGAGACCCAGATGTGGTGGCAGCCCCAACCCAGGAGGTGGTGGCAACCCCGTCGACATCAGCGGTGCCTTCCCAGGAGGTGATGACGACGAAGCCGATCCCATCATCAACGGTGCCTTCCAAGGAAGTGGTGACGACGGAGGCGATCCCGTCGACATCAGCGGTGTCTTCGCAGGAAGTGGTGACGACGGAGGCGACGGTACAACGCCGGAAACGTGCAGGTGGAGCTAGGCAAGGTTCGTCAAAGAAGAAGATGTCTGGCTTCCTTGACATGCTGGAGAATATCGAGAGCGAGGACGAATTCGAAGAACCGAAGCCCTCGACGAGCCGGCGGCCACCAGCCAAACGGGCGCCCAAAGCGAAGGTTGGTGTCATTGCGAAGTATCGCAAAGTATGTAATGATACCAATCCTCGAGCTGGGCCATGGCCAGTTTCGACGAGAGCTCCGGTACCCAGCATACCGGCTACACCTGCTGGAGCCTCCGCTGCCATAGTGGCTAGACCGCCACTTCCCATGCCGCCTGCAGTAGACGCTTCCATGGAGGACAATGCTCCCGCGGCCATCGTGACCGCCGCTACCGCCGTTGCCTCCGTCACTGCTGCCACCACTGCCGCCACCACTGACGCCACCGCCACCACTGACGCCACCGCCATCACTGACGCCACCGCCATCACTGCCGCCACCACCATCACTGCCGCCACCACTGTAGCCACCACCGCTACGCTCACCGAAGGGGTTGACTCTTCAGACGAGGAGGACGTTCGAGTTGGGCATACCTTCTTCTTGGCTCTCAGGAAGAAGTTCGACGATACCAAACGTGCCTGCCAACAAAGTGAGACTACGAGGGCGGGCATAAGGCATCGTCAAGACGAGATTGCCAGGCAACAAGCTGACATCGATCGGCAAATAGCTGAACTTGCCGAACAGAGGTCAGAACTTGCCCGGGAATCGGAACGTCTTGCTGAGAGTGATCGGGTGGAAATCCAGCAACACAAGGAGAGATATGCCCGATTCAAACGGACCAAGGGGAAGATCTCCAAATTGCTCCTTCCCTTGGGTGACCTCTTCGATGAGATTAAATAGGTTAAGTTAGTCCTAGTCGATTTTTTTATATAGTTTTAAGTTAATTTGTATATATGTATATATTTCAATAAATCATTGAATAAACAGATGAAATGAAAAAAAGAGTGTACATTAAATTGGTTTGGTACACATTGAACAATGCGTTGGTTGGGGCATTGCTCTTCATTTCATCTGAATATTTTGTTATATTAGGAAATATTTCGATGAAGTAGGTTGAGTTAGTTTTAGGTGTTTATTCCAATAGTTTTAAGTTCATTTGTTTATATATTTCTTTCAATAAATAGTTTATGAACGCAGATGAAATGAAACGAAAGAGTGTACATTAAATTGGTTTGGTACACATTGAACAATGCGATGGTTGGGGCATTGCTCTTCATTTCATCTGAATATTTTGTAATTACATTATAAATGCGTATTTGAATTTCATACTTTTCTACACAAACCTTTCAACAACAATGTGTATTTCCTTGTCATATGAATATCTTGCAGAAAATTGGCTTGCTTCATAATGAATTCAACAAGTATACCTTTTAGAATGTTCACAAATATCATCGCTTTTCTCTTCCCACCACTCTCCCCACCAACATTTTTTTTGTATAAATACAATGCGAGACCAGAGTTCTATATCATTCTCTTCACGATGTCGATGAGAGCTGATTCAACGACGGAGCCAAGGAGTGTACCAACTTCGGAACCAGCGACAGGACCTATCCAGGTTGAAGAAGTTAGTTCTTCAACCGATAGTGTCAATACTCGAGGCAATCTTGGTTACTTCGAGTATTTATCACAACAGTTTGGGTTTCCGGAAGGGTTCTTTGATAGGATGCAAGTGGATGGCTCTGATATAGACTCAATCAGTCTACCATCCACTGTAAGTTGGCCATCATCCATCGGGAGACCTATCAGTATCTCATCTGATACTGACGACGACGACGACTAGTCTACAGAGTGTAGACTCACAAAAACAGCCCTTTTCAGGGCTACCATTAAGAACTCAAAGTAGCTATCTCACAGTGAGATTCATTAGGTGATCACCTATTGAATATGCGTTATTACATATTCATGATCTAATGGATCACACATGTTCACAATATGTATAAATACTTGTCTCTGCAACTCTGTTGCAGATATCACAGACAAAATGAGATTAAAGATTCGAAAAAAAAAAAAGATCTCACAATTCTCAGTTGTTCCCGTCTCAGTTATAGTATAATGTACACATGACAAAAGGCGCTCGAAATATGTATTACCACCCGTAATGATACAATTTGGAAAAATAAATCAATAAAGGTTAGGTCAAGGTCATTTCGTGTGGTTGCTCCTGAGGTTGGTTTTTCAAAGATATTAATCGTACTCACAAAATAAGTTTTTAGGTAATCTCAATATGCGGTTAGCTGATCAGAGTATGAATTTTTCTCCTGAATTGCATGCAAAACGAACTAATTAATGAGGGTTGAGTTAGACCAGACTCGAAATCATGGTGTATTCACGCTCATATATATGTGATGAATGAATAAAAGTAAAGATACTTATGGTTGATAATATTATGTGTAGTGATTTGAAGTCGTGAAGAGTATTATTTATATCCCCAACTTCTATTGCGTTTACAATCTAGCGGTCAAAAAAATTTTTCGACCCGCGAATTAAATTAATTCGCGGCCGCGAATTAAAATAATCCGCGGATAAAACCGCGGATCCGCGGCCGCGGCCGCGGATTCGCGCATATTCCACCAATAAATCCGCGGGTCCGCGGCCGTGGCCGCGGATCCGCGGTTTTATCCGCGGAATAGGCGCGAATCCGCGGCCGTGGCAACGAAATCGCGCATCCGCGGAATAATTTCAATCGCGGCCGTGAAATAATTTAATACGCGGGTCGAAAAATTTTTGAAGCGGAGCGGAGCGACGCGGAGCGGACCTGGTTTTTTACATATATTTCCGCAAATTACGATCATCATTCGACGGATTTGATGCAGTCGTGATTCAATCCACTGCGGTCGCGGTTCTGCGATCGCGGTTCCACGGTTGCACCCGCGTTATTAGTCCGAGTCAGAGTGTAGCTATTTTTTCATCTTTATTCCGCGAAGTTTAAATCATGGATTGTCGCGGTGGTCGCGGAACCGCGGCTACATTCGCGAATCATTCGCGTTTCCACGGCTTTTCATTCTGTCGCGGCAGCGGATCTATTACCACTGCGATCGCGGTTCCACGGTTGCGCCTGCGTTATTAGTCCAAGTCAGAGTGTGGGTATTGTTTCATCTTTATTCCGCGAAGTTTATTCCATGGATTGTCGCGGTGGTCGCGGAACTGCGGCTACTTTCGCGAATCATTCACGTATCCGCGGCTTTTCATTCTGCCGCGGCAGCGGATCCACATCCACTGCGGTCGCAGTTCCGCGGTTGCGCCCGCGTTATTAGTCCGAGTCAGAGTGTAGCTATTTTTTCATCTTTATTCCGCGAAGTTTAAATCATGGATTGTCGCGGTGGTCGCGGAACCGCGGCTACATTCGCGAATCATTCGCGTTTCCACGGCTTTTCATTCTGTCGCGGCAGCGGATCTATTACCACTGCGATCGCGGTTCCACGGTTGCGCCTGCGTTATTAGTCCAAGTCAGAGTGTGGGTATTGTTTCATCTTTATTCCGCGAAGTTTATTCCATGGATTGTCGCGGTGGTCGCGGAACTGCGGCTACTTTCGCGAATCATTCACGTATCCGCGGCTTTTCATTCTGTCGCGGCAGTGGATCCACATCACTAGAATTTCAATATTACAGCTAATAAGTGTGTGTACTCTACCATAGTCAAGAGGTGAACGAACACATTACAAATGTTACATACATTTATCTCATGTGTGTGAGATATCTATCTACTGTCTGTTTCTTTAATGTAGCCCTGAAAAGGGCTGATGGTTTTTTTTTGACCAGTGGTCCAAGGTTAGTGGTGCAAAGGAGGGGCGTTATTGCAGATCATACATGTCTCGATATATCGATACTGTGTAAGCAGAGTGCTGCATGCTTTACACCTACTCCATAATAATTCAGAGAATGGTTGAGTCCTATGCTTATCTACGTGCTCATACCACCCACCATTGTTTACACGAAAAGCATAAAATTTAAAACACATGAGGCATAATTTCTCAATTTGTCCTGTAACAGTGGGAATTCTGACATAGCTCTCAGTCACACAGCACAACTCCAATGGATTTTCCAAAGTGTGATTCATATTCAGAACCTTGACTCTGCAAAATTCCACACCGATGGCCAAATCACCAGGTTGATTGGTCTCTGCATCGCATTCAATACCCTCGTCTTCAGAGTCATTAGGAATCTCTTGTTCGATGACGTCTTCAGCGACCTGCTCTTCACCCTCCAAATTGTTATTAAGGTCAGCATGTGCCAGAACATCTAACATTGCAGCTCTTTCTTCAGCCATCTTGGTTATATCCTTCGAATGCTCTGAATGAATGAGTGAAGTTTAGAGCCCGCAGCTATGTTTTATACGATCTGGTAGTGGTGGGGCGCCCCTCCACAAACTCTTACTGTATATATGTAGGGAGGGTTGGATTATTGGATTGAGTTCTGTCATTGCCACCAGTGAGTAACAATATGCCTTTTCCAAAAGAGTGGGATTCTAAACCGAAAGTGTGCATCTATCCCCTAGTGGTTGCTGGAGCTGCTCAGTGCTACAATTGTCAAATCACTCGACCCAAATCATACTTCAATCCATGTACCGGATTGTGTACCGAGTGTGTTTCACGAAATCCAGTGCCACAGCCCAAGCGACAAATAACTAACGAACAGGGAAACCATCTCAAGTGCTTCAAGTGTCACGAGAAAATTGAGTGCATCATCCTGGGCATTTGTAGAAATATTTGTAGAACTTGTGCGATAGAAGAGGTGCCACTTAAACAACGTTGCTTGCAGTGTGATAATTACACTATGGACTGTTGGAACCATATCTGTGCTGTTTGTAGAAGTAACTGGCAGCTATGTGAGAAAGTTGGTCAACTCCATCCCAACAGGAAAATCCACTTCAATCATTGCTGGTGTCTAACACATGACGAGCAAATCGAAAGGCGCCAAATACTAGGAGACCGTATTCCAACGTACACTGAAATTGGACCAGAAAGGCTTCCACATGCAATTTCCCAATAAATAATAACCACTGTTGTAATTATGATGAATAAATTGATTGAATATTATTACATTTGTGTCATTTATTTTTCAAATATAAAAGTTACCAATTGAAAGAGTTTCGAACCATATAAGTAAATGAAACAAACAAAGATTGGGTTATATCAAATTTATTGCAGAAAACATACATATATAAAACCAGTATACTCCTCCAGAGCTTTATTATTCACCATATAGATAATTGAAATCATTTTCATATAATTATTAAACCACATCTGATTCATCAATCCACGAATTATGCTCACTTGGAAGACCTAACCACTTTATATATAGTTTATTATTTTTTCTTCTCAACACCTTTTCCACTAGATACACGTCAGGATTCGCAGTTTTCAATAATTCTTCCTCATAAAAACAACCTCTTATGGGTTGACTATCCATATCTTCAAGAATATATGTAGTGGGGTATGTTCTGTTCACTTTAACGATTTTAAAGAGTTCTGTCGTATAGTTGGCTGTGAATCCCTTTTCAAATATGTTTTTATACTTGCTTATGCGTACAATATCATTCAATTGGAATTTGGGTGTACTTTGTTTCCTTCGGATTCCTCTGGTGGTTCTGAATTTTAATTTCGTGGTTGAATTAACATTTATAGGTTCTATACCAGTAGTACTATGCACCTTGTTGTTATATTTCTTCGTTATGATCGGAAGAATATCAATCCACTTGTGATTGCCCCTCATCGAAAATTCTTTGTAGAGCCATGTTTTGATTGTTCGAATTACCCTTTCTGCTATGGCTGCTTTTTTTGTGCTGAATGTTGAATAATGATTGATTTTATATTGTCGCATGAGAGAGGAAAAATTTTTATTGAAGAATTCTTTTCCTTGATCGCTCTGTAGATGATTTGGAGAAAACTTGGCTTGCTTCAGAACACGTTTCATTGCATTGGTTACGGTACTACCTGTTTTATTTTTAGTTGGCACTGTCCATAGATACTTTGAGTAGCAATCAATCACCACAAGGATATATCGATGACCTTTGTTACTTCTTGCGAATGGTTGCATTTCTGCTAGATCTATTTGCCATAGATCTGCAAACCCTTTGATGGTAGTTATTCTTCTTTGAAAATTACGTCTTACAGAGCCATGCAACTCGTTGACGACTTGTCGCTTTACATCACTCATTCCATTATCCATTCTTTCTTTCGAGTGCAAATGAAAAATAAATCTGGTAATGTTACTTCATTGAATAATGAGGCGAGAGTGATTTTTATTTGTGAATGTTTCAATATATTATACCTTCTTCACGCAATTCCTCAATTATTGAAATTATTTCATTATTGTGTCCAGTATGACCAGCTGCCTTTGAAGATAGTAATAGTCGTAAGCGAGCAATCAATTCCTTGGGTGAGTTCCAGTAGACATAATTCGCTGGTTTGGGATTATATATTTTCTGTATTTTGTTTCGATTGACTGTTCCACCAATTTTAGTTCCATCCCTCATTGGATAATGAGTTGAGTCTAGTATAGGTTTGATAACTTCGCGAAATTTCTTGGAATTCGTATATCTGAAACCATTCTTCAATTGGTATTGTTTGAATGGAGCATTCGTTAGTTTCAATATCTTTGAATATGTTTGACGAATCTGTTCATCGTCAATATTTTGTGGATTCTTGAGGAATATTATATCATATAATTCTGAGCTGCCAGGAAATTGATATTTTCTCGTTTTATTGGTATTCCAAAATACTATGTTTCCATCATTGAAGTGAACCTGAAGATTTCCCATTTTTAGTTTTTGTGTGATAGGATCCATTCGTACGCCAAATGTTGCATCATATGCCACATTTCTACTTCTGATATTTCTCAAATGTTTTTTCAATACATCTTCAAGACTTTCATCTACATTGGATGGAGAATTGAGATCTGAAGAACTGATGCGTGATGATGATGGCGGTGTTTCAAAGAGGCTCGCTGCAATTTCATCTTTTATTGTGTCTGACTCACTGTCTGTAGATGATACACTACCAGAAGATTGATTCTTTCCTATTGGAGTACTCGTGGCGTGAAATGGAGTAGTCTGAAAGTTCACTTGATTGTTGGATAACTGTGGTGTTTTCGATGAAGTAGCATTCGATGATAAAACATTCAATGGTTTCGTTATGGGTTCATAAAGTTTTTCCAATGCCATACGATTCTCAATATTACCATGCTTGATTGAGTTGAATTTTTGTCTGACAGCTTCTGTTGTCTCAACTAGTTGACGTTTCAAATGCATTTCATTGCTCGCATTTCCAGCTACAGAACCAATGTTTGTCTTCATATTTTTTTGTTATCATATACGAATTCACTGAAGTGATCTCTATACAATCCAATGATCGATTGAAGTTGAATAGCATCATCATGGATATATAAAACTATCGAATCCCTTGCGATATCTACCTTCATGTATTTTTCTATCCTTGTCAATGACTAGAAATCCATATTGATCTTCCCAACATTTAACACACATCAATTGAAACTGTTTGAATGTCACATCGGGTGACACATGATCTGAATAAATATGGTGTAGGTTTGTCTCATCTTGCTTGAACATTACAATGAAATTGGTATTATCACGCACTAATTGCTTTGGCACTCGTGAATATGTCTGTGCAAGATAAAAACAATCAACATCTTTATGACGTCCCATACAGAAGTATGATCTTATGATATCCTGCTTTTCACATATCACATCATCGAAAATGAAAACAGAATTTGGTTTAGCATCGGAGGGTTCCACTATTTCCGCATTATTGCTGAACGTATAAAATCCTAACCCTTTAATAGGTTCCAACACATTTTGTAGGAATTTATACTTGGGTTGATTGAGTGATTTTGAATAGAGATATACATTTGCGAATCGCAATCCTTGTGGATGTGTTAAGAGTGATATCATTGCATTGGTCTTTCCACAATTTGAAGGTCCAATAATGAGTCCTCGAACTGATGATGGAAGTAGTGGGCCATGTCTTAACAATACCTGCCCATTCAATCCACACCCAAATTTCTCATCTAGATTGTCAACGACAAAATTTTCTTTCTGTTTCACAATGCGCATCGTACCACGGTTGGAGACTATGTAAATGGAAAAATGTTATGAGCATCTCATTTAAATGTGTACCATCAAACGATACGGACGTATCGATAGTAGAAGTCAGAGTAAAGAAGGTTTTGGATTTGTGAATAAATTAATAAATACACTTCCATTCGAATTACATATACCTGGCGGTTATCAATATTGTGGACCCGGTACGAAACTGAATGAACGTTTAGCACGCAACGATCCTGGCATCAATAAATTAGATATTGCATGCAAAAAACACGACATTCAATATTCGAATCATCCATCAGATCTCACAGCGAGACATATAGCAGATAAAGAACTAGAATACGCAGCTTGGGATAGGGTTAAATCAAAGGACGCAAATATTGGAGAAAGGGCAGCTGCCCTACTGGTCACCAATATTATGAAAGCGAAGAGACATTTGGGTATGGGCTGTAATAGTTCCAACAAGAAGAAGGTTAAGAGAAAACCATCAAGGAAAAATAAAATAAAAAAAGTTGCATTCGGTGCTGGAGTGGTTAGTAAAGTGCGAAATGTATTGAAAAGATCTGGTGGGGATCAGTTTGTGACGACTGATAGAAAAAAAGCTATCACTGTGGCATTGCAAGCAGCACGTAAATATCTTAAAGCTGCCGGTGGTAAGAAAAAAATTCGCACACCTCGAATAATTCCAATTCCCAAAATTGGTGGGATTTTGCCATTGATTCCGATTTTCGCCGGACTTTCTGCACTCGGAAGTTTAGCAGGTGCAGCTGCAGGAATTACCAAAGCTGTGAATTCGGCAAAAGCAAGCAGAGCAGCTCTCATTGAAGCCAATCGCCACAATAAAACAATGGAGGCTGTAGCATTAGGTAAACGAGGTAGTGGAATATATCTTAAACCTTATCGTAAAGGATTGGGATTATATTTGAAACCATACAAACCATCGCAATCATACAAGTCAAAAAACTAGTAGATTCCCTACCTCTGAGGCCTCTCACCGATTTCGATCTCAATTATTATGCACAGAAAATGAAAATTCCACACTTTCGTGGTGTTTTTATGCGTGACAGATTACCTTCTTCAAGGCCAAAACTGTATGAGACAGCTATTGTCAATTTGGATAAAATAAGTGGTCCTGGAACACATTGGGTGGCATACAAGAAATGTGGCAAAGAAGTCACATATTTCGATAGTTTTGGAGATTTGCCCCCACCAATGGAATTGATTCGATACTTTCGAAAATATTCGGGAGTGAAAATCAAATATAACTATGATCGCCAACAAAAATTCAATACAGTCTTCTGTGGTCATTTGTGCCTAAAGTTCCTCTCTGAATCAATTCGCAAATAAAAAAAATGGATACAACTCCAACAATGGATCGTGAGGCTATCAAGAGAATGGGATATTCATTGAAGATGTATTCTAAATATCGCACCCTAACAAAAATGGATAGCATGATGCTTGCCAATATGCCTAAGGAAGTTATAATTGCCTGTGCTGCACATGAGATTGCAAATGTTTGGGAAAAATTACCAAAACATCTACAAGATGATATCGACATAATGAAGTATCAATACTGCTATGAACACCACTCTGACGAAGAATCTAATTCAAATTCTGATGTGAATGATGGTCCCATGCCTCGAAAAATTTTCTGCTGCTATTGCAATGTAGAGGATATGAGTATTGGTGTCAATAAAAACAATATTCATTTGAACGCGCTGCCCAAAAAAAAGTGTGGATTATTGCAGATGTGTTGTAGACAACAATAAATTGAAGTGTCATTTGTAAAATACATCAGTCATGTCGCGGAAGTTCGAACTACAAGCTGTCGGGACGAGTGTCTTAAGTGCAGACTTTTTTCCACCTATCGAATTGGATAGAAACAGCCGTTATGGACTAGGACTATTGGGATTCTATGGATGCAACACAATCAATAATATAACTGAAGAAAACAATTTAATCAGATTCAGACTTAGTGGTGACGACTCACCCATGCTACAATTACACACCATTGAAATTCCATGTGGTGCTTATGAAATAGAAGAGATCAATGCAGTTATACAGAAAAATATAATGTTCAGATTGTTTCATGACAAAAAACCAATCGATATTACTGCAGATGATATTTTCTACCTACATGCCAATAATAATACGATGAAATGTGAAATGCGATCAAAATATGAAATTGATCTGACACATCCAAACTCTATTGCGAGCATGATGGGATTTGGCCATAAAATATTTCCACAGAATCAAATACATGAATCCTCACTACCGATTAATATAACGATTGTGAGACTCATCCGTTTGGATTGCAATATAATTTCTGGTTCATATATAAATAATGAAGAGTCCCACATTCTTTTCTCATTCGATGTTGACGTCGAAGCTGGATACAATCTCACGAAAGAACCACACAATATTATATATATGCCTGTCAGCCCAGAAGGACGTCAATTGATTCACAATATAACAGTGCGTATTTTGGATCAGAAAAATAAGCTCGTGGATTTCGGAAGTGAAGAAGAGATCTTTATCGTTTTGGAATTGAAAAAAATCGATTGAATTCTATTATGGGTTTTTGTTTCAATAGAAGAAATCATCAACGATTTGAGCAAATCGAAACCAAAAAGGAATGCTCAACCGCAAAAAAGGTCATTCCAAAAGTGTTCGCTAAACAGTCAACACGTCACCACCTATCTGTAAGAGACCTCAAATTCTTGAAATCGATAGGATTGAAAGTAAGGAAGTAACAATGGTGCATGAAACAAATAGTGAAAAGTTGAATATATTCGATGAACCGGTGCTCGATCATTCCCTCATAAGTTTACATGAGCACACATATAAACCATATGGCTCGCCCCTATTCAGGAATTCAGATGAAATTCGAATTGCAATCAATAATCAAGATGTCATTCTTGATATTGCAGAAAGTTTCATTTACATAGAGGGAAAATTCACACCGGAGGATGCAACGAAACCATGCTATTTATCGAATAATGCAATGGCTTTTCTGTTTGATGAAATTCGTTATGAAATGGGTGGAGAACAAGTGGCTGTCATCAGAAAACCTGGAATAACCTCTACAATGAAAACCATGATTTCATTTGGACAATCGCACGCTAACACCTTACTGACTACAGGCTGGGGTCTTTCAAGATTCAAACAGGACATATTGGATACAACCAGTCATGTATTCAGTGGCAAATTACCGCTGAAATATCTGATGGGCTTTGCCGAAGATTACAATAAAAGTATCTTGAATGCCAAACAAGAACTAATTTTGATAATCGCTCGTACCTTCAACAACTCATATATAGGTGAAGTTGATGCTAATTTGGAAATAAATAAAATCGAATGGAGAATACGACACATAGTACCAGAGGATAAGCACAAACTCAAACTTTTGCATAGAATCAACAAAAGTGGTCTGAATGCGAAAATTAAGTTGGCCTATCGTATGTGGGACTTGTATGAACTCCCTTCATTACGAGCTACATCTTCAGACATATGGGCCATAAAAACAACCAATGCTTTGGAAACACCTCGTTTCATTATAATCGGATTTCAAAATACCGCAATATCTGAAAACCGAGCAGAGGACATCACGAAATTCATAACAGCTGACATCAATAATATTCGGGTATACTTGAATTCTGAAGTATATCCATATGAGCGTTGGAATTTGGATTTTGACAAAAAACTAGATTCGTCTGCATACTATGCTTATGAGAACTTTCAACGTAGTTATTATGATAAAGATATGAGTGAACCTCTAATGGATATTGGACAGTTTCGAAGCAATCCACTCTTCATAATCGATTGTTCACATCAACCGAATGCCACAAAATCCTCAACTATCGACATAAAGGTTGAATTTGAAACCAGGAAGGCCAAATTTCCAGACAACACCAAAGTATATGCACTCATTTTGCATGATACATTTCTAACGTACAATGCATTGGATGGTTCAGTTCACAGCAGATATTGACACTTATTGATACTTTTAATTGATTATATTTTTTTCTCATTATATCTTTGTACTCGTTTTCTTTTCTCTTCATTTATATTTTAATTTATAATAATTTTCTCAATATTGTATTAAAGGGAATTGAATAAATGAACATGAAAAATTATACTTATGTGTTTTATTTAACTTTTTGGTACATATAAACAATCTAAAATTATTTCTTCCTCATATTCGTCATTCTCTCGACCGTCTTCAATTTCTTCACGATTTTCGTCAATCAATTGGAACCTATGAATGATCCATTCTGGTAGGTGCAGTTGAAGACGGTACAGGAATCTCTTCAGGTTCAATTCAATCATTGCAGCACAAAGATGATTCAGATCCAATGTCCCAGCCAGAAATTTGTCGCAAACTTCCGCACCACTGTTGTAGTTCTCAGCATCACGAAGGCACAATTCGATTCTTTCTTCATCATAGCACACACTCAGGTCATAAACTGTTGCATGCTCAGCATTCTCACTCAACGCCTTCAGTTCGGAAGACAGTCTTTGGATGGATGAAGCGAGATCCTCAGCCTTGACCCAGTGTTCACTAGCATACTGCATCCACATCTTTGAATGATTGAACTGAAAACAAATGAAAACAGAACATTAGAACATAAACTCATCGTCATCATTAATAATACTCACAGAAAACTGTATCGTCTTACGATTTATAAAGTGAGTGTGTTCAACAATGTATGAAAATGTTTATATGTTTCCTCAAAACTTACATGCAAATAATCTTATATACAAATGAAACACTATTAACCTAATACCAATGATTATTAGTAATGCTATTCAATGCAATTGAATGCGACAAGAGATCTTGTTTTCATACCAGCAAAACTTTGTGGACTTTGACCTAAATATACTAGTGTATATTTACCATTCGATGAATTGATGCAAGTTATATCATCATCACTGAATTGCATTGAGATCCGTTTGGGAAGCCATGTTTTAAATAATTTATTATTATTCCTAACATCTTCCATAGTTAATAAAATTGATTTACCAAACCGGGTGGAAAAAGGAGTCATATTCCTTATTACATATGTTTCATTTATTGGTAATGACGATAAGACCCTTTGCTCTAACACTTCTACCTCCTGTATAATCACATTATTGATTTTTTGCAAGTCTACTTTGGAAACGGACATGATGAATGGAAAATATAAACAGTTTTCAACAGAAAAACACACTCACACAATTGCTGCGGATATGGCACTGAATAACTAACTCACGAACTGCTGCAGATATAATGATTCCACATGTAAATCCGCATTTCTTATATAATGGATAGTGAGCCGCCTCCCACCACTATCTGTGCAGCGGATGCGCACACATCGCTAGTACCCCACCAGACTGTCTGACGTTGCTACCCCTCCACTCTCCGATGAGCTTTCAGAGAGCAGTGCGGGCATTCATTCGTGGCTGTGACTTCGTGGAGTGCAGACGTGCGGTGTAGTGAGGGCTCGTGTTGGTTTGGGTGGGTGGTGTTTGTCAGTTCGGGTATTCATTCGTGGCTGTGACTTCGTGGAGTGCAGACGTGAGGTGTAGTGGGGGCTCGTGTTGGTTTGGGTGGGTGGTGTTTGTCAGTTCGGGTATTCATTCGTGGCTGTGACTTCGTGGAGTGCAGACGTGAGGTGTAGTGAGGGCTCGTGTTGGTGAACTTTGTGCGTGTATGTGTAGACATGTGTACTTCTATGCAATGTAGTACAGAGAACACATGCTTTATCCGTGTGTATGCAATTTATTCTTCATACATGAAGAATATCTTTACCGCGTATGCAAATTCTAATTACCCCCCCCCCCCCTCCCTCGACTAGAGTACACATGAAGATGCATTACCAGCCTATCTCAAGGTCGAATGACGTCACACACAAATAATCCCATAATTACATTTTCAAAAAAAAATTCAAGGTCCTATGCACCAGTTGAGCCGTTCAAGGTCAACCCCCACCACTATGATGTCATTAATTAGTCATTAATGACGTCATAGTGGTGGGGGGAGGCTTAGAACCGGCTCAAATCTCTTACTGACTTCCCATAATTAAAAATCAAAAACTTTCATAGTATCAAGCGCCGACCAAAGCTGATGCAAACAACACGAAGTCATTGCGCCATCTACCCATGGACGAGGTATTCCAAAAGCAAACCACCCATTCCTCCTGCGAGGCAAATGTGTAAACATTCGACATAGTAGATGGGCATGCTCGAAGACAAGTGTTAAATCAAATCCTCTTTTGAACAATTCGTTCAGGCCAGTCTAAAACTACATGAATAGTAGGTTTTGGCTGGCATCTCTCAGAAAACAACCACTCCCCTGGTTCGAACTTATTCAAATCAAATCAACCTCAGTAAGGCTTTTTTGAAAAATTCAGTATATATAGTGAAGAAGTGTATTTGGTACAAAAATTGAGCATGAAAAAGTGAATCATGAATGATATAATCCTACCTATTAAATTCTCTGACGTTTTTTTTTTACACATAACTTTTTATTATCAATGATTTTTCATCACTTTCAGCAGTGAACGTGTTTAACCCATTAGAGTAAGAACATTGTGATCAACCATACCTTGTGCTCACTTTTACCGTTAATTATTGATTTTTTCAGTATATTTTGTACTTAATTCCATTGGAGTACAAAAACCATGGTGGACAGTAACACTCTCTAAATAAATAAATAAATTACAATAAACTACTTACGAAACGAGATACATTACACCGGTAACTTCAGGTTGTTGCTTGTTTCAAGGTAATTAATCTGGATTGACTTATTGAGTTGATATTCTTGTGGTCTTACCTGAAAATAAAGAAAAAGGAGTTGAATGTTGATTAACTATAACTGCATCTTCGAATGCTGTTGAGAAGAAACAAGATCACTCGTACTCAAATTGACTTTGTTTAGATTTGAAAATTATGCATGTGAAGAGTCTAATAAACAAGATAACACACCTCAAAGGAAAAAGTATAATCGGTGGAGTGTATATAATAATAAAGCTAAGATTGTTGAAGTCATACTGTAGCAGCGGTCGAAGATAAAATAAAAAACATTTACACATTTGTACACTCGTACTGATCTTGAATCAGTTTCGAGTTAATGACCGATGTTGAATTTATTGTTCGTTCGTTTCCGTTAACCAGCTGACGAACGTCAACCCTCAGAAGTCGAAACTTGTGCGAGCAATGGATCAACGAGGCCTTACCTTTTAACGTGCGATTACCCAGCACGGTGGCCCGGCTTGATTCCACTCATTTTCTATCAGCAGATACAACTAGCTCAAGTAGATAAAGAGGTTTATGGTTTAATGGAAACGCAACCTGTTGGCGGTATATTCTTTCCAAAGGTTAATCCCCGCACATGTTCTGTGATTATATTGATTTTACCCAGAAAATTCTGTTCACGAAATTTATAAATTGTAACTGTATTTCAATTCCTTCGTTATCGAAGTAATATTACAATTTCAACTGAAACTGTTGAATTTGTTTGTTACTACCATCGAATTTGCATACATTAAAGATGACTTTGTCATTAAGAATAACACTCTTTGGACAATGAAGTATATTCTGATTCTGAAGAGACAGACAAAAATTTACATTACAGGTTCCTCACGAGGATAGCTCGGAGCACTTGTAGAAAAGTAATTCAGATAGTCACGGCACTTGCGGGTCTCCAATACCTCCAACCACCACTTTATGAGGCTTCCACACGATCCAGAGTTGAGTCAATGTCTGAGCAGACAGTAAATCATACATCTCTGAATACCCAGCATTCTTAACTGGTAGAACATAATCGTGAGCAACTATTTCTTCTAAACTTTCGTTTGAACGTCATAATACATTTCATGAGGTAGATATACACAGAAATATCCATCCACCAATCAGAGCAGTTAACAGTTGAGGACTCAGAGAGTTGGAATTCCAGATAAATAACGTAACATTGGCACCGTTTATGATTTTATATGCTTTCAGTTACAGTTTTTTCCGAGTCTGAAACTGAGAATGAATATAAGGTAGTTACTTTGGGTTCACATTGCCTTGAAAGCATATAAAATCAGGAACACTGAAAATGAAACGTTATAAGGGCAGAAGGACTTCGGTCGATAGCCATCTGAGCAGAATTGCATTTTGTTCAATTAACTGCATTTATTATTTGAAACGCTACAATATGATCCACTGTTGCTTTCCAGGAGTGGAAACCAACGAAAGAAATCCATTGAAAATCGATATTTACTAGACCATTCAGTATTTCAGAAAAACCAAGGATTTGAATCCCACAAAAAAAAACTCCAATTAAATATGTACTTTCCATAATGTTAATGATAATACGTTTGATATTTTCGTTTTAAGTTAATTGGTGATTCCAATAGCATTTTCACCCCAGATTTCATTCAAAGTTTGAAGAGAAAAGCATTGACTGATTTCGCCATGTCTTCGAGTTGAAAGAAGAACCGCTTCCTCAGTTGATATGATGGTAATATCGCACAAGTTCAAAGTTTGAGCACTCGTTCAAGTTTGAGCACACGTTAATTTTTTTTTTATTTGAATTTTGGAAATCTTCATTATTACGATGATACATTTTGCAGAATGAGTAGCTAATTATAATGATAACAATTTCAAATGTATTCCTGTCATGCTTTGTACGTACTATTCCTGGTTTCAATGATAATAACAAGAATTGTTCTAGTTATTGAATTGAATATTTCAATGTTTTAGTACATATTATATATTTATAGTATCAGTATAAGAATAGTTCTCTTGATTTATATATTCAAGAAAAATTATATTGAAAATTATTGTCATGGTACTTCAGAATTCATAAAGCGTATCAAACGAACAATTAGTTTATAGCATATACAATTTTGATTATAAGTTGACAGGTCACGATGATAACGTTTGAGCATGATTGCCACTAGCATTGTTTATGAAGATAAAGTTAGTCAATGCCTGTGTCAAAAGGATTTGAAGCGTTTTTGTCACGCCATCTATAATATCGATATTTCCATTCACTTGACAATACACGAGAATGATTCCTTCTCTGAAGGAGAAAATAAGTGCAGAGTTCTGCCTCTTATTTTGACTGAGAAGTTGAGAGAAAGATAATGAAACTCCAAAATAGAGTTGACAATATAAAATTTGAAAGGAAATCAAAGTTTAGGCATTGAAATCATTTTCGAAACATGAATGATCAACTGAATTGATTTCCATCTTCTGGAATAATGTATGAGTAATCAAGAAAATATGAATTCCAAGCTACGACGTCCGTCAGTGAGGAAAAGGGAAGAAAAGGCATGACTTGCAAACGAATTCGCTAGTGCCATCTGTAATAACCATTCCTTCAAATGATATTTCCATATGGTTGACTAACTATATCTCTAAAAACAATGCCACTGGTTATCAAATATTTCATTCTATACGATTGATAGATTCCCTAATCTACCTTGAGTGATTATAAAATGATTTTTGTGTTTCAGATTCAACACGAATCACCATATACACGAGTGCAAGAAAAAAAATTCATAAGAACATAGACTATGATAATGTTTGCAAGAGTTCAATCGCCAGTGGTCGGCTCTCTAGCACACCCAGACTGAAATGTTCTCAAATCCCACTTGGTACGTTCACGCATAACAATGATTTGTTTGTTTGACTTCCATAGATGATATCGACACCTGGAGAACCTTGAAGACGCTGCATTTCCTAGTATTGAGTTTGCGATTTGCGTCAAGAGAGGGAGGGGTGTCAATTTAACAATTTCCCTCACGTGCGGTTTCCCGACCTATCCTAAGTGCTTCTTGTCATGCATGGCACACTCAGGGTGAATACACCAGGTCCATTGTCCTGGACGGTGCACCTCAGATGCAACCTGCTTGGGGGAGACCGACGCATGAACGACTGATGAATTTTTTTCATGGAACAGTAGATGATGGATGAGAAGAAAATAGGAAAAATTTTTAATCATTGCCATAGCAACTCGAAGGTTGCACACAAGATATACAGTCACAGAAATATTCAAAATCATATAACTTTTTCATTGTTAGATAAAATCAATAGTTGACTCTGCAGTTCGGCTTTTCTGACCATGCAATGTAGGTTCTTCCAGAAAATTAAAAAAAATACTTCAATTGGAAGTTGTTTCAATTTCAATTTCATACCTCTTCACCGAATTCTAACTGTTTAAGGTCACCATTATAGATTTCAAAATCTTGCAACATCGATCGATTGGGACGAAACCTGATTTGATTTCCGTTAATTTGGAAAATACGGAACCAACACCAATATCTGGTCAGAAAATAATACTATTAACTGGTTGCCAGAGATAAACATTCACATGTCTCTAGAAATCTTTTTTTTAACTTCTAATCAAGGCCTTCTGAATTGTAATTTGGAACTGTGTATTATATGTACTATCAGTGGTGAACTGCAATCCACCTCTGTTTAGGTTGAGTTTAATTCGGATTCAATCTAACAAATAAAAATAATAATAAAAAACTAGCGACTGTGGAAAGTTTTTCGAAAGTATAAAATTGCATATTGAACATCTTTTAACTTAGGCATTTTCAATTTTCAGGAGGAAAATGTTTGAATTCCTCTGAAGATTTACCTTCGGAAAGATAATAAATAAAATAAATCAACTCTTTTTTATTGTCAGAAATTCTGAGTAGACATTCATCTTGTGTAAAAGAACTTATCAGGATTTACCTAAAAAAATTTCTCAAGTCTCATAGGTCTTGGTCCCGATAGTAGAGTTTTTCATGAGTTTTTTGTTAGTTGTATCTATTACAAAGTAGGAATTCATGAACATAGAGAACCGTCATTATTTCATTCCGCAATATAAAATATTTCAATTATTTTTCATGTGCATCATATTTGATGAGTTTAAAGTGGAGACCAATGATCTATCATGAACTCATACAACATACTATGAGCATTTGAAATGTATTTGGCCCATTTGGGGCTTATTTAATGGAATTCAGTTTTTAGGCTTTATATTTCCAGTTTTTCACGAAGGAATCGAGGGAAAACACGATCAAACATACTGAACAAACAGATTTTTTTTCAATCAATGAAAATAATAGAATTCATCACCAAAGAGATGATAATAACAGTTATAAAAGAAGCACCAAGAACAAGGACGTACCGGAATAAAAACACTGCCATAATAGCTTTCCATTCCTACTGAGGTCAACCTTATTGAGAAGAAAAAATCACTCCCACATCATTGGTTGAGGATAATAATGTTCTAGAAATTTTATCATAAAACATCATGCCACCCAATCCAAAAATGAATTTGCTTCAATCTCCCCCTTCAACACCTCCACGGTCGATTAGGCACTACTGTCGCTCACGGACGGAAACAATCAAACGTTATCAGAATTCAACAGAAAAAATTATAGACTTCTGCTAGACAATCAGTCGAAGATCGATGAGGTGAATATCTGGTGGAAGTATTTGAAGAAGTTATCAATTATTTATAAGATTCGAGAATTCACTACGAAAATATGACATCTGAGAGAGATTGAACCATCATATAATTCACAGATGATAATCGCATGAAGTGGAACTTATCCTATTGGAATGTTGAGTTCTCATGAACAGTTATTTTTACTTCAGTTGTTTGACAATCATCCGGAATGCAAAGCATTTCGGGGCAGGGGACCGCTAATATTCTTTGTCCACGACTATTGTATAAAATATTCATAATGCATGTGTTTCTTCAAGAATTACGATATCCATAAATCACTAGTGATTTATGAAATCATTATTCACTACCATCAAATTGACAATTGTGATAGGAAATTTTCCGACTAGCAGTTCGATTTTGTGTGTGTATAATGTACAGACAAACACGATAAAAATAGAGCGTGCTATGAAACGTCAAGTCAGATCGAATTTAATTTGAAACGTCAAACAAATTGTTGGTTTGACTTGTTTCAGCAGCAAAGTATCAAAGTCATAACATGGATACAGTTAGTGAAAATGAAGCAATGTCTTGTACACCTCCAGAAATACAAGAAGCGGCAAAAATTGCATCGTTAAACTTATTACCCAAAAGATCAAGAAAAATGTATTTATCTGCGTATGAATCTTTTGTACAATGGAGAATTGCCAGGAAAATCGAATCTTTCTCAGAATCCGTCTTGTTGGTATATTTCACAGAGTTATCCACAAAGTACAAGCCATCAACATTATAACCTTCTCAATGCTGAGAAGCACAATCAGCTTGAATCATGGTATTAACATTGAGAGTTATAGCAAATTGCGAACATTGTTGAAGAGAAAATCTGAAAACTTCTCGCCTAAAAAAGCCAATACGTTTTCTCCAGAAAATATAAAAGATTTCCTAACAAAGTCATCTGACGATAAATATCTTGCAACAAAGGTAAGAAAAACAATTCTTCATATATTTTTCGTCGACCTCTACGAAAAGTTACATTTTACGTACTGATTTCCGGACGAAAAATCGACTATTATTGGAGGCAAGTACTTTTCGTCCGCAAACACTTTTCGTCCGCTGCGGTTGCTATGGTACGGCACTGTTCGAGAGCGGCGATTGAATAATTTTCGTTTAATAAAAACATAGGCGCCTGTGACAATTACTGTCATTTGCTGTTGTCAAATGAAGTAATTACGAAATTCGCTAGATTTTACGTGTGAATAAGACCGCGGTGTGTGTTCAAAGTAATCAAAAATGAATAGTGATAGCGATGTGGATGTAAGTAATACTCCTCCGGAGCTACGGGAATTGGCAAATACGGACACGTTGGATTCACTCCCACAGAAATCACGAATTTTATACGAAAAATAATACAACAAATTCAAGAACTGGCGTCAGGAACATAAGGTCGAGAATCTCTCAGAAAATGTTCTTCTGGCCTATTTTTCTAGTAAAGCTGATGAGAATAATTATAAGTCCTCGACGCTATGGTCAATATACTCTATGCTAAAGTCTACACTAGCCATCAAGGAAAACGTTAACATATCCAAATTTCCGAAACTTATTGCATTTTTGAAAAAAAAAAGCGTTAGGTACAAAGCGAAAAAATCTAGAGTATTCAGTCGAGATGAAATAAACAGATTTCTTGGTGATGCCCCTGATGACACTTATCTTTTGCACAAGGTAAAATGTTTTTATTTATTTTGCTGATGCATTTATTGTTATATTATATTTCAGCTCTGTTTGATTATTGGAATTGCTGGGGCTTGTCGAGGAGACGAACTACGTAAAATAACGACCAAGGATATTGTTCATCAAAGCAACATGCTTGCATTCCAGACTCAAAAAATGGTAAAAGGCGTGTTTTTACAGTTACAGACAAACTTTGCGACGGAGTGAATCCTTTAGAAATATTTCGACAATACGCCAACTTAAGACCGAAGCATTGTAATCATAATATATATTTTGTCAATTATAAATCAGGAAAGTGTACAGTGCAAGTGGTTGGTGTGCATACATTTGCAAAGATACCTAGCTTAATCGCAAAATACTTAAAATTGCCGAACGAACTAGAGTACACCGGGCATTGTTATCGGCGCACATCTGCAACACTTTTAGTCAATGCCGGCGCAGATATGCTGTCACTAAAACAGCACGGAGGATGGAAATCCTCAACAGTCGCCGAGGGTTACATTGAGGATTCCATTCCCAATAAAATAAATGTATCAAAAAGTATTTTAACTGGTCAAGCACTCCGAGAGGGAAGTTTTAGAAATAGTGATGCCGGAGCATCTGCATCTGAAGTTGCATCAACAAGTACCCAAAATCAAAACTTGTCTCTGGCATCTTCTTCGACAGCAGGAATTAATATTAATAATTGCACAAACTGTTCTTTCAATATCCATCTTCGAGATTGATAATTTTGTAGTAATATGATTTAAATAGAGAGTTGTTACACTTCAAATCAGAATACATTTTTTATAATTTTATTTGAATTATGATCGAGTCTGCAGTTGGGAGAGTGGGACGTAGCCGGGGGTAGCAAATAGGTGAGTTCTTACTTTCATAAAAGCGTAGGGGACGACGAAAAAATGTAATATGCACCTCGGCGAAAACTGTCTATTGTCTCGCCTGCTTGCTAGCCTCGGCTGCGCCTCAGCTAGCAATTTGCATGCTCGACTATAATAGACAGTTTTTCGTCCTTGGTACATAAATAACTATTGTAATTTGACAATGAATATTTGTTCAAGGTGGCAATGATAATGAGTGTAATGGGTGCCTGTCGGGCAAACGAAATGTATAAATTGAAACTTAGTGATTTACAAGATCTTGGATCAGCTTTTTTAGTGAAAGTTCCAAATACCAAAACAAAAATTACTTGCAAATTCACAATCACCGATGAATTTTACCAAATTTGCAAAAAGTATATCAGCCTTCGTCCACCTCATGTTAAGTCTGATGTATTCTTTTCGAACTATCAAAATGGCAAATGTACTTCGCAAAGAGTAGGTATTAACAAGTTTACGAAAATGGGAAAACAAATAGCTACATATTTGCAATTACCCGATCCAGAAAAATACTCTGGTCACAGTTTCCGAAGATCATCTGCGACTATACTTGTTGATGCGGGTGGGGATATAACAGCTTTGAAAAGGCATGGTGGATGGAAATCCACGACGGTAGCAGAAGGCTACATTGATGATTCCATGAGAAATAAAATGGAAACAGCCGAGAAAATCTCCAACACGATACAGAATCCATACAAGCAAAATGAAACCATATCGACAAGCTCTTTTTTGAATAACAAAAATATAAATATAAGTTCAGACTTAGTGCCATCACTAAATTCTGAACATTGTAATAATACAAATATTACTATCAATTTTAATAAATAGGTAGTTGAATTTGTTGTCGATTAATTAATCAAATTTCAGGTTACTCAAGTATAGAGATAAAAATTGTGATGATTTCAGAAAATATTATTCATGAGTCGTGGACAAAGTATAGTATTCTACTCGCGAATAATGGCTATTATTCACGAGGTGAACTTTACGGCCACGAGCACGCTCGTTGAATAATATACTATTATTAGTGTCACAGAATGATGAAATGATCACAGGCTAAAGAAGTCAAATCTCGAAAACAAATGAAATCGTTGCTCTTTAGAAATTGAAAAAATGGTATAAAGGAATCAGAACCTCGGAACCATTGTTCAGTTGGAGCTTGATACGGTTTTTTCAGAGTACCTTTCAATCTATATCAATATTTTCCATAAAATCAATTCATTTTAATTGTCTGTACTCATAGCCAAAGTATGGCAAAGTTTGAATGGAAACCGACAAGTGAAATTCCAGATCACATTCGCTTTATGTAATTAACCAGTCAGCTATACTCCCACTTCAAATTCCATGTATCGATGAAAAAAGAGTTAGTGGAATTTGAGGTCGAAGTTGACCGTCGTGAAACTTCCTGGGATTATAATATCAGACGTAGGAACAATAATTCCGTCAATGACTTCATAGCTGCGAAGTATATACAAATCATTGGAGAAACAGAAGAATTCGAAATTTTCTACTGGGACTGCTGTAACAGATTTATAAAAACCACTCCTACTACCACTATGTATTATCTCTTCGATTCACTTATCAACCAGATATATTGAAAGTATCTCCTGACTAATAAACTTTATTCTAATTCCAAGTGAAAGATTGGTTCTTTAGCTTCAATCAATCAACGTTATTTTCGAATAAGCTGCTATTGTTTATGTTTCTCTAATGACAAGGAGTTCAGCCAAACGAGGATTTTCCTGAAACTTCTGCCTGAGAAAGGTATCACTACTAAGTGTCTTCATGCAGTTTTTACATGCCTAAAGAAGCTATCATATAGTGAAAGATTTGTAGCAGTTTTGTGAACGGTCTTATAAAAATAACACAATCAAATGATGACGATTTTTTTTATTAATGTTATCATTAATTTTCATCAATTATCGGTTAGAAAGCGTGATATCTAAAAATTGCAAGTTTATTTTCATATTTTGGCAAAAGTGCCCGAGTCCGAAGGACGAGGGTTCTTTTACAAAATATGAAAATAAACGAATGCAATTTGTAAAAGATATCACGCTTGAATGCAAAATTATCTGGTCATTTTTATACGCGAATGCAATTCACTGGAATATTCCACGAATAAAGAAATTCTCAAGGAAATGTTATTTTTTGTTCATTTATACTTTCCTCTATAGATTGTATGAAGCACTCACCAAAACGCGAAATGTTTTTCTATTTTTGAAGTCTATCTGACATTTATTTGTGTTGTTTACTGACGTCTAGCGATACGGTTTCAAATGTGTAGTTATGGTGACTTGATACAATGCAATTACCGCTGTAAGTTTTCGATAATTGCATTGCTCTTATGAACATTTTATATATGAGGGAAATATTCGGCCAAATCCGTGAATTTTTTTATATTCTAGAAAATTCGTAGACATTCTGATGAGAATTTCACTTTCAACGGTGGTTGACCCAGTGTCTCCATTAGATCCATTATTTTGTCATTAAGCTGTGGATATTTTTCCTCGAGACCAATACAATAACAGCCACTCTTTAATGTTTCCGTTCTGTAGTTCTAGGTAAGGTATTTTCAAGGCCAAACCATCAATAATGGAGCCGCAGTCATTAACAGGTAGGTACGAAACAATACCCACAAACACTTCTTGTGAATATCATTGCAGAAATAAACACGATGAAAAAATATTCGCTGGAATGAAAGGAAAATTCAAAAGGCCATTGTTTCGATCGACTATTTATCTGCTTCATGTTGTCGCACATATTACAAAGACAAACGCAATATATTGGACGGGTTCTGTTCAATTCTCCCCACGAGTAGTTTTTCTGATGAATTCTTGCAGATTTTCGACAACTTTTTTTTTCAGTTTTGAAAAAGATTCAAAATATTTTCAGGTACATGATTATGATATTTGTGGAGAGTACAAAGAAGTTTTCGGTTTTTTAATTTTTTGATATAAAATTAATACAAATCTAAACATCGTAAAATCAACAAACACTTTCTGTTCATATGTATATATCATTCATAGACGCTCTAATCATTCCCAAAAACAAAAAGAGTCTAAAACAGTTACTCCACTGCCAGTATGTCGCGACAGGCGCTAAATCACGAAGAAATCCATTTCTCTTGTGCAATTTTTGAAACAAGTACACGAGAATTAAAACAAATAGATTGCAGACAAAGGATATTTATACACTTTAGAATATGGTCGTATCATCGACGGACTTATTTAGTTTCTCTCGGACACTTTTCCTAAGAAATTGAAGAAGATAATTCGTTCAGCAACATCGAAAAATAATGAGTACCAATAATTTTCAGAGAGCACTGCAAGAAACAAAGTTCAGATAGATTCTATTCATTTATTGGACTACGTACTGAATAAAATTACTGTTATTTCAGATATGTTTTCAATAATATATTCACTTAGGTTTCAGTTATATTTACTACTAACTTTCCACTGACAGTTGATAACTCCTAACCTTTTTTTAAGAAACTCCCGTAACCATAAGACCGAATTTTAGTCAAATGAATTTTCATACGTCCAGTTGAAGAGTTCGAAAACGATGCTTTGGCAAACAGCTGGGGGTTATTGAGCAAATGAGTAAGCACTCTAAATCTGAATTTTCTTTTGTCTAGACCCTTGCTCCTGCGAATTCAATTATACTTTCTTTAGGGTCAATCATATACAGATATGAAATTACTCTAATGTCTCATGACCGAACAAACCTTACCAATTTGCAAAGCCAAGTTTGGGTCTGGGGAAATTCTCACCCTCAATCAATTCCCAATTCCAGGACCTAATCTGAATCGAATCCCAAAATTGTATTAATTGGTGGATAGTTATTATAATAATAATAATTAATTATTAGCTACTGTTTGAACGTCATTTTTTTGTGGTGGATCAACATTAATTATTATTCTCTCAGATTGTGGTAGGTTACAAACCCAGAGAACTACGGAACCTTACTAGAATTTGTCATTATTACTGTTTCAAATACCACTCATGTTATTGAAAGATGGTTTCCATGAAATTGTTTTTTTTTGTACTTTGATATAGGTATAGGCGAAACACGATTAATTCTACGCCGATGAATCAAATTCAATGAAGATAAAAGAAAAAAGTAAGAGAAAAAGTACCGTAACACGCCTGAAGGAGCTATTGTGTAGGAAAACACGTGTAGCGGTTTTGTAAACTGCACAGTGAAAATCATACAATATAATGTTTCTTGGAAATGAAAAAAGCGATTATAGGAAAAACCTGATTTTCAAACAATAGTACATTGTTTACCAGGAAGGGGAAGCCTAACATTCGTGGAAGACTGTGAAGATGGCTAAGTCGAGGCGCAAGCCGAGACTTAGCAAAATAGAAAACACACTATTTTTTTTGCAGATCGTTTAGAATTCGACAGATATTCATTAATTTTGAATAAATCGCGATTAATTTCATTCACAAATGAGAGGTGCTTTGAAGTTCTTATTGAAATTACTTAGGTTACTCTGGAAACGTATTGAGGTTGAATTGTCAACCTTGACGTTTATAAATTTAATTTCTGGTCTTCTCGAACGTAAAATGATAAGTGATGATGACATTTCCATCTCAGACACTCCTCCAGAGCTGGTTGAGGCAGTGACTATCACTCCATTAGAATTATTGCCAAAGAAATCAAGAGAAAAGTACGTTTCATGGACTGTCGCAAAAAGCAATGTGTTTTCAATCATTCATGTAGAACACTAACAACTATAAGAATATATTATTTCCTAACACTAAGTAAATCTCGACTTTTTCTTTAAGAAATTTTGTCTAAAACGTCAAAATTCCACAGCGATACCATTTTTCGACACCTGTAGAGAAAATGACTACTTTGGTGCCTACCTTTTCTGCACGAGTTGCATACAGTATTTTCACTGTTTGTATGAAGCCCAAAACTTGATAACAGCGATAAACGGGTGCAATGAAAAATGATGCACTAATTGCTTTTTTTTCTGAAATTATTCGTTTTCGTTAACCAGCTGACGAACGTCAACCCTCAGAAGTCGAAACTTGTGCGAGCGATGGATTAACGAGACCTTACCTTTCAACGTGCGATCACCCAGCAATAAGAAACCAGTTTTTCACTGAACATAGTTCTATCAACTTTCGTTTTTTGCATGAAAGTACAATAAGTCTATGTAGAGTGACAATCAATGGTCATAGATGTTTTTTTTTATTCCGTTGGATGCCTGTTCCTATTATTGTTTTTAAAATTGAAATAATGATATCACACCAAAGTCAAAGCAGCAAGAAGAAAATCTCATGCTGCGATTCGACTGACATGACGGTTTCTTCCTTCACATCTCTGTACCGGAGAAACAGACGAACTTTCGAAAAGCACGTACTTGATCATAGCCACAGATAGTCTCGTTTCTATAATGGTAGGCCGGAAACATGAAATGGCAGGCTGCGCATTCCGCGCATCGCTATGCAAAGTGCAAGTTATTTACAAGTCGGCGGCAAACGTGTATTATTAAGATACACAACGCTGCCCTTGGGAAAATAATCCTAACGTCCTTCGTTCATTCATATTTTACTTTTACTTTCGTTTGAGGATCGATATATCGTAGATCGACGATGAACTGGTTTTCATAACGTCTTGATTTATGGGGATTTTCGAGGCATTAAAAAATCGTTTGTTTTTGACTTTATAAATCGTATACTTATGTTTCTCTGATTTTTATTTGCATCGGTTTAAATGTAAGATTCACAACTCATGGATACAACTTACGCTATAAGGTACACACGAATAAATTTCCACAAAATTTATTGTCTTCGCTAAAACAATAAATTTTGTGGAAATTTAATTGTGTCTACCTTATAGCGTAATAACTATGGATTTCCATCAAGTAAAGGCCACCTCAATCCAAAAAATAATGGATACAAGTTAAGTTATGAAGTATATAAGTTATGAATACAATTGTCAAGTTGCATGTCAAATCTGACTAAAATTTCAACATCGAAATTTGAAAGAAATTGAAGAAATCAAATAACGAAACAAGGTGCTATAAAATTTTTAGTCTTTGTTTGCTGTTTAGACTAGAAATTCCCAAAGTATTGTGCTGAGCAAGGCAAAATTCAAGAAGAAATATAAACTGACATTCAACGTCATACAACTTCAAATTGAATAGGGTGATCATAACAATAAAGTGCAACAAATTAGAACAGAGTGATTCACAAAATTGAACTACATGACCAGAAGAAGCAAATGCAAACGGCAAGAAGCGAATACACAATCAAGTGTAACTATACAATCTTCTGATGAAGAGTATCTTCCACTGAAATACCCACAAGACAACAATTTTCACAAGAGAATTGAAAATTTCATGATAACGTCTCAAGATATTAGAGAAGCTGGACAATCTAAATCATCAAAAATTTCAGAAAAAGCCGAATACAAATGTGGCAAATGCCATTTAGCAATTAAGGCCAACCAAACTACAATTCAATGCCAGAAGTTGTGTAAAAAATGGTTCCATTTGAAATGTACCAAGTTGGAGAGTAAAGATCTGGATTTTTTCATTAAAGAAATGAAAAAAACCAATGGAAAAAGATGGAGTTGTGAAAATTGTGATTTCAGCACAAATGAAGGTCTTCCAGAACATTCAGATTGGAAACAGTTAGTTGATGCTGTTTCTGAAATTAAACAATCGATGGAATTCATTTCCAATAAATATGAAGAGATAAGAACAAGAAACGATGAAATTCTGCAACAACTGAAAGATATGAGAAAAGAAAGAGCAGAGCTGAAAGCAGAAACTGAAGAACAGAAAAAGGAAATAGCAAATCTGAAGAAAGAAATAATTTCAATAAAAAAACATATCAACAATAATGAACAAGAAAAACTGAAGAACAATATAGAAATAAAAGGAGTGGAAATTCAAAAAGAAACCAAAGATGAAGATATTGTAAAACGAGTTTTACAAAAATCAAAAAGTTTTGGTTCGAAAAACAGATTCTGAAAAATCGATTGTCATTAGTGATGAATCAGATATCCAAAAGTTATATGTATAGACTATTTCACGAAACTTATATTCAAATTAATTTGTTTTTATGGATCCTTACATTGAAGATTTAGATACAGGTATAATTAGTACCCAGGTAGTTACTGATATGGATGAATATAGGTATGTATGTTTCAATGATCCAAATAAATTCACCATTTTGCACAATAATATAAGGAGTATTTCCAAAAATTTTGATGAATGTATGTTATTTGTTGATCAATTTGATGAATCTTTTGATTTGATAATTTTTTCAGAAACTTGGAAAATCCCCAATTTGAATCTCTTCAAAATTAAAGAATATGAAATAATTTATAATGAAGGAAATATCAATCAGAATGACGGTGTTGTTTTATATGTGAATAAAAAATTTAAGTTTTCTCACAACATTTTAAGTATTGGAGAACTGAAAGTTATACATCTAAAAATATTTATGACTATGTCCACAGTATTTAATATCATTGCATTATATAGATCTCCATCTACATGTCCCAAAATTTTCAATTCCAATCTTGAAGAGTTTCTCTCTACTTTCACAGAAAAAAATGTTATCATTATAGGCGATATAAATCTAAATATTCTCTCTAATGATTCACTAATTCATGAATATTGTAATAACATGAGTGAAAAAGGTTTCATATCGCTTATAAATAAACCAACCCGAATACTCAACAACCAGAAATCATGCTTAGATCATATTTTTTTAAGAAGCACAGAAAATATTGATAATTTTAAACCAATTATATTTGAATACAGAATCACAGATCATTTACCAATAATTTTAAATATTAACTTGAAGGAAAATAGAAAAAAAGGCAATGAAGTGAAACATAAAACATTTTTAGATCATAAAAAATTATTTAATAGTTTTTCACTTGAAAATTTTGATTATTTTTATAAAATCCAAGATTCTCAGAAAATGGCAGTTGACATAATAAACAAAATCAAATATAATGTTGAAAAAAGCTCGAATATTCTAAGAGTCAAGAGTTATGAACGCAAAAGAAAAGATTGGATAACACCTGGACTAATCAAATCTGCAAAAAAGAAAAATGATCTTTACAAGAAAACAAAAAAAGAACCATACAATCTTGCTTTCCTTGAAGAATATAAAAATTATAAAAACAAATTCACATCTATTATAAAGAAACAAAAAATTCACTTTTATAAATTACATATTGAAAAAAATTGTGATACACCTCGAAATTTATGGAAATCAATAAAAAATATTTGTAATGAAGAACATCACAATAAATCCCCCAATTTCATCAAAATCAATCAAGTTGATGTTGATGATGGACATCAAATTGCAAACGCATTCAGTGATTACTACGCAAATGTAGGTGATAATTTAGCTAACAAAATTAAATCTCGATTGATAAATAAAACCCCGGAAATGAATAAAATTCCAAGTTACATCGATTCTTTTTTCATAAATGAAATTACTGAAACAGAAGTTATGAATATTATATCCAGTTTAAAAACTAATAAATCACCCGGTATTGATGGTATAACATCAGAGATATTGAAAACCATTAATATTTTAGTAGCAAAACCACTTATGCACTTATTCAATACAATTATAAATACTGGTCAATACCCCGATGCATTCAAAACAGGATTGATAAAACCATTGTACAAAGCAGGAGATATTAATGAATTACAAAATTATCGTCCAATATCATTGATTTCAACATTAGCGAAAGTTTTTGAAAAAATATTGAAAATCAGAATTGATGAATATCTTGAAAAAAATAGTATTCTTTCTAAAAACCAGTTTGGATTTCGCAGCAACGTCTCAACTGAGCATGCATTATGCCATCTCACAACTCAAATTTATGAAGCCATGGAAGAAAAATCCCCAATTGTTTGTTTATTTCTAGATTTAGCTAAAGCTTTCGATTCGGTGAGTCATGAATTATTACTACAAAAATTAGAAAAAATTGGATTTCGTGGATTAAGTTATAAATTGATGAAAAGTTATCTAGAAAATCGAAAACTATGTGTCAAGATAGGTGACTATATTAGTTCAGAAAAAAATTTGAATTATGGAGTTCCACAAGGAACAGTTCTAGGTCCTGTGTTATTCAACATATTCCTGAATGACATTTTTTATGTGAAAACAAGAGGTTCCATACACAGTTTTGCAGATGATACTGTTATAATCTATAAATCAAATACATGGCAATCTCTTAAAATACTCCTACAAAATGACTTTGAAAATATGAAAAATTGGTTCGACAATAACTTATTGACTCTCAATTTCGAGAAATCACGTTATCTCCCCTTTACTTCTTATAGAAATCATCTACCTTATCTTGGACCTATTAAAATAAATGATTCATATATAAAAGAAGTCGACCATATCAAATATTTAGGCATCATGATAGACAGGCATTTGAAATGGAATTTCCAAATTGATTATTTAATAAAAAAATTACGCCCTCTATTGCCAAAATTCAAATTTCTTCATAATATTCTTAGTAAAAAACACATGGATATGATTTATTTTTCTTTATTTCAATCTCAAATAAATTATGGTATACTATCATGGGGGGGAGTTAATCAGAATTATCTGAAAAATTTGGAAAATTTACAAAAATGGTTCTTAAAAATCATGTATGGTAAAAATATTCGATATTCCTCCAATAAATTATTTTGTGAAAGTGAAAAAATGGATATCAGACAATTATTTTGTCTCAATATAATAACTTACATATTTTCTCATAAAAACTGCTGTAAGTATAATAAACATTTATATAATACACGAAATAAAAACAAAATTACTGCTAAAAATAAAATTTCCAAAGCCAAATCACAAAAAAACTTTTTATATTTAGCATCCTTTATTTACGATAAATTACCAAATTCGATTAAAGTAACAAAGTCGAAATATTCTTATAAAAAACTGGTGAAAAAATGGATTCTTGAAACTCCCAGATTATTTTTCCAGAATCTTATAGAATTGAAAATTTCCATGTGACTGCCAGTGTGCTGATTATACTGTTATTTTCATTTATTGTTCAAATGTTATTATGTTATTAAATCATTTATTTTTAATCCATAATAATTATTCAGAAAATATCTAATCCTTACAACAAGTTCAATAACTTCGTAAGGTTTAAATATTTATTCACATTTTATTTATTTTAAAATTGTAATATTGAGATTTATTGTGAATAAATTGTTATTATTATTATTATTATTATCTGCAAACGAGCTATGAAAAACGTGGCGTGCAAAACATTTTATCAAAGATCCCTCGTCCTAAGTCACGAAAAACCTGCTATATTTGAAAATTATTTATTACTGGATGAACTCACGAGCCAATATCAAGTCAAAAAACATATGAACATATCTGGTCCAGCACAAATAATCCATTGCAAGTTAAGCAAGGAGGAGGAATTCTCACTAATGTGCCCTTCGAGAACAGCATCTAGCAAGGCTGTGAAACGTAAGATGCTGGAGAAAAAATGAGAGGTTACGAGCTATATGAAGATATCAATATCAAGGATGACGAGATCCATCAAGAATATCAATATGCAGAGCTCTAACAACCAAGAAGCATATTTAAAGTGACCTAGATCATGAACCAGTTTCAACACAAAAATAATCTAAGAGTTACTTTTTTATCTTCTGACACTTCTCATTATTGATATGGAACAAATCGATACCGGATAGTAAGAGATTTTTCAGGAAAAATAGGAATGACTGCAAATATTTTTCATTAACTGGTAAAGGGATTGGAATCAGCATTGAATCATTATTACATCATTTTTTCAATAATTATTGATATCAGACGCATTGTGCATTATCCTTTGATTCCTTATCGCTGTTATGAAGGGCAATAATTTCGCAAAGAAAAAGTCAAGACTACCTTACTGTAAGAAAATGGTATATATCTACTGTGAGGAAATGATATTACGATTTTCAAAGCACTATGTGAATACAATCATTGGCTGTTTTATCAAAATTAATTAATATCAGACGAATTTCAAACCATTTGCGTAAAACCAGTATGTTTACCTCGTAGGAAAAGTGAGTTATCACTTCCATTTCATTTTTCATGAATTTTCCAACCTTTTCAATTTTCCCACCCATAATTTTATTTCGATATATTATTTCAATTCACTTATCTTATACTTGTTATTTCTGAATAATAAAGTGTCATACAAATAGCTTCCTTCTCTCAGCAGTTTATATGGATATATTTTTATCACAACGTTTCAGATCTGTGAGTTGAGTCATTTTCCAGTTCAGCATGGTGTTGACGTAGATAATCTCATCATACATGAGCATTGCTTTTGGCTTTTTCGTAATTTCGTCACTATCTCTGATTCTTTCCTTTTTTGAAATTTTCAGTGGAACAAGGATCGTCAGAATACTTCCCATAATCTTGGTATGGTATCGATTGGATACTGCTTATAGCAAGTCAGGTAGCATAGAAAGTGAAAAAATTGTTGAAATGTTCATATTATGGGTTATGACGTTCCACAATTGTGAGTCGTTATAACTTTGGTATGCCGGAAACAAGTGCCCACCAGGGATTTATGAGACGGATAGATATCTGCAGAAACGATTATGTTACAGATGCATCTCGGAAGCACTGTCATTAATTGAGTAAACAACGCCGAGTACTGTATTTCAAAATGGCTAGTCGAGTACATATTACAAATTTCTTTAATGTCAGTTGATGAGTAGACAAGGCAAATGTTTGTACTTCTTCAAAAACAGAAAAACACTCATTTGGGAATAAACAAAGAACGTTTCAAGGTTAAACAATTTGGCTGAATTTTCACACTTATGTGTCATATTGTTGTGTACCAGTGTGTTATTAGGTTAGTACAATATTGAGAGAAGTCGTGCCAGATATAATTTTTTTCTCGATCGATTTCGAAATGTTTCAAAACTATGAGTACGATAACCGTGTAGAAGCTACGGATCGTCTATAAACCATTTTTTTTTAAATATTGACCTGTCCCCCTTTCTGAATAGGAATGGATATCAAAATCAGTGCATTTTGAAGACTCATAACTTATTGCACTCCTTGAAAGTAATTGTCAGAGCGTATTGTTCGAAGGACCTTTACTTTTTTCGAACAATTCGTTCAGGCCAGTTTCAAATACCTACACAGTAGGTGTCTGACCGACTCCTGTCAGAAAACAACTACTCCCCTGGCCTCGCCCCTGGCTAATACCACGAAGGGTGTTGCATTATATCCGACCTATGCCAGTACAGGTTTATTCGCAGAAAATCCGGCGTTTTCTTTTGGCGATACAAATGAAGGAATTGATTTTCAATCATTGGGACGGGCACACATGAAGACCGGTTAGGGGCTCCTTGGCCACTCGTCAGTACAAGGTAGTGCCATTCTTTTTTATTTGTAAGGTTGGTCCAGTGGGCGAAGTGAACATAAAAATCGAAAAAAACTTTATTCTCTGAATTGGTAATAATTCGATTATTCCTTTCAAGTAATATAATTTTTACTAGTGACGTGAGTACTATTACTGCCTCCTAAAAAACACTCACACAACTCTCGAACATATTTATGTCTACACAATCATCCTGTTGATCATGAAAATCGAAAACGAACCAGGAGACAAATTGCAGAAATCAGTTATGATTTAAATCGATTTTTTTGGTATTCAACTCCATTTAAAAATATTGCCAGATAATGAAAAGAAAGTTCAATTTTTCTCTTTGAACTGTTCAATATTCTCATTTCCTATATAATTTGATGAAATATCATTTAATTTTCTACAATGCTGAGGAAAACTTTACAGAGGTCAAATTCCATCCGTACTTATCACCTTCCAATTCATTTCGCAAACTTTTGTCTGTTAGTGTACCTCCGTTAACATTGAATTTTACGATCATTTACCAAACGTCCAGACGGTCAAACACGCTAAATTTGGCAAAGTATAATTGCTATTGAGAGTTCAAGATCCTAGAATTGTTAATTACTGTTTGTAATTGAGTAACACCCTAAATTTATTTTGGCAACACTTTCGTACCAATGAAAACGAAACTTGAAGTAGACAATCCATATCGTTGAATGATGATATATCGATGGGTTTTTCTCTCTTGGGTTTTCACGATGTCTGTTAGATATTTATGCGGAGTGATGATAATAGAATATAGTATGGCGAAATAGTATTGTGTCAACAGAATGTAGACAGATGCAAGAAGGGAGAGAAAAAGTTTTTGTGGAAATCAACCCCTCATTTCAATGATAAGGAAAATGTTGTTTTTATATGTTCGCAGCTTCTCCACATGGTGCAGTTTTATATATTATTTTAACTACTTATCTAGTGGATGTAAAGTGCAAAAGATAGAAGTATGTATACATCCCGCCCTGTCTATGATATTTTTTCTCAAACTCTGCCGTATACTGGTTGCAAACATTGATTATTTGGTAATTGATAGTACAATCATATCGTTCTTACAGAGTTTCCTAGCAGCAACTTCTTGAAAAAAAAACGAAATCGTTCAGTCTTCTCGAAATAAAGATCAGCTTCTTAACATGAAAATCATGTGGAATATATTAAGAAAAATTACTCACAAATGTTTTGCTTTCTGAAACCATCAGAATAATACATTATAATATACGAAGGCCAAAGAAAAAATTGTTCACCGAGGTCGAGAGCAAAATGGGACTTTGGCCAATATTTGTGAACTACGTGTATTACATTAACAATCATTTGAAACAACGAATAACCACTATCACTTTCATGTATTTCTCACTTTTTGGCATTGCAAGCAGAAAAAATAGTATATTATTCAACGAGCGTACAATGATGGCTATTATTCACGAGGTAAAGTTTATGGCCATGAGCCGCAGGCGAGTGGCCTGAATCACCGAGAGAATAACAGCCATTACACGCGAGTAGAATACTATACTTCATCCACGACTAGTAAACAATTTTTTTGAAGTATTCTTGTTGAAAAATTCTGTTACATTACATACATATTTTTAGAAACACAATTATTTAGTTCTTACAAATATTTCATGCAATACTGTTAACAGGTTTGAGTCAAATTTGTTTGGATTCAAAGGCCATGTCGATAGCTCAGAGTAAATCTCCTTCCTCTTGTAGGCCGCCCAAACACAATAATGGCTCATTATTCACTTGTGAATAATGGGTAATATTGAGGTCGAGCAAGCAGATGTGTAATGGGTACATTATGCAATAGTGAATAAAATAATTAGGATCAAATCCTTCGGAGTTGGTTTAAGTTTGTCCTGGGCGAGGATAAGTTCTACAAATTAAATTTAAAAAGAATTATTTTCTCAGAAATCTCCCCTCACAAATTATTAAAACTATTCATGAGACTATCTTACAACCCCACTTCGACTATTGTTCTATAATACTTTCGTATCTTGAAGGAGGTTAAATTTCAGCTCTGCAAATATTACAAAGTAGAGAAATGCGATTTCTGTAAATAATATGGATGGTGACGAAAGACATATCTCATTTAGCCCAATATTCATTTCAATGCTGAGAAATTAATTAGAATAATTATTAGACGACAGAGAAAAACTTCTGCAGGTAGTGCGTGCCTGCCCAACCTTAGATTATAAAAAAAGATAGTAACAGAAATATTTGTCATCTGTTCTCTCTTGTTTCCCACGATATTCTCTAAAATTACTTCGAAGTAAACCCCATCACAAAAAAGACCCAATTCCATCCGAAGAAATCAATTAATGTTATAAACAACGGAACTGAAAAATTCCTTGACAAGACGCAAATCTGAGTCGAAAGCATTCAGCAAGGTTTGTAAACACAACACGACTTGCATCTATCTCCCTGAAGCATTTTAAAACAAGAACTGAGAGACGGTTCAATGCCTTGGCTATCATAACGTATATCATTGCGTTTTATGTATGCATAATTCAGAAACTTTTCCGCAATTTAGCTACGAATTCACTCAAACCATTTAAACTTTTTACGACTTGTTTGAATGTGAAGAACTTGCACTTGGGTTCCCAAGTTTACTGATATTGTCCGAGCCAAGAACGTTTACAGTAATGATGCCGTATTTTTCTACGTCAATCGACCTCTGCATGAAACAAATGACTAGATATGTGTACAGTGTGGAACAACTCGACGGATTGAAATTGAATGCTGTGATTTTTCTTTCTCAGTATTTAATGAAAAACTTCGTAGCACAGTAAACCTACCACCAAACTGGCCTAGCCTAACAATGCCAATTGATATCACTTAGCTTCAGTAGCATCTTCAGGATATATAAATATATATATATATATATAAATACATACGGATGATTCTGCAGGAAGAGTCACCCCCAAGTAGTATTCGTCTCCCAGCAGATAGTTAATATGAAGTAGAAATAGTGTTTGTGCTTCAATTGAAGGAGGATAAGATGAAATTTCGTCAAACTTATGTTCTGTTTTTTCATAAAACATCATTGAATACTACAGAGTTCAATTCGGAAATAATATTCTTTCATGTCCTAATTCAACCGCTGTAAATTTCTGAAATTTTTCTCTTGCAATTTAAAACAAAGGCATGGCTTTATGCGCAGTTTTCTAACTCCCGAAGAAACTATCAGTTCTTGGATAAAGTTATGTGGTAACTTCGAAACCAATGATAATAATTCTGGAACATAGTTGTTGTATTAAAGTTGAGCCATTACAGTCCTCTGACACATTTTTTCCTATTGAATATTGTGAAATGAAATAGGAATATCCTTGCGATTTGTTTGAGAATGATATTACTACTATAGTCGGGCTATTCAAAAGATAGAATTCAAGGACGCGTGAACAGTAAATGCCTGCATAGCCACGCCTTCTAAACTGAAATGAATGAAGAACTGTTTACACTGTACTGTACTCATTCGTGCTTTGTATTTACGTGTGTTACGTTAATTAAATAATATGGATGGAAACACTCTTCCACCTCCAAGAAAAAGATAAAAAAAAGACATTTAACTGTAGAGGAAATAGGTGTAATAATGAACACTTATAAAAAAGCATCCCAAGAGTTGATGGGAGGACTACGCGGCGACGTTTTTGTTGAGTGGTGTAAATCGGACTTGTAACATTGGGGAGAGGAACATTCAAAGAGTGCGTGCCGTTCACGTGATCATTCTATCTTTTCAGCGGCTACACTATAGTCTGCACATTTAGCGCAATATTCATAAAAAAATATAGCGATTTATCCACATGCTTGGATGTCTCTCTATACCATAGCTTCCTCAGATGATTGAGAAATGAAATATAAGATTTAAATTCTCACCATTTGCGTTTTTTTCTGATACAATAATCGAGTTGACGTATTTGCTACGTTTCCATACAAAAAATGTTTACGTTCCTGGGCCCAAAACATACAGAAATGATTCGTAGACTCGTAGAGGATAAATATCACTCGCAATATTCATTATTCGAATAATCCTCTGAGTACACAAAACTGATAAGATTATCAAAATTGTGTAATATCCTGCGATATCAGGGGCTATTGAACTCAATTGTGATTGAAGTGCTCAAATTAGTCAATGATTTTTTTGGCGATATACCCTTCATTGCAGAGGAATGAAACTCGAAACTTGAAATAACTTCTTTGGGGCCCACTTGATGTTAAATGGACAATCAGTAGCCCCGAATTGAATGTCAATGACAAAAGAAAGATTATACCAATGCAAGGATTAAGCTACCAACCTCCAGATCATGAGACCAGCAGTCTAACAACTTCTTCATAAAAACTATTCATGAAGAAATATTCTGTATTGTGGCAAATACGACTGCAAAGAGTATATGCAAGTCAACGTGGGGACATGAGGAAAAACACGCTTGCTATACCAGAACCAATGTAAAAAGAATAAAAATATGGCGGCAAGTTGGTGTTCACCCATGGGAGAATATCTCTCATTTCATCAGTACAGGACATATCATTGGACTTTCTCTTCGTGTCAGGTCCATGTTCATGTGCTGGAACTAAGGGGACAATAAGTCGAGACATTATGAGGGACACAAATATCTCAATAGCTTAATGAAATTCCTTGACAACAAAATCCCAACTTTATTCTTACATGACTTCTATTGTCTACAATCTACATAATGCACTCTCACAATCTGCAACAAAACATATCAGATAAAAAAATTAAACCATAAAGAATTTCAAAGAAATCGAACGAATATGATCCTGAAATCAATATAAAATATGAATAAGTCAAACAGTGAAAATGTATCATCGTCACTCGAAGACGATAGCAGATACAATCAGTTTGATAATATTTCTCATTTCATCTTGAACTTCCTTTGGTTTTTATCGTTATACGTTATTATTTTCTTATTCTATTTTCGAGCCTATTTTAGTACTAGTTTCACTCATCTCCTGCCATTCACATTTATGTATTTAATTATCTGAATTAACATTACTAAATTTTTTTCGATCAAGGTTCATTTTGAGGTTCATTCCAGTCTTCATGTTCAGATTTCTTTTATTTCAGTTTGAATTTCATTGCTTCTCTTTCATTAGAATTGTACGACGGCATATTAGGGTCACTGTAGAAATAAAAAATATCTCTGACAGATTTTATTCTGTCAATGACAGATAATGTGTCAGTGATAGATTAAAATCTGTCGATAGAGATATTTTTCATTTTTATAGTGATACTAATATGCCGTCGTAGAAATGAGATTTCTTGAAGTGTTATATTTTTAACAATTCGATCGACTGTATTCGGTTTATTAAATCATTTCTACGATTATTATTTCAGTCATGTTTCTCAGTCAAAAAAGTTTCAGGTAACATATACAATAAAAGTTCGAACTGATACATCTCAGCTCCATCACAGTTTCTCATAATGAACTTTCTCATTTCAATCATAACAATATATAACAGACTATGAATGATTAAGCAGAAATTGTTCAAATGTTTTTCATATTTATATTTCCAAGTTTTAATGAAAATGAAAATATCCTCTGCTGAAAATTGAATTCAACACAATACGATATATATTTATTGTACGTTGGCTCGTTTTTCCTTATCCTCCTCTGCAAGTATACTCTGTAAGCCAAAATAGTATCTTTCAACAAGAATCTGTTTCCAAATGTCCATGCTAATACCCACGTCATAATTCAGCGAAAAGGCTTCATATACATTTCAAACCAATAAGTAAAAAACAAACGAAACCAACTAAAGTCGAAGCCGGCCAGTTCTCATCTTTCGACAATGATTCAGCTCGTTACATTGTAAGGTACCGTGTATAGAAAGGGAGAGTGTAAGAATACAAGATTGCATTCTTCGTGTCAGACATCCGAAAACGAAAAAAACTCCGACATCGGGACCTGCTGCAAAACAATGCGGGATTTTTATTATTTTTGGGTCTTTAGTACGCCTTATTCAGGTGTACCAATTTCGAGTTTGGTTTTTATAAATTACAAATGGAGAGCGTGCAGTATCAAATCTTGGTGAATATATTCGAGGGAGAGTAAATAAAGTGAATATGTCCAAATGTCTGTCTGTCTGTGAAATTGGAACCATTGGTGTGGAAGTGGAAACGTTCCACACAGACCAATTACTAACTACTACTACTACTACTAATTACTATTATATAGTGCAATCTAAATGAATAATATCGAGTGCCGTTGAAGTAATTGATCACTTTTGGAGGGTTTTTGAACAGTCAGCCTTTGGACAACACTTCAAAATAATATATACAATATAACAAGATGAACAAACCATCCAAAACCCAAGAGACACTGGCCTCATTGAGTCTAAGCTCAGGATTTGGGTCTAAGCACACTCGAAGCCCCTCAATCACTATAGCCATGCTGAGGAGGTCGCCACTGGCAACGACATACAAGTCTGAGTTGGGCAAATACTGAAAAAACGGTCCAAGATATTAGACGCAGTGTATGATTCGTACGTTTAGAGGGGCTCTTATTTGATTTGCCCTAGCAAGCCCACATAGAATACCATTCATAAGAACCAGCAGAAATGAAATCCCAGCCTTCTCTAATTATAAAAATAAAATAATAATATGTGATATAATATAGTTTGAAGTTACTAGATCTGCCTCTCGAAAAAGAAGGGGATGAAATCATCAAGATCATTGGAGACATGTAGGGGTATGATAAATTTACGATTTCCTCATAAACAGAAATGTTGCTCAAAATCAATGGATCAGTCAATTTGAAAATGGTGGTAGTGTCAACTTTTGCCGATCAGAAATGGGTATAAACGTAATACGAGCAATGAATGAACCATCACATCCTCTTCTGAGACCACAAAAAAATATATATAATATATGATATTCATATATTATTTCATCCGTACCCTTGGGTATACAACATGATTCTATACGGTTCAACTAGTTGAATACTTGCCCTGTCAACCGTCAATCTAACGGGTGCACTATGAAACAATTATTTCCTTCATCTTGGAAGTTATTTTAATTCTCAGGTTCACATGAAGGGATAACCCTTATACTGCTCAAATAACATCTGATGAACTGAGGAAAGGAATATATAACATCAACATTATCCATTTTGAAACTTTTTCCAGAGATCAATTACCCTAATATCAAACTGATATTTTTACACTCAACGCGCGTTTTGCTAACAAGGTTAGCATCTTCATTCTACTGTATCAATTTTCTTCTCCTAAAGATGCTTACTTTGTAAAACTATCAGTTTGGTATTAGAGGAAACGATCTCTAGAAAAAGTTTCAACTTTCACACCAAAAGTTCCAATCTTATCGTTTATTATCCAATTTATCAATTCACCATTTTTTTTCCTTGGATGATCTAGGGAGTCGGGAACACATTCCTTGGCAAAAAATCATATTTTCGACTCTGTTGGAGATGAGGAGAGGGTGAGAAATTTGACCGATAGTTCACCACAAATCTGAACTGAAAAATGTATTGAAGCAATACCAGTTGCCGATTTTCCTACGGTGTGTTAGAAAGTGAGCAGAATAAAGTGAGACATCATCTCTGTTTATATCTTAACATGTCTTACTACAGCGATTCCTGGAACGCCACTGTCAATTTCTTTCGACGAAACTACGTTACCTGGATACGGACTATGATTTTTTGCGCTAATTTACGATTTCGCAGCATAATGTTACTGCATCCTTCATTCCCACAAACACATCATCTGTCGTAGTGGCCAGTTTCGAAACAGGTAATGACCCCTCATTTAGTGGGCACCTCGGCACTATATGCACTGAAATCTACCTCGGTTTCACTGCCATCAGACTGAAACATTCAAACCAAAAAAGCCATATATATTTCAGCTAGTATCACTATTTTTTCCAACTGATATGTATAACGCTGAAGTTGTTGGTCTTTCCAATTTCACTTAAAATTCCGGATAGAAAATTCGCCTGCTTGGAACCATATTGGGAATATCTATGTATGAATAATGTAGGGAGCCTAACAGTTAGATGCAAATACAACTCTGATGTCTCTGAAGCTTCTGAAGGAAAAGGATGATGTCATGTACAGAAGATAAATAAATTGGAAAGGAAGGGAAAAGAAGAGGGAGCGTTGGCACAGGTACCCATTTAGTAGAAGATGGAAAATGTCTTCGAGAATCTCGTTTGAAGAGCCGTAATATGCCCATTTGTTCAATATATTGTTTCCACACGTTTTGGATCTTGATGCTTGTGTGACTGAACACGGAGTTATTCAATATGTGAGCAGCTCCTTTGACCTTTCTTCTTTCGACTTTCATGGAGCATTGGACCACTATTGAAAACCAACTTCTACGGGATTGTACTCAAATCAGCAATCTGATCAATATCAATCCACAAAAAGGGGAATGGTCAAAACACTATAAGAAAATTCTGTCTCTACAACATTATTGGGAATGCTGGTCAGATACAAAGAAACTGGTGTATCAGATTCTGGCTGAGAATAATCAGGCGAACTCCAGAGGGGAGGTATCGACATAGCCACTTCTATGCCTTTCCTACGTCAAAGATCTGGCAGGTAGAATCAAGAGAATTGGACAAAAATGTAACATTGATGTTTGCTCCCGATCAGGAAACACGATCCGTGGTCACTCTACAAAAACGAAAACACCTAACCAATCCAGAGACTGGATACCATCTAAATATGGACAGTCATAAATTGAAACCAAAAGACCATTGGATCTCAGAATACAAGAAGAACTCACTGCTAGGAGGAAATTCGAATTCAGAAATAGAAATCATGAAACTGGTTTTATAAGTGTTAACCAGGTTGGACAATGAAAATTCCAATCACTACCACTCATACTTGATTTTGCAATGTGTATGTTATAATACTCATCACCAAGCAAAAATGATGAATCATTAATTGGATGTTAATTTTCATTGTGAGAAAACTGGAACCCGCACATTAATGATTCTTCAGAAAAAGATATAATTTGATAATACATTGGCAATATGCATTGTCAAATCAAGTTTCCCTGAAGAGCAAGAATGAGGGTCCAAGTTTTAGTAAAATTGTTTGGGTACAGAATGTGATTAGTGTTTCATAATAAATCTGTTTTACCGTATGAATTGTAGTTCAATAAAGAATGATGAAATTACAGTACCTCATCTAGCCTTGCGGTTTATGTGATACTTCATCTACCCTTGTACAGCTTATCCAATCCATCTTGGCACAAACTCAAATGTTATTTCCAGTTGCACACTGGTAGTGTAGACCATGACGAAATGAAAAACACCTTCTAGGAATGAATTTCATCGCAGTGAACACATATAATGGGTATTTTTTCATCTTAGTATACTTCACAGAGATTACTGGGCATATACGTTATTAGTTGTGTGCCAAGCTGTACCTATAGTGGAACTCAACTAAATAACCCGCAAGTTGAGTTGAGTTGAACCCTTTTCAATAGGTGGCACAGAAAAAGCAATATTTGATGATTTCATTTTATTTATTTTGGATGAAAATATTTCTTGGAAATTTACCGTAGTTTCCAATCAAAAATGAATTGAAATTCCACCGTTTACTGTAAAATAGATTTGAAATTTAAAACAGCTTTTATTATTGTTGTTATTTGTACGCTTATGCATGGGAGCCTGGAAGATAAAACTAATGTAGAGCAAGAACCTTTCGTCTCCATGGGGATTCGCAATTGTTTTAAAATGCACAATCATTAAACATAACAGAGCTATGTACAGTCTGTTGTAAAATATTTGTGAATATCTCTATCACACCCAGTAGGCTATTTGTTTTCATTTTAATCGCTCATTGAGCATAAACTTTAATTACCGTCGGTAAACTAACCTATCTCTGACATTGCAAACATATTTTGGTTCGGGAAAAAATACGTTGTTTTGTTCTCGGAAAGGTGCTTCGAAATAGACATTTTAGAGTTTTTGTACCGTCAAAATAAGGCATTAAAATTCTGGAGAGAATTTGAAAGTCACTATTTCATGAAAATGCGTTCAATAACATCTTTGTCATCTCTGATAGAAAATCGTAAGACTGCACAAAAGGAGATGGGAAGATAGAAATGAGGGTTCATGATAAAATATTTTCAATAACAATGAAATAACTGAACGATAGTGACTCTCCTGAAACCTGAATAATATATATATATATATATATATATATATATATATATATATATATATATATATATATATATGCTGTCTGGAGCTTCCACCTGCGTGTGGAATGGTTCTCCTTTCGACGTTTCGGCTCCCACTTTGGAGCCATTCTTAAGACTTCTTGACTTGGTGGCGAGGCCTAAGTCAAGAATCTATATATATATATATTACATTATTATGAAGAACATGAAGATTCTGTATAGCTACTAAGAATGCAGCAATTCGATTTTACTCTTTTGCATTTCATATTTATGTTTTACATCAATATTATTCTTTCGACATTTACATTTCTGCTCATTTGAATTTTCTTAACTTTATTTTTCCATCGAAATCCATTTCAATTCTCTTGTTTCAATTTCAACGTCTTATTTGATTCAGTTTGACCTATTTATTTGACGTTGAATTTATCCTCTCATTATTGCTCGTTGATAAACTCTTAATTGATTCATTTTCAGAGTTTGATAGTTATATAATCGGTTGTTGCATTATGTTTTTCAATAGCATTTTCTGTAATTTTTTATTCTATTCAATCTTGTGTTCTTATTTTTGGCAACAGGTTTCGATAGAGTTGAATATAAGGATAATGGATGTCCCAAGTAATGACAGTTAGGAATGGAATGTTCAAAATGAAAAGTTGACTCCTGAACAAATAATTATTTTATGTTGATTTTTCTCAAAGATTTTCCAGTTCAACTAGCATAAAAGGATAATTATTAATAAATCAAGATCGGAATAGATAACCATCATCTAAATAAATTGCACTGTTTTCCTAGGGCGCATTGTATACAAATGAGTTTCGTACATGGTCTAGCAAGTATTCAAATAATGTTTTTTTTTTTTCGCTATGCTATGTAGGTTAGTCAGAGTAATGGGTTATTATGCAGTACCTATTATGTACACGTTATTTCATAAATGATAGTGTATTATGAGGAGGAAAGAGGTAATAAATCGTTTCATACTGACGAGGAATGCATATTCTTCAGGAGATTCGTACCATTATCGACCTGAAGGCACTCCGCAAAATTACACGCTCTCAGTTTCTTTCACGATTTCAATAACGTGGAAAAGGTTCATCGCCACGTATCCCAAAAACGTCTTCGACCTACAATCGTAGGAATTGCAAAATGGAATTCGGGAAAATATTTTGAGAATACTCCCTCTCATTCAACGAAAACATAGTACAGCCACAGAGGTCCATTGAAAAAATTAATTCTATGGAGTTCTCCATCGAGTACTCTTCCAGAGTATTCACCCAACATCATCGGGTACCTGTACACCTATAGCCTGACAACAACATCAAGCCTCACAGTTCTCACCAATCGACCTCTCTCAGAGATTTAATAATGACAATGACACGATGTACAGTTGAGTAGTCAAAATGGAAAATAGGATCTTGAGGTACCGTCTTCCTTGATTAATCCTCATCGATAAAGATCAGAGACAGTGTTGCGTTTTCACAGAAACTTGACTACATCAACTGTTATCGGTTGGCCAAGAATTCATGAAATCTTGACATGAAGAGAAGAAGAGATATTTACGTTCAAAAGCTGTCCAGCCAATTAAGGTCGTGATACAGCTTCTTAGTCAACTAGTTTGCAGATTGCAGTGCAAAATAGTCGAACCGGGTGCGGAGGATCTCACATTCCACTGCAGTCTATCGTATGAATTAATTTGGATGGATTTCTATCATCAGTACACCTATTTAGTATCTTTCAATTTTTCAGAATATATTCGCCAACTACAGGAACAGTCCAAGTTCTTCCAATTATTTCTCTCCTTCCTTTTCAGGATAGGCAATATTGAAAAGGTTTGATTATCATTGCCATCGCTCCCTTCTTTCAATTTTTGTAACAAAGTCCATGATCTTGAGTTATGATTTTTGGCTTATTCTTCTCCGAATCCTTGTGAATCGAATTACAAAGCTTCCATTAAATATGCGCAGCTTCAAAAATAGCAAGCACTCTCTATGTACATGATTCATAGACGCCATAAAAAAAAGTGTGCACCATTAAAATCTATAACCCTCCAGTTTCGAATGTTACGATATTTATCTTCTACAAAGTACCTTCATTAGTTTGAATTCTATGCTTTTCTGCCTGATGATAGCTCTCCCACTATACCGTCTTAAAGTTTGTGAATTCATTATCTCTTTGATCCTAGTTATTGGTTTCTCTGGCATCGCTATGAAACATTCGATCTGAATAATTCTTTTTTTAATTCTCTACTTTTTCTCAAAACGTATGCACAGTATTTTCAATTCATTTTCGATTTCAGTTTTAATTTATGTTTCTGAATTTAAGTTCGAAATGCTTACGTTACGGTGTTTTTTTTTTTGCAGTTCTAGATATCGTTCAACCTCCAACCACCTTCATTTACTGCTCTTGGTAATCTCATCATCACCATCCTTGTCTTTCTGACACTAATTGTCTCTCAATTAGTCCAGTTCATGAGGTTTGCTACTTGTATGCACTTTAGGGATCGAATGTACACTTTTTATCCCTGATGTCAGGGATTAAATAGTACTTTCAATCCCTAGTTTTCAAAAATTAATTATCAATGTCTAGAGATTGAGTATTAACTTTCAATCCCTGGAGATTTCAATTGAAACATATTTAGAACAAGCGTCGAATTATATTCTGTCGACACAGTTACTGCAGTTGAAATTCTTGCAGAAATCTGATCAAAAACGATTTTTTTCTGATTAAAGTAATTTTGGACATAACAGCGCTGCGTGTGATTCATTTCGTTGTATGTTTTACATCAAAACTCTCATTATGATTAGGCTGCTATTATTTTTATTTTTTCAACTACTTTCTTTTACTTTTCCTGTAGTGCATAAAATAGTGTATATAGCACTCGATTAAAGTCCCTTTTTATCCCTCAACGATTTGTACAAACTTTTCGCCTAGGGATAGAAAGTAATTCTTTAACTTCTTGGTGTATGATAGGTATGTGTTTTTTATTTCCATCCTCAACAGACACCGTCTTGTTCATTTCGAAACTTTTAGTGGTTCTAATTCGACAAAATTTTTCAATATAGAATATTCTCGTAATGTTCGACAATCAAGTCTTCGGCCTCAGGTATTTTCTAATGGAATAGTAATCATTATCCCTTCATTATGAATCGCTTGATGCGATTTTGCATGTTCTTGAAAGTTTTCATTCACAAACATTTCATTTGGTTTGATTTTCAGTTTGCGATATCCCATGGAATATTCTCTATTTTCTTTGTTCTTCATTACAAATTTTGTTAATATACTAATTATTGGTCCTTCATTATGGATCTTTTGATGCGATCGGTTCTAGGAACCTTCTTGTATTTTCTCAATAAAATCACGAATCGATGATAGTCCATTGGTAGCGTTTTTTTTCGGCTAGCATATGGAGCAAAAATACAAAACCGTCTCGCTAATAAAAATGTTTTGTTCGCGCTTTTACGACTTATTTGTGTATTTTACTCATATGTTGTTTTCGAGCTCTCCAGACAACGAATAAACGTTGCTACACGTACTGAGTCACACTGTACATTTTTATTATTATTTATTTGCACAATGGTTGATGAAATGCACATGGTTACGTACCACGGACTGCGAAAATTATCAGAGGACCTTCTTTATCAGTCGTGTATATTTTTTTATTCAAATAGAATAACAACAAACAGCTTGTACTTTCATTATCAGACATATCAAAATAAATATCAGCAAATTGGGACATGTGATGAGACTTCTGAGAATGGGATTTAGGACGGAATGGAATCAGTATTACAATGGGAGCATAATATCACGGTGGAGTTTTTTGATGAAATCGCATTTGCTATTTTAATGGAAATGGAACTTTCACTCCTCATCCTTTTGCATGCTAGGCAGATGATATCTCGTTGAACCTCAGCTTCCATGATTATCAACTTTTGAAGAAGATGACAATCGGTTAATTAAAAAAATATATGGAAACAAACAGAAGATCTTGTTTTTTTTTTTTTTCATAGAGATGCAATAGAGGACTTCGTTTAAAGTTGCCAACCTGAAATATTCATGAAAATGTCCACAACCAAGGAAATTAATTTTTGCCGTAAATTGTGAACCAGCATTTCCAGGAAAGTTTCTTTTTTTCCTGAAACTGATATGTGATTGGCTGAAAGCACGTGAGTTATGACATTGTACTCCTGGTTAGCGCATGCTCTCTTACATTTTGTTCGGGTTCTTTCGTTACCGTATGGTTGGGAATAGCGTGATTTTCAGCCGAACAGATATCAGTATAAATGTGAGTATTTTTCTGGAATTAATGGACTTTAAGAAGCGAGTAGAATTTTTCAGTCGAGGATTATCGAAACGAACCTATCCAATCACAATTTATGGCAAACTTTCATTTCCCTGATGGTAGACATTTTCAGGAATATTTCAGTTTGGCAACTTGGAATGAAGTCCTCTTTTGAATATGTGTCAATAGAAATTGGTTGAAATGTTGAAAATGAAAATGAGATATCTTTGAAAAAGAAACTTCTTTATTGAAATCGTAGCAAATCTTCCGTCATATGAAACGTAAGATAATCAAATATAATATACAGAGGTGATTTTGATATTTTGTTCAATTTCTAAGAACGTTTTCTTTAGTGTGTGTATTGGTAGATTTCTTCTATAGATTCTCATTTGTTTATAGGTTATGTAGATATCACGATTATCACAGTACTCTTCAAATTTCTTCGATTAGTCGACTTGATAACTTTTATTTCCATTGAATCAAAATTCTTTTTTCTACTAACATCTTTTCAATATTTGTGATTCTCGAGAATTAGATGTATAGAAAACACAGGAGGTCACAAAAACACAAATTTCTCTCGATGAAAACATTGTTCAATGAACATTTTTAAAATTGGTATTGACCACTGTTAATATCAAATTATCAGTTTTTTCTTTATCAGTTCTTTTCGTTTACTGTAAAAATAACTTCCATATACACCTATTAGACACCATCGCTTCACTAGCTCATGACCTTCATAACTATTTCTTTATTGCTTTTCATTTTTCACTTCTCAACCTCATTCTCAACCGATTTAAAAATCCGGAAATTTTACGTGAAGTTTTAGTATTTCACTTAGACCTACTTACCATTTCCCATTTCCAAACTTGACTTAAAATGAGAATAATGAAATAAAAATGTTCCTAAAAACTCATATAAAGGATACACCTCTTCGATGAAAAAACCATCTTCATCATACCAAAAATCGATTTTCAACCCGTCCATCCTCATAAACGGTAAGACTGGAGGTGTGGAAATAAAAAGGCCAGGAAACCAGAGGACATAGGGTGAGTGCACCAATAATTGACCGGTTAAGAGCTTTCTCTCATAAAATAGGTTATAGTTATCGAACGGTCAACTTTTCATACAAAAAAAAATACATACAAGAAGGACCAACTTTCAGGCTTCTAAATATGATAGATTTTATCCGAAAAAACGTGAGATTTTGGTACAAAAAATAGAGGATATCAAAAGTCATGAATCACCAGTAATTGACCAGCTAGAACCAGTATTTGACCGCGATTAGACCCAGTGGTTGGCCACTTGATGAAATGAAAAGAAACACTTTTTATATTGAATTATTGAATGATTTTCATGAAAAAAAAAACCATTTTGGTTCGAACAAACAATCATATACAATTTTGAACGAAAAATTTCAAAGATGTTCAAATGACATCTTTGAGAAATTTATATTTGATTCGATTTCCGAGTCGATTTCCGGTTGTTACAACACTTCACAAGTTGCTCGGCATTCACAACACTTATATAGTTTTCAATTATTTTGAAAATATTCTTGCTTTCTTTCATTGTTGTGAAAGCATGTACTTCAACCTCACCTGTGTCATAAATATTTAGATCAGAGCAAACATAGTTATGGTACGTTTTCTTTCCTGGAAAGGCAACCAGATAAAAGTCACCTACCGCAATATCTCCATTCACTTTCTTCACTATGGAGGCTAGTGGTTCATTGTCACTGTCATTGCTGGAATGTTCTGTGATATCATCTAGACTTGATCCACCCTGCGGCCATTCCTCATATTCACTTACCGAGCTATCTAAGTATTGCTTTACTGACTTTTATTTTCTTTATTTCCTTTTTTTTCGAGATGATCCTCCTTCTCAGGTTTCTTCAATTTCTCCTCTTGTTTATTCTGTCTTAAGAGAGCCTTCTCTTGTTTTTGTCTCTCTTTTTCCATTTTTGGTATTTCTTTTCTCGTGGATTTTTTTTTTCAGGTGACTCCTCTGGCCAGAAAATATGATCAAGAAAGGCTACATACAGCTTCTTTGCTTGCCGAATTTTGCATACGTTATTGGTTTTGTCGCTCAGATCCTGTTGTAATTGTGCTTCTGTATATTTGAAAAATCTCTTCTTAGGTTCACCCATTTCATTCTAGAAAATACGGTGGTTTTACCCAACCTATGTTCCGAAAGAAATGAAATTCCAGTTATTGACCAAGACTAAAAACCAGTAGTTGACCACTACTTTATTGCGGTCAACTACTGGATCCGCTTTGAAATAATTTTTTCATTCTAATAAAAACTCATCTTCAACTCATACCTGAAGCTATGAAACATAAAGAGATGTGAAAACTTTGATTTCTTTGAAACACCAGTAGTTGACCAAAGTGGTCAATTACGGGCCCTTTACCAAATATTTCATACCAGTGATTAACCACATTAATTTGAATAGAAAAAATTCTCATTTCAACAGTGAATATAGAAAGAATGTTCAACTCAATCCATCTGGCAACCAGTACATCAAATATGTTTCCAATAAAACGTTCAACGTGAACGGATGTATCAAGATTGGTTAATGTGGTCTACTCACCGTGCTTATGGTCACATCACGTGTTCACTGTAGGGCAAAGAGGAAACATGTATGACACGACAGTGGCCTAATTATCTAATAAGCGAATTACGTTTAGGGGTGACATCTACGAGAAAAAGGACCAATTGAATGATCAATACGAATGACAACCATCAGAACGTTATAGTTTTCTTATTTCTGTGCATGAATAAGAAATTGGTCAATTACGGGGTGCTGGTCAACTACCGGTGCGTCCACCCTACACTCTAAAATAATTGATTCCATTTAATTTGTCAGATGTAATTCTGCCATTAGATGTTTCTCGAATTTGAACTCTGATCGAACATTCATTTTCAATTTGTGGCCAAAGCCAACTAGGTATGTATCGTTCAACCAATTGAGAGTACTAGTCTCCGACTAGTACCATATAATCCTCTACACCTGTATACATTCCGTTCAAGAACCTGTTGTAGTAACATGAAACTTTTCAATGTCAAGTTCACCTTATCGCCGAGATATTTTATTGCTTGCCAATTCCATGACATGGCATATTGGTAAGTATACTCTGCGATAATTTTAACACAGTCGTTTGAACTCATGAACCCGTGTTCTGAACGAAAATGGTCGATCATAAAATAATTTTTCTAGATTTTTTTAATCATCTCGTAAACCATATCCAGTTCGTCTGTATTTTGAAATTTATTGAAGAAGATAACTCATCCATTTTTTGTGCTAAACAGTAATTGTGTAGGAACAAAATCAAAGCGAGGCGACAGCAATTCGCTTAGACTATGACCGGTTTTGATATGATCAGAGAAAAATTGTGAACAATTCTCTTTACTAATACCGAATAAACATTTCCATTATTTCTCAATTTTTCACAATCGGGGGTTACCGTTTGTAACGAAAATAACTTCAGAACTTCTATAGTTGTGACAGCAACTTTGATCCCTCCAGAGAGCGATAGTGCCTATCTCTTTCTAACATATGAAAGCAATCTGAAATGGTCGAAATGAATGAATTCTACTACACTCTACTCTTTACTCATTTCTACATGTATATGTTCGGTTGTAATTGTTTCAAACATAGATGTGCTTGCTTTTCAAAATTAATGTAAACAAGCGAAATCGATTGATATTCTATTTATTTAATAGAGAGAAAAATGGGGTGAGGGTGAAAGAAAAGAAATGCCGTTCACTGGGTACAACCCAGCGAGTTTTGAAAGGAGTCCCCAGAGATGGTCTTGTAGGCAGAAAGAAAATGTGAAGGAAAAAGTCTTCGTAAATATTTCAAGATTCGATTATTTATAGCAAATAGATTAATATATGTTGGAAAATTGGCTACTATGGTTTGTTTGCCTTCGAAATCAATAATCTCAAAGAGATTGTTGTTGATGATTTTGCGATCTGAAGATGAATGCATCTTAGGGTACATACAGGATTTCTTATATCTTTCCGAAGCTTTGACGAGATATAAGAAATTCTAATATTAACATACAGCTCCTCAACCCCACTTGAAAGAGAGAACAATTTCCTTTCCCTCTCTCACTTCGAGCTTACAAAGGCCTGAAACTGAGAGTTTTCAACTTCCCACTACGACAAGAATACTCGTCTGATGTTAAACAAAAAACTCAATTGCATCCAGAAGTCAGCAGTAACGAAGATCTTGCCTTGATGTGTTTCAAGGTTGTAAGCATCAAATGATATGACATTCATTAATTATCCACTAGGAATTTTATTGCATATGAATATTCATGAAAATATAACCTGACAAAAAATTTCATCAGGTCAATTTCATTATTTTTGCTATATTTTGTAATGCATGTCATCCTGATCGATGGTAGAATTCACAGGACCATGGCCATAAATTCAGTAGCATTTGGTTGAGAATGGTACGTACCATTTCACTTGAATATTATATTCGTGGTTTTAATCTAAACATAAATCTCAGAATGATTATCATATAGTTTTCAGAAAGCAAAACATGGAATATACGAATTAGTCGATTTTGGAGATTATAACCATTAGGGAAAACCGTCGTTTACTCCCAATACACCCAGAGAAGAAAGCAAGGTTTAAAACGAAGTGTGTCCAAAAGCTTCAGGGTATGTTTTGGCGATCGATCTGAGGCAAGATAAAGGAATAAACTGCAATGATTTAGGAATACAGTGCATCTTGTTTGGTTCTCGAAATCAATACCAGCCTCATATCGAGGGACGCTCTCCTAAATTTGAAATCACAATCAGAAATATCTTTCCGTGGATAAAATAAAAACTTTGCTTTGAATTTCGACACCCAATCATGCATTCAAAAGAATGATCAGCAATGGGTCTGATGAGATTGATCCCGATCCATCTTTCAATGCAAAAAGTGTCTCAATCATCCAGTTCAATAGATTTTTAACTTCATAACTCTCAATGGAAAATACATTCTTTAGTTGCATTCAAATTGTAGAGTTCGTTGATTTCTACTGTTGTAAATGAATGTTTCATTAAGTATTCTCATAATCTACAGGAATATAGTTTCACTAATCCAAATTTATTACGTCTCCAGTCCAATATCATTGATTATAGCGAAATATTCGGATGAACCTAAATATATATATTGCCAATAATTTATGTCCCTTGTCTGAATGACTAATCTGCGAAGATATGATGTGGAATATTAATTTCGAATAGTTTCAAAGCTTGAGAAACTAAAACCGAATGGATGGTGATTTTTACACACTCCTTCAAGGATGATAAAGTCTGAATTATCATATTCATAACTCCCAAACGTGTTTTGCTGCTTCCATATTTGCCCAATTCATTATATAGTTCGAAATTGTTTAGCCATCTTCTGGTGATGTATTGATGATCAACTGAACAAATCGTTCTTCAACCCCACTTCAGGATTGATGACGTTAACTCCAAGTATAACCAAAGAAATTTTTTAACATCGTACATTTCCAATAATTTTTGATGGAAAATATTGATCAGTGCTCTAACGTACGATTATCAACATCCAAACTGAATACAAGTAGGTATGTACGATATGATAAAATATATTTCTTCTCATTCTGAATAAATTTATATATTTTGATGACATTGAACAACAAACAAAATACCTCCACAGAAGATTAGGAAATAATGTAAAAGTTCAGCGTTTTGATATCTTATGATGACTCCTCGGACAATAATCTTCACCGGAAATAATAACCAAAAATGTATCTGAGGTTCATCCATCCTGGTAAACTGCTTTATCTCATCTTGCAGTTATTTCCCAGTATTTTTTGAGCTCCCACTAATTGAAGATGAAATGCTGCAACTTCCTTGAGTTCTTCGGAGAAAATGAAAATAGCTGCCAAGAATTTTGTAGTTACCCCCAGATTACTACGAAATATATACTTTTCCTCGTTAGCGAACTTTGTGAAATTCTTCAAGTTCTGTTCAAACAATCTATATTTCAAACAAACTTTCCAGAATTACAAAAAGGATTGAAATATTCCAGATTCTTATTACATTATAATTCAACCTCACTGGCTGAGACCAATTGGCAATCTTGAGACCACCTACTGGGAAGAAATTAATTTTTCGCGACTTTCATTTCCTTTAAAACGTAGTATCAGATCGAGCATATGGCTTTCAGGTGCGCCGGGAAAAGCTACCATTGTTGGGTCTGCATGCTTCGCTAACCTCAAATAATATTTCGAATTCAATTCTGTGATCGCAATAAAGATACGGGGAATTTAATCGAATGTTGGTTCCGAAAGAGCGGATATCCATTTCAACGCGAACGTACGCACAAGATGGTGAAAAGAAAGGTGAGTTTTCACTTCTTTCTTTGAATGAGTATTTGCTTGATGAAGCTGGGTTCATGCGTTTATTAAAATGGTATGAGGAAAGAAGTGATGATGAAACTACTACATTTCCATTCGCCAATTCTTTTGGAACATATTGAAACTTAACAAATTGAGAATCTTCTTAACATTAAATCATCGGAGACACAAAAACTGGTCGTTTTATATATGAGGTATTGAAAAGTTGATGCATGGGAAACTCGAGAACGATACAAATTGTAAACAACGTTATTTCATCTTTTTACTTTCAGAGACATATAAAAGAATCAAAAATTCAATTTTTGGTTTTTGCATTGAATAGATTTCCATAAACTGTTTGCACATTATCACTGCAATTTTCAATGGACCGCACAGTGCGTAATTTTCAAAATCTAGAGGGACAAAACTGAAATTTTACAGTAGTCTACGCAGGTGAAATATTATATCGGATTATACCGATTCTTCATTATATTTATTAGAAAGAACGGCTTATTAGCTACAGGAAAAACGGTCATTTCTTTGCGCATATTTGCGACACTCATACAACTAATTTTGTTTTATTTTCTTTGTAGATTGTCATTTTCGTGATATATGTTATGTATATAATGTTGCAATTAAGTTTCATTCGATACATTTTATGGCTTAGTAAACTTGTTCAGTTTGGGCTCAAGACTTTTGTCCATCTAGATTATGAAAATTACGCACTATGGACCGTAGAGATATGCTTGAGATAATACGTTGAAGGGTACTCTCTTTCTAAGGACATATTCTACGCAAGAATACGCGCACGTACGTACAAGATAGTGAAAAAAAAAGAATTCATTTACTCCTTTAATTAAATGAATATTTGTTATATGAAGCTGGGTTCATGCATTCATCAGAATGGTCTGGTCAAGTAATGATGAAACTTCTTCATTTGAGTACATTTTCCAATTCATCTAGAACATATTCAACAGATTTAACAAATTCAGACACACAGGGTACTGTTTTCCTATGGACACATTCAACTCAAAAATATGAAACTGCGGTTTTCTCATTTTTGAAACTTCTCGGGCCATATTCGGTGACTACATACCTTCCAAAATTTCAGAATAATCGGTGTATATTCAATTATTTGAAAGTTCGGGATATAGTTTTCGGAGCTTTTCTCATCGTAATACATTCATACTCCATATTATTACGATGACACATCTTCTGCAATGGCAAGCAAACATCTTCTGAACTGTTGAAATATTCACCCTCTACTGATTATGACTTCAATATCCTCAAAATAAATAAAAATTCCGACAAGTATATCATTACGTCCTGGGGCCTGTTTCAAGAACGTACAAGTCTTGTAGCTACAAGAGAAACACAAAGAAAGACGATGATAAATAATTGTTTTTTACTCGTTTTTTATCTGTACCTGCATTGTCTTTCTCTTGTAGCTACAAGACTTGTAATTTTATAAGACAGGCCCCTGAAAGTTTGAAAATTGGTAAGGTAAAGAACAAAAATCGAATTTTTCAATCCACCCTATATCTATATTTCAAAAATTAATATGGCTAGCTTGAATTTCTCACCTCCATAATGATGGGCTCTATAAAACATAAATCTGTCTCCTGTTAACCTTCTCTGAAACTCTCATTCATTTCCAGATCCCTATGAACCTATACCAATTTTTTACATAGTTCATATCTTAGCAGAAAATGATTTCATTACAAAATTCAACGACTTATTTTCCTATTCCCAGTTCACCATTTTGACCACTGTACTATACAGATTTCTTGAATTCTGAAAGTATCCTTTATCGTTGAGTTACCATCGAATTACCAGAAAACAAAGTCTGATAACCAAGAACCTGACTTAACCTAACCAAGACCACTTGCAATTGTTCACAAATGACCGATTTGATCGGAAATAATCCATCTCAATATGATGCTTCTGGAAATAATTGTATACTTTTTTTATTCATTGTTGATTTTGTCGATTCAATCTTATCGTCCCAGACATTGAAGATTTCACCAACAAATATTTTTCAGTTGTATCACTTCAGAGGTGATATTTTCAAGCATCGTTCTCACACTGCAGTAAAGATTTCACTCCTGATTGAGGTATAATCTCTATCAAAATACGCGACACGTTGAAGTTCAAAAGAGGTAGAAACACAGGATATGAACATGACAGCACCTCCACATTTGCCATCAGTCCTAGTTGATGGCATCATTTATAGAAAATAATGACAGTCAATAACTTTCATAGACAATCAAATCATGAAATGTAAATAGACACTTAGTTTGAGTCTATACTCTCTAATGGAGTTGTACTTAATATATGTTTCGGAAATTATTGTTGTTACGTTTAACGACAGAGTCAACTCTTGCAACAAACCTCTTAACCAAAGACATTCAGATACAGTACCAGATAGGGCTATATATTCACCTTCAGTGGTGGATAAGGCAAGAGTAGATTGTTTTTTGTTTTCTGGTAATCCATTATATTGTGCGGCAAATCGAATCATCATGAGGAAAACTGGAAGAAGAAATGTTATCTTGTATTTTACTTCTAACCCTTCTTACCCCGTGTCATATAACGTAGTAGTAACAGCAATTGAAACTGTATCAGATGATGAAATAACTGCAGATTTCGTAAAGGGAGTCTGATAGATGAAGACATGGAAAGGAAAAATATGACTTGTTATTCTGGAGAAGAACTAGATGAGGCAGCAGCTTTCGGATCGAAATCAACAGCAATATATCAAGTTCGATATTATGGCAGCGAACAACTAGGTCATCTGCAAGCGATATGTCCAAACCGTCCAGAACAAGTTCAAAATAGGCATAAAGTGCAGTTCAGAAAGGAACACGCAAATGTTTACGAAGAATTCTCAAGTCAATTTTATGATGAAGATGGAAATCATAATGGTCGAATAGCATTTATGATGACCAGCAGCATGATGTGATCGAAATGAAAGATTTTGGGAAATCAAAATGTTTTCTGGGCCCATAACATTTTGTTTGCTGATGAAATTCCTTAGATATTCCAAACAATAAGGGTTTAATTAATCACTTCTATTGACAGAACCAATACAATCAAATATTCAAATGCAAACAGGAAACAAGACAAATATGCAAATGGATAGCTTAGATTCTTATTATCAACAATAGTGGATTCACAGAGAGAAGTTCGATCACTACCATGCCTCTGAAGATGGCTGCCGCAGATGCACGCCCAGAACTCAAAATTCAAGACCACGGCCCTCAACCTGAAAATCTTGGGGTCATGAAAGCCTACATCATTCTCACATTCGTTTGATAGTGGATATCAACCTTTATTCTAACATTAAATTACTCAGTTCTGGTATCAAGAGAAAGTCGTAAAAGGCGCCAGTGATTCATATCAAGATTCTTTCAGATTGTTACAACAAATGTTTTCTTGACTACAATAAATATACTCCATATAATACAATATTGAAAGGAGAGAACGAGAAAATAATTGCGCTCAACGATACGGAACCGCAAACCATCAATAACCGAAAGATTTATGAACTAATTCGATCACGACAATGAAAATCTCATCACATTTGTTGACTTCAAAAATATTTTTAATTTTTTTCGTTCAAGGAAATGAGTCTGAAATCACATAGAACTACACTTACAGAAAGAGGGTTCTTGAATTTCCGGTACAAGCAGAATATAGTTCCGCATACAAGGTCAAGTTTGGTCCTGAAAAATTTTAAGCAAGTGAAGGCACATGAGGATTCAAAACAGTTTCATTTTCAGGGGAAAGATGACCAAAGAAAGACACATTCACCTCTTCAAAAAATATTCGAACAATACATTTCATAAATATTTGCATTGCTGTGCGGGTATGCAATTATTTCGCAGGAATTTTCTTATTCACAATCATTCCGAAATGTGCTCATTTTCAACCTACTTTTAGGTTGCAAAGTGACCAATTATTCATTAAGAAGAAGACGATCTAGAAAATATCTCTACCGACCTCTTTTAAAACTTTCCAACCTCCTTGTTACGACGCCGTACCAGTGTCACTCTTAGTGTCACTGTAGAAATGAAAAAGATCTCAATTGACAGATTATAATCTGTCATTGATAGATTTCATCGTCATTGACATTATCGCTTATCAGGGTCGATCCATTTTTATTGTTCAAAATGACGCCAACATTTCAGTGAGTAGAGAAATCCAAACATTGCCTATTTGTGGCAATCCCTTTTGAATCAATTGAGATTTTTGAATTATCATTCATTGGAAAGAATCCAGAATATAAATGACATTTATCCATATCTTGATCAATTTCCAATGAATTGTATGATAGTCACATTCTTCAGAATAATGACCTTGCCAGCTCTGTACATTCATCAATGCCTGTTGTATATTAAGAATGACTATATGAATTATGTTACACACGAAAATGTTCACTAATATAATACAAGAAATCAAAATCTCATAGTTCCTCCCCAACATAGATTTACCCATAAAAACTTTGTTACAATGGCAATCCGATTGTATAATCATCTTCCTAGTAACGTAAAGTGTCAGACTGTTAATCGATTCCGTATTGTTACCAGGGAAATTCTTCTATCTTTATGTCCTTATAGTGTCGAAGACTTCTTTGTATAACTATCACATGATATGTAAATATATATGTACACATGTTTTAATAGGCCCATCTTGAATCATTGTATTTTAACTTGGTGTTAGTGCAAAACTTGGTGTGGTATTCCATATGTAATTTTAAAGAAACTGTACTTAATGTAATTTAGTGTGTAAGTCTTCTTACTTGGCAATTTGGCCTATCTGACGATGCTAAAACTACTTTGTTATTAGGCAATTGGAGCAATTATCTATCTATCTATCAGGATTCAATAGATTAATTTTCCTGTGGTGAGTTTCGCTAGTTTGAAATTTTGTCTCCTTTTTTTTCTGCATTGAGTGAAATAATGAAAACATACAAATTATCCTGGTATTTCTGTTGGCCGAACAATTGAAATAAGACAATTCAAAGTAAATGTTAATTCGTATCTCCTGTCCCTTGATTCACGAGGTGTTTTTTGAACCTTGCAGGGCTTTCCTTTCGTGTGAATCTGCATATATAAAAAAATAGGGGTATAGAAGAAAGTCTTGTTACACTATTTATAACTCAAGGACGGCTAAACCAATTTGGCTCAAAAAAATGGTGGGAGGTAGTTTAGAATCAGGAGATCGATATAGACTACTTTTTAGTCCGTTTCACTGTGTTTAGGACATTCCACCTCTTCAAATTTTGCATAAATATTCTTCAACAGAATCGCTTGAAGACGTGTTTCGTAAATCATTGGGATCCATTGTCTAACGGGTTAAGAGAAAGGTTCATAACTTTTCAACTTCTTTCAATCGCTTTTTCGAGTGAGGCAGAGCCTGATAAAACAAAGTGGGCACGGGTCAACTAGTGTAACAATAACTCAACAACCCCATTCATCAAAGGGTGTGGCAAATTAATGCAAAATCTTATCCGTTTACACCGTTAACTGCTCCAACAAGATTTTCTCGGGCCATTTGGAAAGATGATCGGTCGCTATTCGAATCCCGAGCGATATATTCAAACGCCCACCTGAGCCTTAAGTGGACTGCATCAAGCATCTTCTAGTTGGAATTGGACCATTAATAACCAAATGCGCCGTTACTTCTATTTCCATATATGCTCACGACTAGAAATACAAACAAGATTCTAATCATAAGGCGAAGCAAAATGGATGGCTTTAATATGTGTAACGCGCTACTTATTATAAGGAAACGCTGTGTGCATGTTATGTATTGCAGGAAAAAGCCATATGCAAGCGAGCAGGTCCGGCTTAACCCTTAAATGCAAGTTTTTTCTTGTTTACCATAAAACATTTTTCGTTATAGAATGATCAGATAAACATGAGAAAAATAATGAAAAAATTGTAGAATTTGTTGTTGCAGAAATGCAACTATGTGCAAAATTACATACAATATGTTTCTTCATGGTGCATTGGTTATATCTGCTTTACTTGGTGAATAATTGAGGTCAGCAACACTATCTGTATCCGAAAATTCCAATCCAACCTCGCTGTCTGACCAATTCTTCCAAATATCAGCCAATTCTTTGTCAGTGAAAGGTTGTCTTCGATCCAAGCTTATTATGAGTCTTATCCCACGATGCATAGTGTTGCAATTCTGCAACAACAATTCATAATCTCAATTATCACTATCAATATACAATATGTGATATTACTCATGGAATAATATCATAACTACATACCTTATTGTACATGAACACAATGTTTTTACAGCATATTCTACAAAAACACTGTTATTATTCTTCCGTTTACTGCACTTATACTGTAACCACCAAATATCAACTGGTAACTGAAGTTCAAACGTAAATACACCAACATGTATGATCGAAATATAATACTGTATATTTTGAATAAAATCGTAAATTGCAAAGCTGTGCTATGAGGGCATCGTATAATAGCTAGTTAGCATTTTAAAGTCAGATGAAATTAATGTATTCAAAAACCTTATTATTTGTATCCCCATACGTAGCCCATTTTGAGGCATTTTACCGGAATGCCAGGTAATTCACATATCCCTACAACCAAATGAACTCAAGATGAATTCCTAACTAATTCTGTCTGAAAGTTACTTTTCGATGAAAAAATGTCAACAAAAATGGTATTGCACACAGCGGAAGAATCTTCATATCTTCTTACTGATATAACTTTCAACAATACCAATTCCATCACCCCTTCTTTGGAACATAGTCCTGGATACCCTGATAAATCGTCTCAACAGTAATGGTTTCTACACAATTGCATATGCAGATGACATAGTTATTCTGCAGACCGGCAAATTTGTGAACACACTGTGCGATAGAGCGCAGGATGGTCTCAAATTAATAGAAACATGGTGTAAAGAACACTCACTGTCGATCAATCCCAAGAAGACGGAGATGGTCCTTTTCACTAGGAAAAGAAGCTTATCGGGCTTGAAACCCCCCGAAATCTTCAAAAGCAAACTAAACTTCTCTGAAGAGGTGAAATACCTCGGTATTACCCTCGACAGGAAGTTAACATGGAACTCGCACATTCAGAGCAGAGCAAAAAGAGCATATGTGGCCTATGAGCAGTGTCGGAGGACAGTGGGACGCACATGGGGCCTCTCGCCCCGTGTGGTCACCTGGATCTACACTGCAATAATAAGACCTATGCTAACGTACGGAGCCATTGCATGGGGACCAAAAACTCTACAAGCAACGGCCATCCAAAAACTATACCAAATACAGCGAATGGCTTGTCTGAACATCACAGGAGCCATGAGAACAACACCAACCGCAGCGATGGAATTAGTTACTGGTCTGACACCTCTGGACCTGCACGTCAAGGAGGTTGCGCTAATGGCCATGCTACGATTGCGCACGGCTGGTGTAAACCCCGAGGTAGGAATGGGTCAACTGAGGCGGGGCCTGTGGAGGGAGGCACTCACTGCGGTGCCTCTGCTACAGGCAGCCAGTGACGCAATTGAACCCAGGTTTGTGTTTAATAAACCCTACAAAATACAAATAAAACAGAACACTGAGGCGGATGCTGCAAATGCAATACGCATATACACAGACGGCTCAAAAACCAAAGAAGGATCAGGATGTGGAGTTTACTCTAGATCACTTAGCCTAAGGATTAAGTGGGGAATGGGAAAAAATACCAGCGTGGTTCAAACAGAACTGGCTGGTATCTCAATCGCCACAAAAGAGCTAACCAGAAAAGGAATTTCTGGCAAAGACATAATAATCTACACTGACAGTAGACAAGCCCTACTAACCTTGAATAGACAACGTATTATCTCAGGGTTAGCACTAGAGTGCCATCAAGATTTAGCTAACGCCTCGGTAGATAATAATATCGTACTAAGGTGGGTGAAAGGGCACGACAGGAGCAAAGGTAACCGCATTGCTGACTCTTTGGCCAGGACATTTTGGGACCAGGTGACACCCATGGCTTGACGACTTCGACAATTGCGGAACTAGCCAAACGTTACACCCATACTCAAACCCTCAAAAGATGGGATGAAACCAAAGGATGCAGTTTTGCCAGGATCACCCTGGGCGACCCTGAGAAGCTGGATCCAAATAAATATTTGGCGATGACCAGGAAGAACCTACGTTTAACAGTGGGATTTCTGACTGGACACTGTCAACTAAGGAAACACCTCCATATTATGGGGCTAGTGGACACACCTCTATGCCGGATGTGTGAACAGGAAGATGAAACTGTCAGGCATGTCTTATGCGAATGTCTGGAGCTATCGTCGATAAGAGAGTGTGTGTTCGGTGAGTCTTGGCCTACACCTGCCGATATTAAGGAGATGTCCCCTGGTGACCTGTCCTCCTTCCTGGATAAGGCAGGATGGACAATGTCCTAGGAGGGCGACTCCTTGGGAGGATGTACAATGGGCCATATTGTGGCCTAAGTGCTGTGAGTCTATACTCACCCTCCCTACTCTACAGATACAGATACAGAATACCAATTCCAGAAAAACCCAAGGGTGTAGATTCTGTTCTTCTATCAAAGAGAAACAGTACTGTTTTGTAACTGAATGCATCGTATCTAGTATATCACGATTAAAATCCTTTGGTAGTGAATACTGACGACGAGAACTTCAATAATAAGGCCCTCGATCATAGAAACAGATACGGATCGAGATGGTCATGACAAATAAATAGGATTTCGATATGGTTCAGAACGTGCCTTATAATTTAAATTGGAGTAAGTAGTTCACTGTAAATCAATGTTGAATTGTAAAATAGGGTAGAAGTAGTGCTAGAATTGAATAATACTTTCAGTTCTGATGTCTGAATGAACCAAGGATGTTTCATATTCATTTGGGGATCTCCTACTTTATATGTCAGAGACAAAAACTAACCTAACCTGAAGAGTATCCTGGTGAAAATGGTAATAACTGAAGTCTGGAATATCTATCTTCCATTGCTGCTGAGAAGTGATATTCCATCTACATTAGAGAAAATTATGTTCGATTCTGTCAATAATCTTCTCTGCAAATAGAAATTTTAATGTTCATATAGAACCCAACGGTGTGAAACTGGAATAGATGAAATCCAATCGCATTTTCACTCCATCGCGGGTATTTGTAACTGCTGATTAGAGATAAAGAATCTCAAGGGATCACAATATTCTCTGGGGTCGGTTTAATTATGAATCGATGATTTATGAATCAGTCACTGAAAAAAAACTTCCAAATGAGGATAATTACTCTAACGCCAATTACTTGCTCAATTCAAGTATCAGGGTAATTGATATCTGTTGTAAGTGTTAAGTTTCACACCAAAGGTTCCATTATCTTCAATTCGATTACTGAATATTCAGAGCAAGAATTGCAAAATTCAATAGAATGGGAACCTCCATTTGGAATCAGCGCTTGGGGAACCCTCATGAGAATTCAACGATCTATTGGGAAGAATTTCTACCGATGAGGGCGCTGATGTCTGTTTGAAAATGTCGGCAACAAACCGTAGTCAGCTGATCGTAATCTGTCAAAAACATATGTTTACTATTGTTTACGTTGTATTTTGTATTGTACCTTGTGTTTTTCGAATTTTGGCAAAGTTCTGTGTAAAACAAATGTGTAGACTAATCAGTGTGTGGATGTGTTGGACAAGGGTACCATAATTTCACATTCAGAAGTTTGTTTGTGTTTTACGTGATGAAATTGTTCAAATGTTTTTCGATAGAGGCGTATCTGGATGATGAACTTCCCAATCATAAGTTACTTCTCAGTGAGGACCAATGGCTAGCATCCCTCTGCCTGAAGGTTGGATCCGAACCATTAGTTGAGAAATTAACATGTGTTTCAATAGAGGTGCTCTGCTTGTTCAAGCATTTGGCACAGTGGAATAGTCATCAAGGAGGTTGTCGGTTGAATTTCCATAAAGATCGCCATACTTCGTGAAACTGGCCCTTGTTCTGTTACTCAAGCTGACATCCGTTGCCGAAGAATCCTTGAAAGTTTCTCCGTCTACAGAAGTGTCTTGCTCAATGCTAAAAACAAAGCTAGAAAATCTCCCAGAAGCGGAAATGATCAATATAATGCATGTTCATTCATTCGAACGTACGCCACTGACCCCTGAGGCTGCCTGCCTCACCGGACGTGTAAATACAACAAAATGCAAGACCCAGTTGCATTAATGGCCACAGGCCTGTAATTACCTCTTTGTTTCTTTATAGTTCAATGAAAATGAGGTCGATAGAAATTAATACCAGCAATTACTGTGAACGCTTTAATCCCATGCCACGGTGGGTTTTCTTTCGATTTTTTTCGAATCCTTTTGTTTCACTGTTTAACATGCAAAAAATCATGGACGCATCCGACAACGTCGATTGATAGTTATTGCGAGATAATCTTCAGCATTCATAACACAGGATAAAGTAAAACTGAGGTATCTTGATCATATCAAACCTTTCCAGAAGACGTAGAGATAATATAGAAAGTAAATCGTAATCAAACATTTTAGCAACTATAGTGGATTCAGCTAGCAAATCTTACAGCATAATTTTTTTAATACACGATATATATGTAATAAATCTGTTATGCAAGCATATTGAAATTTATGAATAATTTTCCTAGAGTTCAACTTTGGGAACGATCCTGGAAGTTGCCAAAGATGGAATTGCCAGTCAGCCGTGAATATTTTTACGTATTTAACTTTGAAAAAATATTTGAACTGGTTTTATGTCGTGTTTTCATTTTCGTGCTTCATTCTGGAGCATATAGAGAATTGTGTAACAAAACATAAGGAAATATCTTGCTGTTCATCATTGTCCTCTAAACCAGAGAAGATTTTCTCAGGACTATGGATTGATGCCATGAATTATATTATTTTTCAACATATGAAACAACAATCGCATTTGGTGATTCCTATATCCAATATTAACTCGAAACAGAATTCATACTTACGGCCGTCTAAGTTTTCCAATTTGAAGATGAGCAAAGAAGTAGCTGACTCTTACCTAGAAAGAAAAAATAACGTTAGGATATCGAAAATTACGTGGAAGAGTTTTGTTGTAGTGCTAAATGAAGCATTTTTGAAAATTGACGGTTCTCGATGAAAGCTGAACTCGGGTAAGAAAGCTATCGTGTTTATATCAAATTTCAAATTATGTAGAGCACAAAACATCACGAAACTCAGGTTGGTGGTACATTTACAAGTCAATCATAAAAAATCATCACTTAAGAATATGGAGTCCACTTGGTGGTGTTACTAAAATTATCAAGCATTTGATTTTCATTATCAGCGATAACTGCAACGGTAATAGTAAGAATGATGATATGCAGTTTATTAAAAATTTAATGACCAGCGATGGATCTATTATTGATTCTTGTGGTACACCAAACATCCAATGACATGTAGATTCTATATTTCGAAAATTCCCAATAATGCTCACATCATCAAATCAAATGCACTATATTTGTTGGAAAAGTGAGAATGATAATACTTCTCCATACGCTTTTCTCTGCGTCGGAAAGATGTTTCTTGGATGAAAAACAAGTTTGATTCGCAAAATGAATACTTTGACCTGATCCACTTGCAAAAATATGCTTTTCTCATAGGATATAAAATAAATCTGTTCTATATTTTTTTATTTTATAAATGATGGTTCAGCCACGATTAGTGTTGAGCTTCCCGGTTTGTTATTTCATTCCACTGTATATAATAGGATACTGCTCAGGTATCTTATAGAGTGATGACTTAGGTCCATTGGTATTTATAGTGCGATGACTCATATCCATTTGTACAAATACCATTACTGTAGTTAAGGAAAAAACGGTTCAGTTGCTGGGCATATAAATCAGATCGTTTGTTGTTACCAACTGATCTTGGTAGTTTGTACAACTGCCCCTCATATTTGAATGATTTACTTGTTTTCGTAAATGAGATGAAAAATCATAATATTAATATAAAAAACCTCCCAAGATGTCATGTTTCCTGAGACACAGATCGCGCCTAATAAAAAAAAATTATATTTTCACACAAGTTGTACATTCATTCAAATCACGATGCGTTACCCAATTTTCACGAGATGAATATAAAATCATGATATTTCACGATGTGCGTGCCAATTTTCTATAAAACCCTCAACGAAAAAAAACCGGTAATGCTTAGTAGTCATTATCTTGATGAATTGTTGCCAAAACGTGTGAGAGACACTTCACAAAGAATGTATTAATATCAAGCACAATGTTTACTTTGTTATGTAACCACTGAGCAAACGAAACGATAATTACTTATCGTTTTCACAGATAGTTTTCTGGTTTACTGAGTACAATAAAAATGTACTTGAGTGGTTTCTTTCTAGGAAGACTAGTGAAACTATTGTGAAAGTGAGAATGATTATACTTCATATTCTTTTCTATGATTCCCTAAAAACTACTCGCATCGGAAAGGTGTTTCTTGGTTGAAACAACAAGTTAATGGTTTCAAAATAAATACTTTGACCCAATATACTTGAAGAAATATGCTTTTCTCATGGGATATATTTTGTTTTAAACGATTTTTTTTTCTATAAATGATGGTTCAGCCACGATTAGACTTGAGCTAACGTGTATATCCAAATCATCTGAAACAATTCTTTGAGGCCAGTCTCAAGTTACCTACACAGTAGGGTAATGGACTAACACCTCGGAAAACAACTTCTCCCCTAGCTGAGACTGCCCTGAACAAACGGTTCTTTCAGATGATTTATATCCATATCAAATATCTCCACTGACTAATATGTGTGTAACTCGTTCAATATTTCATCCCACTGTATATGCTTGAATCCTATTACTGAAATATGTATCTTCACTGGATTGATTTTCTTACAGTGTGATGACTTATGTTTATTCGTTTTCATAGTGTGATGACACAATTCCATTTGTACGAACTCTAATGAACTGTGGTTTTACTCAAAATCGATTCAGTTGCAGGGAACGTCAATGAAGCTTCATGGAAACTGAAGGGCTGCATTATTGAAAGCTCAAATAAAAATGTTAAAAACGATAGAAAATCTAATATTGATTGCAACAATTTTAAACAACAATTTGCTGAAAAATGAGGACGAGGGAAAAAATGTTTAGAGCAAAGTTTCATTACTAATAAATAATATTTGCATATTAATTTCAATATTCATTCATATTTCGTTAAAAAATATTATAAACTATATTATTATATAGTGGCTTACTTAGAAGTCTAACCCCTTTTATTTTTTGAACGTGTCAACTCAAAAAGTGAAACTTGGGGTAATGAAATTCATGCATGAATACTATATTTTGTAGTATAATTAACAGATGAAAAGTTCAAGATGGCAACTGTGCTCCATCTGGAAAAAAATAAATGGAAAGGTATGAAATGATCCATTCGAAAAAAAACTGTTATACCCTTGCAAACGTTTAACATCAAAATTGAAAGAACCTTCACTCCTTTTACCAGTTCCATCTATACTGAACTTAATGGGTGTGAATAACTGAAGAATTATATTCCCTGCAAAACACTTATTTATTATGTTATCGAATATGTTGTTTGTAACGAACTCTATCAACTTTTTCCTTGCTTGTGCTAGGATCAAATCTTGAAAAGTAAGACCTCGTCAGTCCTCAGCTTCCACAAATCTCGACTTCATAATGTTACAAATTCATTGCAGCACGAACCAATGGATATCATTTTCCTGTGAGATGATGATTTCATATTTGTCATTTATGAAAATTTTAATTATATAGATATAACATAAGCTTTTTGCCTTCTATTCGTATACACCCATGATGTCTTGATGAAAATTCACCGAATCCGCTAAAAACTAATTGTGCAAAATGATCTGGACGTATGGTTTATTCTAATGCTCCTTCTCAAACATTTGCCAAAAATACTCCACATTCTGATGTAATATGTGGAACTCAAAGTTCAATGCTGAAAAAACATTATTTATTTCATTGATTGATAATAGGCTCGAGGTTACTCAATTGCTTCTCGTGCATTTTTTTTGGCTAATGATTATTATTAAACTGATCTATGTGTAATAGAGTGTTACGAAGGATGATTGTTTTTCGCAGATGTTATTGATTTGTGCACCGCATCTTGGAATCGAAACAGCATTGAGATAAATTACTTTTCATGGCTGGAAAGGTTAATACAGTTCAATGCTCAAACTATTCAATTTTTATCCGAAGAATTTTTACTGAGATGCACTTTGTTCATTACAGCGTTCCGAAAACTGAAACAGATCGTTCATTATTTCATACTGATTTATATTAGTCTTTATCAAGAACTGAAATACATATCTCCATCAATACAGCAATTTAGCTAATCTATAGATTAGACTATTTTCAATATCTTCAGTAAAGAGAAATTTGGTAAATGAGAAACTTGCTTTATGAATTGCTTTCCTATGTTGATGCATATCAATTCCAGTCCTCCTTCTCAGATTCAAACTATGAATCTGTCCTGAATATCACCTTCTTAGCCAGATTCAAGCACTCTATAAAAGAAACACAGATTGTAATCTGAGCCTATTATACATACTCAACCAGCCAATCTCATTGAGTTTATTCTATATATCCTCCTCAATCCATGAATCAGTCGAAGACAGGAGTTTTGAACCTCAAGGATTCAAAATGGTTGGAATATGATAGCACTAGGAAATTACACAGCAGTTTCTTAGTGTTAATGATGAGGCTCTCACAATGTGACTGTATGAGTTTTATGGAGCAGTAGGCTAGTTTTGACTTTCGAGTGATACATGTTTATCGAAACACAATTTGGAGTGGATAAATAGGCCAAGGTTTTTAACAAGATCGCTTATGTACCATCACCAATTTTGACTTTCAATTGGTTTCGCGCTGCACATTTCTGGCTCTCGTTTCCAAAGATAATCACACAAGATTCAGTTGCCTTCATTTTGAGTTGATGTTTCTGGGAGAATGACATCTGGTTTCTTGCTGAGTACCTCTTCGCAATTCCACATAGCTAAGATTCGCCCGTCGTATACTTTGTGTCCATGTTGTGATTTCCTTCCTCAGTCCCTCTTTTTGATGACCAAAGCATTGAAATACATCAATAATATTGTTCCAATAAAATGATTTGTGTAAAGCTCCCTTCACTTAGTCTTGTAAGGGCTACCGTTTTTCACCACATGATACTGATCCAATAAAATTGGTCTTGTAAAGGCCACTTGAGGTGGGAGTTCCGATGGACGAATTTATTGCAGATTTATGGTATTTTTCTGTCATATTGGTCTCATACAAATTTGAAATTTGGTATACATAATAAAGAAACTTTTCCTAGAGATCAATTACCCTAGCACCAAACTGGTTTCCATTGGTCGTGGTAGTGGCTGGCGTATTTCAATAATACAAATGAAAACAAGCGGCCGATTGCTGATAAAACCGAATTGAAACACAAAATCGGCTGCGCAGAGGGCGACTTCCAAACGCTGCTGCCGCCATGTTGTCCTCTGTTTGGAAAAGACAGCACTGCTTTTTCATATAGTCCTGCCCCTTCCTTGTTTGGGAAAACAACCAGAATCTCTCATCATTACCGAAACCTAAAAATAATTTGTTATTTTTCTTTATAGGTTGACCGGTCCTAAACATGGCAGCAGTGTCATTTTGTGTTCTATGAATGAAATTGCAAATTATACGAATGACTTTTGGGAGCCCTACCATTAAAGATTTAGGGCCAGTTGCACCGCTTCAACTCAGCAGAGATTCAACTAAGCTCGGCTCAAGCGTTAAGGAACAAGGAAGCTGATTGGCAAATCCATAGCAACAAAGCCTGGCTTAGATAAAGCACAACTCAAAACAAGCGGTGCAACTGGCCCTTAGTGTCGTGGCCTCTCAGACTAGTATAATCAAATGTGGAACACCTCTGACCGAATCCATTTCTCTCTGGGAACGCGGAGGATTCTTCAACTTGAAAGTGCCATTTCCATTTTGCCACAAAGACTTCGAGGAATCAAGATGATTTTTTTCGTCAGCAACACTCAACGACTGTTTCACGGCCCCTCGTCAATCAAATAATTGCAAAGTGTCACACCGTCACTATAAAACGAATTACAAGCAACTCGAATTGTCGAGAACAATTGATGACGCCAAAACACATTTTGCACGACTTTCCGTTTCGCCTAGGCAAAAAGTATGTCTCTTGTTGTTTAATATTCGCATTAGTATGCGTAATAAAATTTATGACTAGTCTGCGCCGTGAAAAAATATCGCACTTTTGGTTATGTAATGGAGTTGGTAATATTTATTATCAGTTTGAGGACGATAACCTTCTGGGAATTGCGGCAACCCACATTTTTTACTCAGCGACCTTGGCAAAGATCCAAGGTTTCGCTAATTTTAATGTTGCGAATTGTTGAAAAATGCCTCATCTCAAATTGTGGGGAGGAATCGGTGTAATGTGTCGGTTGAAAGAAGCATCGCAAGTTTTTCTCGCAACAGAAAGAAAATGGGCAGAAACAAGCTGGTCTGGTTTTGGGAAGTGAACTGAATTTATAACAAGAGAGTGAAATTTCAGTACGAAAGGGTTTTTGTTTCTTTGTGTTATGTTCTAATATTCCATAATCGCTATCAAGTGCATTCAAGTGGGTGTTTGATATAAATATTGAGTAAGGAAACGATAATTTTATGTAATTCATAGCTGGTCTGGCTAAATTGAAAGAGAAGTATTGGAAGTAGCCTTCGAATCGTATGCAGAAATAAACAGAAAGTGTTCGTAGATAATTTCATTTTACTTCTTTTATAAAGATTTTGTTTTTTATATTGATTCAGAGTAAAGAGAGTCAAAGGGAGTTTATCAAAATGTAATACTCTCCACAATCATAATCATTTTCATCAAAATTCTAATTACTATGGTATCTTAAGAGTTTGATTCTACTTCTTTTTTGTTCTATATATTAATTCGAGTGGATGAAGTCTGGGAGAGCCATCAAAATTCCTTACTTTAGTTACATTGCTATAACTATATGAATCTGGTTTCAACGCCATTTCAAGAATCATTCTCCTTGATGGTTTAAAAGTAAATGTCACAAGGGGCCAATATGGCCCTGGCAGCTTCAATATAATAATTTCTCGAAATTTCCTTAATTCTAGGAAATATATAATCGCATTGATTGAATAGATCGATGCCAATGAATTTCTAGTGAGTTTGGCAAACAGTTCTTGGATCGAACAAAACTTGAAAGCGTTTTGTATACAGTGTGGGAATATCGAAATATTGGCAATGACTAATAACTTCGAAATAAAAACTCGCAAGATCATTCCTGCAGATGCAACCAAAAATCTCTTTTTGGGATGTGTATTGTCAACCCTCTGAGCTCTCAGAAACACCCATTGAAAAATTCTTGCTGTTGAGGAATCGAGTGATAACTGAATCATAAGTTGAATTAATCTCCTATCTTTCAAAATCTTTTTTTCATGAAATCGGTCATATCCTTAGGAGAAAATGTACTCTCAAGTTTTGTAAGCATAGAGAGTGTATAATTTTGAACTATAGTTGATACAATATAGAAAATGTTGCACGTCATCATAGACGTGGCCAAAGTGTCATAGAATTATGGAATTTCAGATATAAATCAAAGTTACGTGTTGAATATAGAAGAAGGCAAACAATATTTTTTACGAACCCCACATTGAAATGTGGGAAACTCATGAAAAAGTTCTCTCCTCTGTAGTTTCCCAATAGTGAACTAGAGTTATATGCTCTCCCGGAGGTTCACTATTTCAAAAAATCGAGATTTTCCCATATTTATAAACTGCAAATATTTACTGTATTCCTACATATAGTGGGAATATTCTTAAGCATTACACCTATATGCATTACTAGAGTATTTGTGAGCGTCTTGGTGGTTTGTGAGCTATATTATCTTTAATCTTTTGAGAAATCGCACTGACAATATACATATTTGGCTTCAAATCTGCTGGAACACGATAAAACTGATTATCTAACTGTAGATTATAAATATAATTCACAACGGGCCGGTTTCAATCACCAACTAAGTGTTAGCTGAAAGTTAAAGTGGCTCTACCTACGTCGTATTCAATTTAGCTCTTTAACAGCCGCCAAGGAAAGCGAAGGGACATTATTCTCTCGCTCAATTTCGAAATAACTAATAATCAAATGTGTGACCAACTCTTGGCTGCGATAATTTCGAACTCTTCAGGCATTTTTAGGAAGAGCTTGAGACTGATACTTTCTATAGAAACATCGACGTACAGCTTATTCAATCCACCTTGACACAGAAGTAATAACGTATATGCCCAGCAATCTCTCTGAGAGTATACTGTGATAAAAAAAAACTATTATATGTGTTCATGTGTTGGAATTCATTCCCAGAAAGTGCTTTTTTCTTTCGTCATGATCTACACTACCAGTGTGCAACTGTAAAAGTATCTGAGTTTGTGCCAAAATGGAATGGATGAGCTGTACACAGTTTTTATCACGATTATCTAATTTTGAGTTTCAAAAACACATAATTGTTACTTTTGAATGAGAATTGTCAATTGGTAAATAACAAACTCCAAAATAATTGCGGCAACATCGAGAGTGCTGCCAACCAAATGCCAAAGAATAACAAGGGCCAAATTTGAAATTGAATGTAAACGTTCCAATGCATTTCTATCAACGGACGGGTACCACGGCGTTGATTTCATGTCGCCATAGATGACGTGGAACTTTAAACTTTATACACTATATTTGCGAACGTTCCGTTCTGATGAATTGAGTCAAGTGTTGACTAACACTTTTTCATAGTTCGTTCAATTTCTCAGTTTTAGAGTTTGTATTATATAAGAAATCAGAGAGAAAGCTTTTCAAGTATTCAGATGAAGGTCCTCAACAATGCTCTTCTCAATGAAACTGTCGATATTCCCTTGAAGTAGATATGCATCATCATATGATTTCACTACCTCCTAGAGCTCCAGACCGGCTACAGATACAAGAGCTTGGCTATACTTCGGAACATCACGAATTTATCTCAAAATGAATCAGAGGGAAAAGAACTACAGTTTGTGAACTACGTGGTAACTAAAATATATTACAGTTTTCTGTATGATTTTCACTTACATTGTAAGTGAAAATCATACAAAAAACTGTAATATATTTTTGTTAATATGGATTTTCATCAAGTATCGGCCAGTTCAATTCAATTCGTGGTAACTATTCCATTTCAGATATTGGATCACCAAAAATGAACACAATTTTTTCCAAGGAAATCATATAAGAAGGTGAACCTTCCAGTCGGCTAACCTGTAATAGGTACCACGAATTTGGAGTCATTTATAGCTCAGTTTGTTTAAGAAGTGTGGACGAAAAATTGATTGAAATTGGTTTAGCACCAATGAAATGGTGATGAGAAAGAGATCGATTATGTTCGCAGATTGCTCACACCTTGAATAATATTCAGGTTTTTAGGAATTGAGATTATTTCAATCCTTGAGGGTTCAAAAAACTTACCCGTTACCTACCCCATATAATTCGTTGGAAAATTGAAGCCAGGCTGATATGATTTCGGCAGTTGATGGTTGTGTTGAATGCAGTCAACTTCAACTAATAGGTAGGTTGATATAGTGACTTCCGATATTTCAAAAAAGAAGTCAGAAAGCGGAGATTCAATAGGTTTGCTAATACATTGATCTAGATATGGATTATCGAAATACTTTTTATCAATTGAAGCAAAGTGCAACGGTTGTCGGTTCTTGATAAAGCAACGGAAACAAAACAATAATTCCATTTTTATCTCTTTCATTTTCTACCTATCTCTTCATCAGAGATTCGATATGTGTTATTTGCATATCCATTTGTTTTTTTCACATTCAAATTGCTCTTTTCAATTGATGAAAATTAAAAAAAGTTTCACTTCTATACGAATTATTACAACGGGTCGATAAAACACGATTGAATTTCAGAATGTTCGAGTATAACTATCTTCCACTACAATGCTAAATCTATTATTATTACTTTTCATTCGAGCAACAACCTTCATTCAATCTCCTGTGTCTATATCGACATTCATATTGATTTTTTTCTCCAATAAATATTGATTTCATACCACCCTGTATGTCATTATTACTTTATTTACGTGTTGTCTCCAGTAAAGTCTTGATATTGTCGTTCATTCGCCAATGATGGATTCAACGCAACACGTTAACAAGGAAATTGATAGGAAATTTATGCAAATCCATGACTTTCGCATTTTAATTCGACCTTGAAACGAAAGATATCACATATTCTAACAGTTACCGAAACTTGTAGATTTGTCGATAGCTTTTCCTCCGCAGCTTCGCGAAGATCGTTAACTTTTATGGGCTGATGTTATGATTCATTAGGTAATTTGAGGATTTGGCTAGAAATTTAATTTTATGTCTAACCGTATAGTGGTCTTTCTGAGAAGTGTGTTCAGTGTTCGGGGCTGTTGCTCTTTTGAAATCCTATGAAAAATAAAGACTGAATGATAAACGATCCCATTTTTAGTTTTGACAGCTGAAAAACGATGTCTGAACATGTACCACTCGGATGGTCCTGAAAATTCGTTTTGTTGAAATGTCTGAATGAAATGTACAGGTTTTGAAAAAGCCAGACTCCGGTTACGTGGGCTCATTTCGGGGTTGGATACGTAAAAGGTATTTTTGTAAATAGAGGAAATTGTGGGAAAAAAATATTGACTTTTGTTGAAAATGTCTTTATTCGATACAAAAAATGACATCGAGTGAGTTTTACAACGGGCCTGTGAACACACTAACATTGAAAAATTCAAATCATTTTGTATGAATTCCATTAGAGAAACCTACAATTCCTAAAAGAAATGTCTCATTGGAATACCCTCACCAATTAAAACAAAATATTTCGTTCATTGAAAAACTGTTTAGGTAGCTTATGTTTTGATCAATTTTTTTGTGAAATATTCACTCAAAAAAATTTAAATAAAGAAATAAATGAACTGAGCGGCCTCCACACACAACGAGGGAAACAACGAAATCAGGAATAGCGGAGCATGTTGGGACAAACCATCACAGCATTGAATGGTCTGAAGCCGAGGTCATACACAAGGAGGAGCACTGGTTCAAGAAGTAATTCAAAGAAGCCGCCTACATCCTCAATATCGACGCATTTAGTCACCCCAGCGTGGAGATCCGGAATGTATGGAGGCCGCTTATCCAAGGCATGGACCGGCTGCGGCTCGATGAGAGAGAATCTCGCGCTAATACATCCATTTCTCGCTGAAAATCGATCAACGCACTTCTAGTAGTAGCACCCGTGCGCCTCATTGCCAGTACCGCCCCTTCCCCCACCATAAGAAAATCGGGTCTTTATAACCGACCATACCTCGAAATATTGTCGGTCATCACCCGAAGACGATTGTGGATACCAGCAATCGAAACGTCATGAGTACACTCAACTTCAAAATTGGTTTCAACATTTATTCATACAATCCCATTTATTTCTTTAAGTTTTTCTGACTAATGTTTCATATTCGATACCACGATTTTCTGTAACAACATTATTTTCTTTGATCAATCAAACCTTAATTTTTTATTTCCATTTCAACGTTTTGTTTGGATTTGATTACCTTACTTGATTTGTATTTTCATTCTTTCGTTACTAGAAACAAGTTTCAATAGAGTTGATAATATAGACAATGGAAGTCCGAACTATTCCCATTCATGAAATAAAGAAGTCATACCCTCCACAGAAATAATAAATTCATTAAACCCTCAAAGGACCAAAACCGTATTAAAAGTTTTCTTCATTTTTTCGAAAACCTTACTCACTGGATACGTTATTATTATTATTACCGCGAAGTTTGTATATAGTTTTCTTACATGATTATTATCATATTTTTTGTCAAACAAATTTTTTTCAACAGAAAGCTAAAGTAATAGTCGAGTCAGAGGTGTTAACAGTTCAATAACAAACTGTTACCTACGTCTTAAAATTGATAATCATGATGTTTTATGAGCACATCATCGAAATCGATAATGACGTGTCAATAATAATTTATGACTTAAATGTGGTATTATTTCATTCGCAGTTATTTTTTTATATTCATAAACAATCTGAATAGAAAAATACACTGTCTGATACTTTTGATATTTTCATCAAAATTATTTTTGGTGTATCAACTCACTAACGCTTTCGAAATCCAGGATAAATAAACATATGATTCGCCTAAGAGTTGTTAACAATCTTGAAAGTGAAGGCACCCGCTAGACACTTGTCGCAAACTTCGAACCTCTGCAAACGCTTGGCTGAATTTGAAAACCATATATGGGCATCTTATGGAGAAGTGAGCATAGTGCATGAGTTTGTATCGGCTCTCCTATGATTAGAAAGAAATAATGACGTTTATGCCCAGCAATATCTGGGAAGTATAGTGAGATAAAAAACACCTACTTTATTTGTTTACTGTGTAGAAATTTATTCCCAGTAGATGTTTTTTCTTTCGTCATGGTCTACACTAACAATATGCAACTGGAAAAGTAGCTGAGTTTGTGCCAGGGATGAGTTGCAATACTTGTAAAAACTTGTCACAATGATGTGTGTGGCCCTGGGGGTCTATTAGTTATCCTTCTGATAAGTCTATGTTTGTATTCGCCCATTCTGTCCGGTCGTAGCTACCACCGTACAGTTATCATTTTAGAATGTTTCTGTTTGCAAAGGGTCAAGCTACCTGTTAGGATGTGAAGCCTGTTGATGTAGCAATGCTACGTGAGCAGTCCTGTGGCTATTCATCTCTTGTTTAGCTACAGGAAGGCTTTGGTCCATCTTCGTTAGGGGTCCACAATGTGGAGTTAAGGTAATCGTTGGTCTGAAGTTCTTGCCAAGAGAAGTTTCAAAGTTGGCAATCAATGTTATCCTTCAGCACAGTCTTTTCTAACACAGGTACCTCCAAGGATTGGTATTGGTTTCATTGATAAGCTTTGGGCACCTACCCTGGCCATATGAACTGATTGCTTTTGTTCTGGTCACTCTTTGGAGGTTATCATTATTGTACTTCGATGCATCAGTGCCCAGAAGTTGGGTACTTTTATCAAATAATTGTCGATAAAATATCATCCATACTACTGATAAATATAAGTGTTTGTGTATATTACATGATTATTTTCCGCGGAACAGGAGACATATATGATGCGACTCTCAATCGATTCAATAATATGTTGTTGAAAAATTTTTATTCAGTCAATGCCGATTGAAGGGCTCTATACCTTTCGAATACCCAGTTATAAGAAGAATAAACGACAGTCATAAACGTCTCTATCACTCACACTAAAGAAATGAGTAAACTGAATACAATTGTACATCTTGAGAGCAAAGGAGTTCACTTCAATATTTTAAATTCAGAGAGTGAGCTACCCTACAAATTCACAAATGTTAAATTTTCGTGTGTTCAATTCTAAATTCTGTTTGTATGCCATGTACCTTCATGAGAAAACCCCATCAATTCAATTTTCATGGCAAGGAAATTCACATAATTCATCTTCGTTATTGACTAATTGATCACAGAAGCTCGAAACAAAGTTGTATCAGCTCATTTGGCTGCTGAGGTGAAATTCTCTCACTTTTCCTTAAGGAGTCACCTGTAAGATGCCTAGGAAACCCTGGTGTATCTAGTGATTCGATATTGTTTAGAATTTCTTGGCGACGATTACAAAAGATTTCTAATTTTTGTATAGGGGGCGTTATATGAGCATTTTCAAAAATCTGTCAAATGTCGGTTTTGTCAGATTGACGCAACTTTGAGGGTTATTGTTGTTAATGAAAACTGAAATTATTTCTTCGCACTCAACAGTGTTTAAAAGTCTATATAAGTAGAACAATTTTGAAGTTATTAGAAGTACTTTTTCACGATGTGTAGAAGATTTCGTATTTTGTGTGGTCAGTCAAAATCTGGGTATCCAAATATTCTTCTTTATTCAGTACCCAAGGTGAGTAACAAACAAATCGCCCGAAAATAATAACATGAATGTAGCGTTATAGCTAATTTTATTCGTTTCAGCTTAAGCGAAAATCATATCGAGGAGGAAACATCTGTAGCTCTTATCAATGGGATATTGAAAACAAAGTTTTGTTCAAATGAAGGAAATATCGATGTGATACGTATTTTGACCGTTGCATAACTGATGTGTGTATCCCCAATTACAAGACAGTCTATCACTTTCAATACACTAGCATGAACTTTGTCGTACATTCTCAGGTGAATGGGCAGAGTAAATTTTCTCGGAATCAAAGTCTAGTCTTATGAACTGTTATAAAAACACTAAAAACTTGTAGAGGTAGCAGGTGACAGTGACAGTATTGGCAGGTTATTAACGGTAGGTTTCCACGTTACATGCACGTTTTCTGAAACGCATTTGATTGGCTGTCAGGGCTGTCAAAATCTCAGTAGGCAAATAATAAACAGTGATAGAATATTCGGTTGCACATTCCTCTCTACTGAAAATTAGGCTTCATATGGTATATGACTGATCGCCATCTACAATAGCGATCTGAAGCTTTTGCGATCTCAGAAATCAAGCAATCGGTTTTCGCCAAGTTTATCCCAAAATTATTCAGGTACTAGTAGATACACCAGGGTTTCCTAGGCATCTTAGTCACCTGTATCCGCGACTGTGTTAAATGCACAGCTCACAATTACATCAGATTCGATGGAAACTCTCCAAAGGTATACAGAAACTGAAGCGTTTTTGCTGAATTGGAAGAGCTCAGCTCGTATCTGATTTCATTTCAATTTTGATAAATACCTACTAGCAAAAGTAGGAGATTATGTGTACTAGCAAACAACCTATCTATATATAGGCGCTGAACACTGAGCATCAAAATGATTCATTACCAGTGTCACCGTTCGGAAAACCTAAGAATGGTTAAGTATTTTGTGGAAACGCCGAATTCTGCCTCGAAATGTGCATACTGCGATGGTCGATTCGTGACCTTGGATCCATTTTAGGATCTTCCGTTTCTCATACAAGATAATACACCAATCAACCGACAACTCATTAGATCATTAGAAGGTCATTGGCGATTCACATAATTCCTGAAATGTTGAATATTCATTTGGAAACTGTTCGTTAGTGGTCAACAGGAAGGGTACCTACTGCTAAATTATTTTCTATAGCCTCTGACATTTCTTCAACTATAATGTCTTTGTGTTGATGTTAAAAAATGTATCTCCCATTAGTGTGTATTTGTTCTGTATATTTTAATGGGGAGTGAAGCCACCTGTTGAATGTCATTCTAATCTGAAGTTTAGTTACCCGAAATCTGTCGTTACAGTCTCAAGGAAATATACAGTGCGGCCAAAAAAAGTCCTCCCTTCCTCTTAACTTACGGGACAAGATGTTAAGGTCAACTAAATTCACGTAAAACGGCATGAGTTTTGGTATTTCTGACAAGACAATATCAGAAGCTATATATAGAGATATCCGAAATGCCTATTAAAAATGACAAGATGGTTGTTGGATGATACAATAAAACATAAAAATGTAGAACTCAGTGTGAAGAAATATTAAGATCATTGAGATATTCACAAATCTGTTAAAACCCATGGATAACGTAGAATGCGTATATTAAAAAAAGTTCAGATTATTTGAATCTTGATATATTTGGGCGATTTCTGCTTATTCCAAGAAAACGATTATTGAATAAACTGGCACCTACATGAGTTGTGTTATTTCGGACTTCCATTTTCATATAACTACTATATTGAATCCTGTTATGAAAAAACTTATCACGTGGAAAAAAAGTCGAACCAATAAATTACGAATAATGAAATTGAAATATACGGTGCAGCAATCAAATATATTACTCTCAAAAAAATGATCCAGAAGAATTCAATAGAATAAAGCACTAGAATCCAAAGAAATAGATTGAAATAAATTTGGGTCAAAGAATAAAAAAATAAAATATTCAAGATAGGAAAATGTGGTGGCAAAAAAATTAATGGAATAATGAAGTCAAACGAATTTAAATGAAGAAAATAGAACGATGGCTGATTGAAAAACGATATAAAAGCAATACTGAGACCAACACGAAACGTCAGAGACAGTTTAAAGTCAGCTAAAGATCCAAGAGAGCCGTGAGTAACACCAGGTGAGTACCGGATTCCGTCTACCTGTGAATCGGTCTACATTGAAACCACCAAAAAAAGCATCAAGACACAGCTCTCTGAACACAAGAGAAATTACCGCTTCGGAGAGACAGACAAGTCGGCAATAAAGTCTGGTTACCTACACTGAAGAACACACGACTCAAAACAGCTGATAGAAAACAAGCCTTACCCATCTCTGAGAAAATAACACAGAACGACCGACACGAGAGCAGATATAAAGCGGACCAAAACGTGAACGAAGTAGTATGTTCAGTGGGAACGAGAACATTTCGTCCGTTACCTCATAGACTTTGATAATACCTACCACAGCTGTAGGCGAATCGTCAGTAAAAACACTTGTGGATCACGGCAAACAAAGCCGGATATCACCCCAGAATCAATTTGAACAAATGTTGAAACAAAGGTGCAAGTTGACTGTACTCAAGACGTTTCGATCTCTGGTAACCTCTTCGGGTGAAGATTGACTGAATTTCGAGGTTCAGACGGCTAAAGGCCCAAATTCACCATGGTGGGGAAAGAGGGGGTGCTACTGATGTGCTATAGCGATTGGTTTCAGCAGAGAAAGGATGTATTGTTCGTCAAGCGAGAGTTGGTCCATCTTCTGGATGAGGGATTTCCACGCATTCTTTTGGAACCAGTTCTCCTCCGTGTGTATGACCCTAGGTTCAGTCCATTTGATGCTGTATTGGTTTGTCCAAACGTGGTCGGCAATTTCCGATTTCGTTATTTATCGTCCTTGTGTTTTCTTGGGTTCACACATTCTTACTTCCACCTGTCTTCTGGTTTCTCCTATGTCACCTATGTTCCACCTATATAATTTGCAGATTCCTCAACATGAAGCTGAGGCAATATCAACACTGATATTGTTCGTTTTGTGGGTTGAATAAATGTAAATGTTTGAATGCTGTGTAGAATAATTCTCATTTATATTTGTGTGATTCAGCTTGTGTAGTATATACGGGTTTCAGGATAATTCAATTGAAAAATTAGGTGAATCATTATTTTTGTGCAAGGAAGAGGTTCTTTATTGGAAAATTCTGCCTATTCACTTTCTATCAGATCGTGTTTGTAGAATCTTCCCATCTGAGATCGCTATCCATGATTATGTCAAGAAATTTAGTCCATCAAGTACGTTTTAGCAGTGGATCATTAAACTCAATGGTTTCACAATAGCAAGTTTTTCTGTTTCTTCACGTTTGAAGTAGCAAATACGCTTCAGGAAAGACAAAGACAAAGAGTGATATATTTCCAAGGTCACCTCAATTATAATAACTTCCTTCTCTCCATTCCTAATCACACTCGTTTTATTCGATGCTTCAGAGAAAATTACTTCTAGTCAAGAGTGAAAAACACAGAGATTCAGTTGTTTGAAATTTGCATTCAGAAGCATGCCCATTCAATTCACGGGATACCATTTCATCATTTGCTTTATTTCTTTTAGTAAAATTCTTGATGTCATGTGAGTTCGCAACAACTGCAGATTCAATCTCATTCACAGGTTTTAATCATCATTTTCATTTTTTCCCACCAACCTCTTTCCAGAGGACAAACTCTATGAGTTGTCTAGTTTTTGCCTTTATCGAAGTACCACCACTGACATTATTTTTAACCAGCGCATTCTGCTCACCATCGATTGAAAAAATCCTGTTTGCAAATTCATGAGAATAACGATCATTCGAATAACAGTTATAACGGTTTTTCATTGAATAATAAATTGTGCTGCAGATATAATGTTATTAGATTATATATAAAAAGCTCTCACCTGACTACTCACAAAAGACCAGAGGAAATGGGAATGGGGCATTCCACATATGTTGCTCCAATGACTCCAATAACAAAAGCATTACTGGGGGGAAGTTCGTTGCTATGCAGAATATCGTATTCTTTCATTATACTGCCACAATAAAAACTCTGAGCACAGAAATTCGCAGGATCGATACTATAGGTAGTAATGAAGAATTTCTACCTGTTTTTGACCCGGAATATGTTTAGTATGAATTCCAACTGGGTTTCGATTTTCAGGAAACACTCATCGAGAATAAATCGTTAATTTTATTGTTTCTTCAGTCCTAACATTATGTCATATCTTGGATTCAAATAGTATTTTCCAGGAAGTCGCTCTTCCACAAACAAGACTGAAAGTTTTTTTCTAGTGAAGTCACCACAATTTTGTAAAATATTCATTTTACTGTTCATTAGATATAAACAAATGAGTAAAATACTGTAAAAATCAAATAGTACGTATTATATCCTTCGTATATTATCGGTTATAATTGCACGAGTGCATAAAAATTACCGATAATTTTGCAAGAAAGCGTGATATCTAAAAATTGCAAGTTTATTTTCATATTTTGGCGAAAGTGCCCGAGTCCGAAGGACGAGGGCTCTTTTACAAAATATGAAAATAACCGAATGCAATTTGTATAAGAATGTAAAATTATCTGGTCATTTTTATGCACGAATGTAATTTCATTGGAATATTTCACGAATAAAGAAATTCTCAAGGAAATGTTATTTTTTGTTCATTTACACTTTCCTCTATAGATTGTATGGAGCACTCACCAAAACGCGAAATGTTTTTCTATTTTTGAAGTCTATATGACATTTATTTGTGTTGTTTACTGACGTCTAGTGATACGGTTTCGAATGTGTTGTTATGGTGACTTGATACAATGCAATTACCGCTGTAAGTTTTCGATAACTGCATTGCTCTTATGGGACATTTTATATATGAGGGAAATATTCGGGAGTAATTAGACAAGTGCTTCAGAATTACCGATAATTTTCCATGAAAGCATATTGTCTAAAGACTGCATGAGTTTATTTTTATATTTTGTCGACTCCGAAGGAGGAGGACTCTTTTAGCAAAATATGAAAATAACCCAAATGCAGTTTTTTTACTGACAACATGCTTAAATGGAAAATTATCAGGTTTATTTTGATGCACGAGTGTAATTCGGTAGAATATTTCCGGAGTTAAAACAACGACGTTTAAAATTCAGTATCTGGGCCTGTCAAGATAACAAATGTACATTTTAACAATCGTTACTATAGATACACGGACCGAGCGGGTATTTTTCGATACCTACCGGGTATTTACCAGCCCGAAAATGTCCCGCCGGGAATTTATCGCTGTAATTGATCGAAAATGTCCCGCTTCATATGGGATTTTTAACATACGATGGAAATATTCATTGTAACTTCATTTGATTTCATCCATATTCTCAACAGTATCAGAGACTGTTACGTTATGTAAATCATCAAATGATTGAGTTGCTCAGTTGGATCTTGGAAAAAAGCTTCCAAAACAATCTGTTGACTGTTAAAAAAACTAGCATGATTATAATATTCGTTTTTTTCATCTAGTGATCCTAACTATCTCACACCAAGCATCACGAACCAGTCTTCGAGATAAATAATTCTGTAATTTTGAAAAGAGCCATTGCCTTCTGTATCGCCAAATTATAATTCCCGCTCATTGCATGATCACAGATCAGTTCGGGGCATCATAAAAAAGTGGCGAGTACAACCATCGCGAGTCAAAAGTTCAACAACACCATACCACGCATCTTTCTGCTTTTTTGTTCAAGGCGTTCGGTAAACGAGTGTGAAGTGTCCTAATAAGCGTCCGAAGTTAACTGCGTTTTTACAACTCGGACCTTCGTTTTGAAAACAGGACATTGCTCCAAGGTACAGGTGGTACAAGAACATCCTGCAATGGAATCAAGCCAGCAATACTGACCCCGTTCATGAACAAAAACGCACTTCGTGTTCCTTTTCCCTTGTTTCGAATCGTTACTGATATAGTCTGCGAGCCACCTCTATTTTTGCATATTCAACAGAAAATATTACAGTTCACTTACGATTGTCACTTAGAGTGAATTTACAAAACCGCTACACGTGTTTTGCTATACAATAGCCAAGCTGAAACTGTAATATTTTTTGTTTATTTGCTCGAAGTTGAGTCTTCTGAGTGTGGATCTATGCAGAGTCATTTAACAATTATAGCAAATCCAAAGACTGACTGGTGTATGAGGTATTTCTCAACCAATCAGCATCCAACTTCGCTATATTTGTTGATTGTTACTTGATAACTGAGGCTGCATAAATCCACACTGACTACCCACTCTTGCCTTTTTTTTAAATCTTTGTTCAACAATATTTTTTACAGGTTATCAAAAAAAACTGGTGAATATAAGTCTACAGTAAAACTAAACTGTATATACAGACACATTTTTATATACCCATACATACATAAAAGAAAATTCAGTCAGAAAGAGAATATCAGAGAAATGTATCCATGAGTGATAGTCATAGTGTGTCTAAGCTTATCATATTTTTAAATTTATCTAGAGCGATATTTTCGGATATAATTGCACAAAAGTGCATAAAAATTACCGATAATTTTGCAAAAAAGCGTGATATCTAAAAATTGCAAGTTTATTTTCATATTTTGGCGAAAGTGTCCGAGTCCGAAGGACGAGGGCTCTTTTACAAAATATGAAAATAACCGAATATAAGATATCACGCTTGAATGCAAAATTATCTGGTCAATTTTATGCACGAATGTAATTCATTGGAATATTTCACGAATAAAGAAATTCTCAAGGAAATGTTATTTTTTGTTCATTTATACTTTCCTCTATAGATTGTATGGAGCACTCACCTAAACGCGAAATGTTTTTCTATTTTTGAAGTCTATCTGACATTTATTTGTGTTGTTTACTGACGTCTGGCGATACGGTTTCAAATGTGTTGTTATGGTGACTTGATACAATACAATTACCGCTGTAAATTTTCGATAATTGCATTGCTCTTATGGGACATTTTATATATGAGAGATATATTCGTCCAAATTGTTGTAAATTGATCCACCGTATAACCAGCAGCAGACATTTGGTCGTTTTTCGTGAATCGGACTTCGTCTTCTTTCGGGCTATTTCTTTTCGTTGGGATTTTTTCCTTTTTTTCGCCTTCCCTTTTCTTTTTTTCTTTTTCATAATATGTCCGAAACCTTTCTCATCTTTCGTTTCTGGGCAATAGGATAAACATATTATTATCTTTGACCTTTTTTCTTTTGTGGAATCTGTGGATTCCCCAACCTTCTCCTTTCCTCAATGAAATTGATCTTCTCTTTGTCTTCCCCACCATGCAATAACATGCCTTAACTTTCCGAAACTAGAATCAGCTTGGTGATCTTTTCCATCCAAATCAAACCTCTGGACAATCATAATCTGCAACCAAACGACATACTCACGACAAAACTGAAATTATGTTGCTGGAATCACTCGTTTTCAGATTTTTAGTTTTCGATAACAAAAGTGGCAGATGATTGAAGAGAACTTTCAACTTGCGTAGAATGTATAAAGCATTTTATAGGCATGAAATTTCCAACGAAATCTTTTTGAAAAATCAAACTCAATCTCAATTTTTTTTTTCCCTCTCATAACCAGGAGTTTTATCTTTTGCAACGGGAAATATCTCATCTCTCCCTGAACTTATGAGGCCGTTCAGGATAAGTCATTTTTGTAAGTGTTGTTCCATAGTATGGTTAGAGCCTCCGGTAAAAAAATGCAACCATTTAGACTCAGCTCCATTATATTAATATAAGTTATTTCGGTTTGTTTTGGGGTAATTGATGTTTTTAAGATTTGGTAGGTTCTTGTTATGGCGTGAGGATGCTGCTTTGGCGATTATATCAGCATATAAATCATATGAAACCATGGAGCTTCAAGTGTAAAATTTTCTTTCATTCAAAGAATATCCCAGGTTTCTAGTAAACCCCTCAGAACCTCAGAAGCTCATTCTCACTTGATTCTAGTGTGATACTGGTGTCTGCCGGAAATAATTCAATGCCTTGTGTAAGTAATGGAGACTGGCTTGGATATATCGTTTACATTACTCAATGTTTTTTATGGTTTGCCAGTCTTCGAGTAGGATCACCGACTGAGCCGGAAGTTAATAAACTTCAAGCTAGACACATGTACAACAGTCCAAATGTGAAAAAGATATGCAGCCTGCTGATAGGAACATCCTCCACTATCATCAAAGATTGTAAACTTCCACGGCCGGTTACTGATGACCACAGCTTGGAAGCCAGAAAACACATAATACTTTATCCTTCTCCATCTTTCTTTCTTCGCAGTTAGTATATATCAGCATGAGCTGCTAGAACTGGTCATCAGATATCATTTTCATCATAGTGATTAGAACTCTATCATAGAGCTGAAACGCTTTCTACAGAGACCTTCAAAAGCCCTCAGTGAATATAGCCCTTTGGCAACAGAATGGTTACCTCTACAACAACATTGAATATCCCTATATACGAGTATAACTTGATCCAGACCAGAACTGGAAAATCACAGTTGAAAAATTCAGTAAGCCCTTGAAGAATCTATTCAAATTGAGCTAACTAGAAATTATAAACTGAGCAGTGAATCTTGATCAATTCTAACTTTGAGAAAAAAATAGATGAAGGTCTCATATCATCAAACGATTGTTAATGGAATAATACTTATCACAATATAGGAGACTGAAATTCCACAAAACTTCAGTATTGTGAAAGCTAGGCTGATGTTTATTTTCTGTTCTTCAAGATTTGAGGATATTCCTGAACATTATTTCTATAAAATTCATATTATGATTTGTACCATTTGTATACTTGAATTGATTTTACAAGCCTCAGAACTATTTTTTCCTTATATTTGATTTTTCAATTCCTTAGACATACGTTCGTAGAAACGAATGACAAATCAAACGAAAATGAAGGTGTACAGTGTAATAAGGGTTCATGGTCGACTGATTACAATATTGAGCTCGGTCTCCCCTAATGATGCCCTTGAACCTCTTTTCGAAACCCGAACCCTCCCAACTCGATGCATTTGCCCTTCCTTCCTCAACCCCGTATGAAAAATCAATAATCAAAGAGATTGCTTCCTGAGATTTCCTCTCCACCGTTCTTTTCGAATAATTATTATTCAGAGAACGCCGAATGATTTGAAATTAAACAGGAACGGAAATGAAAGACAAGAAGTTGGCATTGATTTCCCTGAGGTGGCGTATTATAAAATCAGAAGTGCATACAACAAGCACAAAAGTTCCCTGGAAAGAAGGAAGTGAATTTTTCGAAGGATATAGAAGACGATATTGATTTGATGAAATAATTAATGTTACCCTATTATTTGAACAACCTTCATTATTTTTTTATGGCCCACACTTACATTATTATTATATTCACCATAGATACTGGGATCTGTTTTGTGCCGTGAGGTGGGATACCAACGATTTGATAGCAGGAGAATGACTTGTAAGAACAAAATGGAAGCGAAGCGATTCGCTTTGAATGTGGCTCTGTTTCAGTAACTGCCATAAAGCAAGGGAGTGAACAGAAACACTTTTGAGTGTGGATTTGGAACTTCATGCTTCATTTTCACGCTATGGTGGGACTATTAATATTTATTCATGTCTCACCAATGTTTTACGTTTACGTTTGCAACGTTTGCAACTCTTTGAGTTTGGTGACATTCAAGTTCCAAAAAGCTTCGGACCATAACATCACCAGAGATTTCATTCAACATCATTCTCGTTACCTAATTGTCCACTTCTTTTCTGTTTTGTTTATGCGTGTATGAAGAATATAAAGATGAGGCCGGTATTTTTGATGTTATATTGAATTCAACCAATCTTTCGAGAAGAAGTTTAGTGTCTTTGATAAAAATTCATGTGTTACTTTTCCGTTTGCATTAATATATAACATAGAAATAGGCATCAGTGTCGTAGTTACCGTCATAGGCCGTGAAGTGCTCTTGTTTTACATCATAACTTGTGATCTGACTTAAAGATATTAAAAGTAAGGAATTGTATGATATTGGTTGTTATTCAGAGTTCTTCTCCAGGCGTATATTTGACTATTTGAAAATTATTTGCAGTTCGTTTCATTTTTTGTCCACAGAGTGCCTCTTCTGCCATCTCCTTTTGCAAATTGATGAATCAACTAAACTCCTCATTTTCTGGGCATGCCCTGCTGCGGCCCAAATCAGGTATTCAATGATTAATACTGCGTCACTCTCTCAATCGGAAATAAAAAATCACCAAACAAACCCTTTTTTTTTCGTGGAAAATCTGGATCTATTCGTTGGAGGTTGCATTAGTTTTAGCCACAATAAACCTAAGCAGGTTGGAACGGAGGGACGAATAGACTCACTCATTTCACGATTATGATTACTCAAAATACAGAACGCTCTTTCATTTCATTTTGTCTATTAGTGATATCAGTTGAATTCATGTTGCATATGTTTCCTGTGAAAATTGTGTAAGAAAATAGAATATTTTTTAACGAGCAAGGAATGATAGTCATTTTCCACTAGTATGAAGTTTGAAACACGAGCCGTAGCGAGTTATACACTATACTTTTTCTACGATTAAAACAAATAATGGCGAGTGATCAAACAAACAACAATAAATTTAATGTCATCTAAAATTTCCATTAAGGTACAATTCAATTGAGTAAGTAAATGTAGCTGTCATTGCTTAAATTTAGACATTCCATGGGCGATCTGATTCTTCGTGGAATAATGAATACAACTGTAACACAATGAAGTAATTGTGTTATCAGGTAAGGAAATGAAATTGAAGACATACAATGTACCTTATTGTTCTATCAAGAACAGTTAAGATAGAGCAGTTTTTGTTATAGCTAGAGTGTTCTCTCTGTATCAAAGTTTCATTTGGCAGACTAGAATAAATCAAAACCTACTACTACAGAAAATGTATTCGCTATAATTCAAAATTTCAGGCAAGCAACAAAGATATGAAAAAAGAGGAAATCGGAAATAGTTGAAATTCAGTATGGCGCTAATGCGAAAAACAAGTTGATGATGGTGGCCGAGGGATAAAACGCCAGAAGGAAAATCTGACAACACTATCGTGAACTAGAAAAAAGTACCACCGTAGATATACAGTTTGCTCTTCTGTATCTCATCAAATGAAGTTGGAAAAAAGATTCAGGTTTAATTTATTTTTTTTCTCGACAAATACTAATATTTATAAACGTTCTAACGGGATTCTGTTTTTCACCTAAGCTCAATTTTTTGATTGTGAAGAGGTTTTAAACGGAATATCTGGGCATTCCTGGACGTAATCGACATATAGATCATCACAAGGAGTCATTCTGACAGAAAAACACAGAATCTATTCAGCTATGTTCCATAGCAAAGCCATTTCCCGGTACGAGAGCCACTGATCTAATCTTGGCTGTCACTAAGCAGACGACGTGACGTCCGGTTGTGAGGAAATGTTCACAATTGTGGAATTCACTTCGCACTGAAACGAAGGCGTGTCATCAATCCATTGAACCTTCGTTCTTCTAGTTAAGTGAATTGACAAGTTTGATTTCTTGAAATCCATAATTAACTCGGTATGAATTTAGTCTGGTTACTTTCAAACCCGTTCAGTTATTATTATTATTATACCAGAATACCAGCTCGAGAAACAAAAATTCAAAAAAACATTCACGTCAATAAAATTAACGATGACTTGGTGAAAATAATAGAATGGGAAAACTTGTACTTGGTGGAATTCAAAGCTGGGAAAACCCAGGGAAGTCTCTTCTCAAGGAAAGCCGATCTATCATCATCTAGTATTCAGATGTCAGGAGTAACTATTCCTACAAAATCAAGTATTTCGATCCTAGGAATAACGATCAGTAATAATTTCTCATGGCAAAACCATTTGAGATCGATCGCTAAAGGTGCTTCCCAGACACTTGGATTTCTATATCGTGCGAAAAAATACTTCACTTCTCGTCAGCTTCTAATGGAATATGGTTTCCATGTGTGGAGTTCTGCACCAAAACATTCATCGAGGCTTCTCGATTCTATTCAGAGGAAGGCAATCCGTCTTGTTGGTGATTCTTCTCTCACAGACTCGCTCACTTCATTGAAACATCGTAGAAGGGTCGGAGACTTGTCGGTGCTCTTCTGAATTGCTATCAATCGTTCCACCCTTGGCAATATCTACACGGATGACTCGACGAGTACAGAATTCCCACCCCTTTGTTGTGAACTTGGAGACCTGTCGAACCTCTCTTGCTCAGGGATCTTTTGTCAATAGAACAGCTGAACTTTAGAACTCCTTGCCGAGAGAGGTTTTTCCTGAGGCCTACAAAGCTAATGTTAATTTGTATCCCCTGTCCCTTGATTCATGCGGTGTTCTTTAAACATAACATGGCTTTCCTTTCGTGTGAATCTGCATATAAAAAAAAGTTCGTAGATAATAGCGATAATGAAGAAATCTCTTTCCATATTAGATTTCCAGGTACCCAATGAAAATATCGCTGGGTCTATTTCATGACGATAAGATTTGTTCTATATACTCCAGTGAAGGAAGTAAAAACTGGCTGGACTAATTCGAGACCAATTGCAGATACTTGGAGTAACTTGGATTTTGTTAAGAAAGGTGCCCAGTATCCGAGTAAACAACTTCCGTTACTGGGAAAAAGCGCGGGGGGTGGAACTCATTGGGGGAAGGGGTTAAAATAAAATAATGAAACCGATCGATAAATTATCATTTTTTAACATAAAAACATTGATTGCAATTTTTCATAAAAATGCACCCCTTTCGGGTAATAGCGCAAGGAAAGGTGTGATTTTTGCAAAAAAAAATTAAGTTTTTAAAGTTTTTTAAATTTACTGAAAATCTGTTAGTATTACAAAAATATATATATATTACTTATATGAAGTATTTTAGTTGACAAATTAAGTGGTTTTTGTTTTATTTTTGTACGATTAATATTAAAGGAGATATGACATGGCAAAAATGGTTGCTTAACGAAAAATGAAGAAACCGGATCGTTCTGGCGTAAATATTTCGAAAAATATAACTTTTACAAAAAAAATGATTCGAATCATTTTGCAAGATGACAAAATCGGGAAAATTTTGAGACCAACCAGAACCGTTTAAAATAAGAAGAAAAAAAGTTATGGACAAAATAATTTTTTTTCAAAAATTTTAAATGCCAATTTTTTAGCGCCATATGGGCTAAGGTGCTTGGAAAAAAAATCCTTTGGTGAAAAGTCAGAACACTTCGTCCTAAATATGTCCAGCCATTTTTGGCCCTATCGGGTGATTATTGTTTATGTTTTGGCCTGCTAAGTTGGGTAAAATCGTGTATTTTTTAAAACATTTTCAGTTTTTGGTCAGCAGCGTGAACATTATTTATTTTAAACAACCAAATTTTTCAGCATTTATTCCAGGATAGTTGTATTTCAATTTTTTGTTTCAATTTTTCATCTGTAAGCAAATTTTTCCGTTTAAAATTGCCTATTTTATGTTTATAACGGTAAATGCTCTTTTTTGTCGGGCGAAATAAAAAAAAATTGGCCCATCCAATTCAAATGTTGCATATGACATGAAATTTCGGCGATAACCTCAGCTTCAAAATGGTTCCTGGAACATCTCGTTATAATTAGCCAGAAAAAAGTTATGGCCAAAAAACCTTTTTTTTCCATCAATCACATAAAATTTTTCTAGTTAATCCATTGGGACCCTCTATTTATATGTTTTATGAACATTTTCCGTGCAGTACTGTATGTTTAGATGATAAGCCAATTAAATTCAGCTGTCAAATTTCAAATCAAAATATTAAAAAACAAACTAAAAAAGGGTAGTTTTTAGGGTTTACAGGGTGTTTCAGAAATTTCTGACATTAAAATCGTAATGAGTGACCCAAAAAACCCCCCGGTACCTATTTTCACGAAAATTCATTTAATATTGCCCGAGATATTAAATGTTTATTAATTTTGGGCCAAAAAAACAGTTTGGCCAAGTTTTACAGCGTTTTGGAGCTTTGCCCAGTAACCAAACTTGTTTACTCGGATACTTGACACCTTTTTCAACAAATTCCAAAAAATTTCAAGTTGATCTGAGTGGTCTCGAATTAGTCCTTCATTTTACTAAAAAATTTACTTCCTTTACTGGAGTAATACAGATTCACACGGAAGAGAGTCCCTGAAAGAACATCGCGTGAATCGGGGGACGGAAGATACGAATTAACATTTACTTTTTAATTTTTCTAGTTAGTGAGCCTCAGTAAAAACCTCTTTCGGCAAAGAGTTCCAACGTTCGGCTCTTCTGTTGAAAAACGATCCCTGAGTAAGAGAGATGTTAATACTACCAAATTTGGAACGATTGACAACTCAGAATATCTCTAGAAGAGAGACAAGTCTCTGACCCTTCTATCATGCTCCAACGAAGTAAGCGAGTCCGTTAGATAAGAATTACCAAGAAGACGGATTTCCTTTCTCTGGATAGAATCAAGAAGTTTCATTGATTGTTTTGGTTCTCCACACATGAGAACTACATTCTAAGACAGGTCGTACCTGTGCCTTGTAGATGACTAGAAGCTGAAATCTGAGCTTCTGGGAAGTACTTTGAGCAATCGATCTCAAGCATTACCGGCTTGAATCCGGCTATGGGTCAAAAATTTTAACCTTTTTATCTATCATTTCTCTATTTCAAGAAACGTTTTCACTTGAGTCGATTGAACTATCAATGACCTGCCTTTCTCTGAATAGAATCAAAAAGCTTCAATGAATATTTTGGTGTCGTGCCCCACACATGAAAACTATACTCCCAGGCAGGCCCGTATATGTGCCTTGTAGAACATCAGAAGCTGACGAGATGTGAAGTATGAAGTGTTGCAACGTGTATCGTGTGTGAGAAAGAATATTCCACTAGTATCATTTGAAATTGCATTGGAATCTGATGAGAAGACAGTAACGAAAACTATATAAGTATAAGAAAAAAAATGAGAAAATTTGAAGACTGGAGAAATAAAAATTATGTCCAAACTGAGAGTGTTGCATATCATCAAAGAAGACTTGAATATTTCACATATTACTTGAATAACGTGGTAAACTTACTATACTCAAATGATTTCGATAGTATTGACTTAGTTTTTATAACTTGTTTCATCTGTAGTCTGAAACTGTCAGTGAGAGTATAGGATTTTAACAGTATTGCACTTGAATGGGATTGTATCTTACGTTAAATAAAGAATGAACCAGTGATGCGGTGTTTTTGCCAGTACAGACCGAATCATAATCTATTTTCAGCATACAAAACTCTCTAATTAGTTGTTGGCCTATGACCATCATTTCCTTTACATTCACATTTGCTTAATTTATAAAAGCGATTGTCAAAAATTTCTAATAGATGATCACCTTTCATCGTTATGGTTTCTCGCTTTCGAGAAGTTGATTTCTGTTTTATCTCTGATATATAAATGGCAACACTTTCAAAGAGCGATATGAAAAAGTTTCGGACCGAGAGAACAATAAAATTGATGAAAAAGATCACCATTACAAGTGAAATTATCAGATACTTTTCCAGTTGCACACTGGGAGTGTAGACCATGACGAAAGAAAAAATAGCTTCTAGGAATGAATTTCAACACAGTTAACACATACAATATGTGTTTTTTCATATGAGTATACTTCACAGAGATAGCTGGGCAGATGAGTTATTAGTTCTGTGCCAAGATGGATTGGATAAGCAGAACCTACCTATAGTTTGATTGCAGCTCCTGACTGTTCATTCGTTTGGGTGAATTCACGACGTGAATCAAAGTAACATTGGTTCCAATATTTCAAACTTTGATTAAGAGGTAAGAGGAGTAACACAGTGAACACATACAATATGTGTTTTTTCATATGAGTATACTTCACAGAGATAGCTGGGCAGATGAGTTATTAGTTCTGTGCCAAGATGGATTGGATAAGCAGAACCTACCTATAGTTTGATTGCAGCTCCTGACTGTTCATTCGTTTGGGTGAATTCACGACGTGAATCAAAGTAACATTGGTTCCAATATTTCAAACTTTGATTAAGAGGTAAGAGGAGTAACACAGTGAACACATACAATATGTGTTTTTTCATATGAGTATACTTCACAGAGATAGCTGGGCAGATGAGTTATTAGTTCTGTGCCAAGATGGATTGGATAAGCAGAACCTACCTATAGTCTGATTGCAGCTCCTGACTGTTCATTCGTTTGGGTGAATTCACGACGTGAATCAAAGTAACATTGGTTCCAATATTCCAAACTTTGATTAAGAGGTGAGAGGAGTAACACAGTGAACACATACAATATGTGTTTTTTCATATAAGTATACTTCACAGAGATAGCTGGGCAGATGATTTATTAGTTCTGTGCCAAGATGGATTGGATAAGCAGAACCTACCTATAGTTTGATTGCAGCTCTTGACTGTTCATTTGTTTGGGTGAATTCACGACGTGAATCAAAGTAACATTGGTTCCAATATTTCAAACTTTGATTGAGAGGTATAAGGAGTAACAAGGTTCACTTGCTGGACCTTTTTGATGGAAGTTGATGGCATTTGACAATAACGTATCACAATCACAAAAATATTTACTCCCAACATTAGTAACTTTTCAACAGTCACCTGCTGATAGTCACGGTCAAATTCATTAGAAGTTTGATATCAATATTCCATTAAACATTTAAAAATACAACTTCGTGGTGTGTTATTTTTATGAAAACAAGTATGACCAACTGAAAAAACTGAAAAAAATTAGTTAGCATATACTTTATTTGAGAAATAACAAGACTCTCAATAGAAAAATGTTCTGTCTATTCCAACGTCCAATGAAAATACTGGATTTTATCCGGAGTTTATATCTCATTGTGCTGAATCACGACAAATCATAACAGCATATGCTCGTTACTGCAATGAATGAACACCTCAGACAATCAGAATAAAGCACCTCATACATTGTGAAGTCACGTCGGTCACTCTACATCCTGCTAAGTATTACCAGTGGAAAACGACCAAGAAAAATGGGTACGAGAGTGCCATGGACCAAGAAGTAACTAAAACAACTGAAAGCCGAGGTCGCTGGGCGTCCGGTCGATCGAATCAACGGTGGCTGCAAATGCAACAAACTGCAGTGAGTATTGCGCCATGTTGCCAAATTTCCATTGCTGAAAAGTGTTTTGTTGAAGGAAAATCGTTTTTTTATTTACTACCTATTCATCTCTCTCTAACGAATGCCATTTTAGGTTTAGGGAGGAATGAACATTATTTGAATCTTTTCAAAAAATGTGGTGGTTCTACTACTTCAAAAATTCGAAATGACGAATTTGAGAGAATTACCCTGTAGGTGAGTTCTCCTCTGCGTACCTCGAAAGAAAAAATTTGTATACCTCAACAGTATCCTGAAAATAATAATATACGTCAAATATTAATAGGCCTTAATAATTTCGATAGCTAAACTGTATTGCGGATTGAAGAGGGAGAGAGATTTTCACCTGTTCCAAATGTTACTGTTAATACACATTGATCCATAAATTATATTCATGATATATTTATTCAGTGAAATGAGAAAAATAATCCACAGCTTGAACACGGTTCTGAACTGTTTCTCGACATTTGGATTACTGCCTAGTCTTGCTCAATAGATTGGTAATAGTCATCATTATAACTTCGAGCAGCATTTTACGACTCTTGGCAAAATACCAAGCAGCTAGAAAAACTGACCAACGTTTATTATTCTCCTTTTGTCGGATCAGTTTGTTCCCATGTGATTCATTCATATTTTCATGAATGATCGTTTACAGTATGCTATTCTTGTTAAATCGAATTACATCAATCAAGATTTGTCTACAGTAAGATATCACTGTTGAGCTTTGGCATATGCCGCTCAGTATTCAAAGCAACGGAATACTAGCTATCATAAATGAATTTGAAATTTTCCATCGTTTCTCTCAATAATAATTCACTGGATGACTCAAATCGACGTTCCATCAATTACATTATTTCAAACGCTTCCATCTCTACGAACTATTCAATGATACTCTTTTAATGAAGAGTGCCTATCAGAAGTCGATTTCAGAATGTATTCAATTGTCCACTACCATCTTCTTAGGCTTCTCGGAATGAATCCCTGACATTAACAAGCTCAACAAAATTCTTAGGAACAATGATTGATTCACATTTCACTTGGCGAGAACATATAGAGTTTACATCCAGGAAATTGAATCAATCGTATTATCTCATAAAATCCCTTAAGAATAAATTAGATACTAAGGCACTGATATCAGTTTATTATGCCAAGTTCCACTCCATCATTTACAACAACATTGCTGTCTGGGGTTTGTCGACTGAAGTGGACAGGATTTTCATAAAACAGAAATCATTATTGAGGCTAATTTTCAATCTCGACTACAAAACGTCATGTAAAGAGGTTTTTCGTAAAAATAAAATACTAACTGTTGCCTGTATGTTCATTGTGAAAGCATTGACATATATCCATAAAAATAAAAGGAAACTGGAGTCGAGATCGGAAGTCCATAATCATTATACTAGGAATAACCATATGCTCATCACCCAAAAACACCATCACACAAAATATGAAAAGTCTCCTATGTTTGCTGGTATCCGCCTCTTCAATATACTGCCTTGCGATATGAAGACACTTTCACCTCAAGTTTTCAAGAAGCAGTTAAAATTGTTCCTATCAGAAAAATGTTTCTACACAGTAGATGAATTTATACTCGAAGTTGGTAATTCCAGATCACTTTCTTTGCGAGTTTCTTTGTGACGTATATATCGTTGTATGTTATTTATTTATTCTATTTTTACTTATATTTTAATATGTATGCGTTCGTTTCACAATGTGTGTCATGTAATTTTTTTTTTATTAAAAATGACTCATTCTATAAGTTAATACTTCTGTATTATTCCTAAGATATTTGACCTGTCCCATCTACACAATGTAGCACAAAGGACTAATAAATCTATCTATCTATCTATCTAGATTCAGACAGATCCGAAATCCGATCGTACGACGATCAGTAACAAGAACTGAGTGAGAAATCAGCACAGGTGGTTGAGCATAACCGAAAAATGGCATGGAATTTATCTCCAACTCATTGAAAGTGTATATTTCATCAGGAGTAGGGAAAAAATTAGGCTTTTTCCGTGCGAACGCGACAAGTGCCCGTCCGCCGAAAACGGAAAGTCGTGCAAGCACAGAAAAAGCATTTATGGACATCTGATGAAAGATATTTTTCATTGTATCATCTTGAAACCCATAGATTCTTAAGAAACATTCATTTTTTCTCTAAATATATCCAAATATTGTAACAAAACAAGCGTTATTTAATGACACAAGCGCACCGTAAAAAGCCCACTTTCGGTGCGCTTAATAAGTTTGTAAATATAGTGTTCTCAGGTAGGTATAAAAAAACCATAGTTGGCGAGGCAGTAGACATAGAGAACTTGTAACAAGACTCACAAGTCTCAGGCCGACTTCTTGTAGTTGATAGTTAGAAGAAAGCTGGTCGACAATTGACTGACGATGAACCTGGAGAAAATCCACGTTTTCAATTCATTTTCACTACTACCTCTGACGATGGGGCTCGACCCAGCTCTTCAGGTTGACTGACAGTAGTTGACAATAATTCGATATCTGAAGTTAAGTAGCGCCGAGCGCGGTTAGTACTTGAATGCGGGTGACCTCATGCAGGGAAAGACCTTGTCGAAAGCCAATACAACTGCAGCATAATAGCATATCATAGCTCGCAGGCAATATATCAATAAGCACAAGATATATCGAGGATATGCCGTCCTGCGGAGGAGACGTAAAGCCGGCGGTATCGAGTCCTTGGACGTTGGGCTCGTAAAAGATCCCCACCTCTAGTCTGAATACCAGAGGGTTCGGCTAATTTTCCGCTTGAGGGGTGTGTGCTCACCGGCGTCGGTTATATTGGCCTTGGTATTAAATGAATGTTGAATATTGAATGAATTAAAAAAACTACCTCTGACAGCTGACTATCTTAATGCCGTGAATCTGAACGGTCACTAACTGTTTTGTTCTCTCCTCGGATACATTATGACTCCTACATAAATAGCTCTAAACCCGATATTCTATTCGAATCTATGAAACGATATATTCATGTGGATTTACAGAAAACCTCTATAGAGTAAATCTCAATTCAGAAATTTTGGCTCGTACTGTATATCACAGAGACAAGTACGCCTAGCGTTTCCTGTTCAACTGAATTTTCGGTTATAATTGCACGAGTGCATAAAAATTACCGATAATTCTGCAAGTAAGCGTGATATCTAAAAATTGCAGTTTATTTTCATATTTTGGCGAAAGTGCCCGAGTCCGAAGAACGAGGGCTCTTTTACAAAATATGAAAATAACCGAATGCAATTTGTATAAGATAGGTATCACGCTTGAATGCAAAATTATCTGATCATTTTTATGCACGAATGTAATTTATACTTTCCTCTATAGATTGTATGGAGTACTCGCCTAAACGCGAAATGTTTTTCTATTTTTGAAGTCTATCTGACATATATTTGTGTTGTTTACTAACGTCTAGCGATACGGTTTCAGATGTGTTGTTATGGTGACTTGAATGCAATTACCGCTGTAAGTTTTCGATAATTGCATTGCTCTTATGGGTCATTTCATATACGAGGGAAATATTCTATCAACTACCAATTTATCAGATCGTCAAGTGATCTCTAGTATCCTCACGAAATCGATAAACACCACCAATAATCTTCTGAAAAACGCAAACACCGGCAACACCGCCACGAGCCGTTATATTTGGCCGCGATGCGCACCGAGTTGATGTGTGCCAGAGGGGTGTCAGCGCGGCAGAGACGAAGTAGAGTCAACGTCCGCTGAAAGTGAAAAGAGAGGAGGAGTTCTGCACAAGGATATACAGCAGTACTGTGTCCCGAGAGAGAGTGAGAGTGAACTGCGACGTTGCCGGCTTGTCGGGAATAACAGCCGATTCGAAGAATTTCTCATTTTCTATGGTTGTTCTAAAATTGTTCGTTTTCGTTAATCACTACACTACCGAGACCACTAGCCTTAGGAAACATTGTTTTCTGATGATGGCGGTTGTGTGCTCAACAAATGGCGGCCTCAAACACGTGGTAAATGGTCATTAACAGGACGGATTCATGATTCTGTTTTATCAGGAATAAAAATTAGTTTGATTTCATTGATTCACAATAAGGGTTGTATCAGAATAATTACTCAAATAATGACTGAAGGTTTTTTCTCTTTTGTCAATGATTTATTTTTCCTGTCCACCCCATAATTGCAGAACTTAAAGTACATCTGTTTTCATGGGTGAAATATTTCAAACTATGGAAAAATGAGATAATTTCAAATGGAACGAATTTTAGCATACTGGCAGTCATATCATTCACAGAATAAAAATGCTAAAGGAAAGACTGGATCATATAATTTTTTCTATATCTGAGAATTCTATTCAAATTCCATTGGCAACACTGCTGAACAGTAGATCCAACGCGCAAAACCCCAGTTCGAGAGATCAGAGAATTGAACATGAGATGTTAGATTGCTACTATTTCTTCTAGTTACGTTCAACTGTATTTATTTTAAACACTGCTCTTGAAACTTGGTAATGCTAGAGATTATTCTCGAATGTTTACAAAAGAACTCATCCGTATCATTCATATGTAGGTAGGTAGGTATAGTAGTTTTCACAATAAATGGTATTGACTGAAGGATTATATGAAAACCAATTAGACCCTTAAGTTGTAAAATCTGAGATGCACATCATAAATGTAAAAGGACCGGATTCAGGTGATTTTGTTTGTCAGAGAGGGATTGTAGAGGATTACAGCTTACACTTCTTGTTCATTTTAGTCTTTGTATTTCATTGGAAGTGTTCACTTGTGTTACAGCGTCATTTTCTTTAAAAAAAACGTATGCTTGTGATACAATTGCAGAAGAATTGGGACATACAGTGTTACGACTACCTCCCTACTACTGCGTGTTCAATCCCATAGAGCTTATTTGGCACCAACTTAAATCGGGCGTGCGCGGAAAAATACTTCTTCGACTTTAAGGCCCGGTCTTTTCACCTCCAGATATCCTAAGGATAGATTGACTGAATGTTAGAATATGCTTTTGTTATCACTTAACGATAAACAAAAGAATATTCTAACCGTCAGTTAGTTTATCTGTAGGATATCTGGAGGTGAAAAGACCGGGCCTAAGTGGTAGTGTGGTAGAATTAATTAGGAACTGTATGAATGACTTTCCTACCGAGAGTTGGAAAAGTTCTGTTAGTCATGTTATAAATGTTGAAAACTCGTACCTTTCTGTAAAATCAATTGCCCCAATTATAATTAATTTAGATGAGGATAGCGATAGCGACACTGAACTTAATATAGAATAGAATTGTAACATTTAAATAAATTACTTGTATATGTCCTACATTATGCAAAATTCAAATTTCTTAAGTTCGACCCTGTAGCACATTTGCATCTTTGACCAGATGATTTTCTACACAATGGGAATAAATCGGGTAGTTTATTGCAGTTAATAAGCCAATACAATTTACTGTGAAAAATACCATATAGTAGGAATGATGGATCGCTCATTGTCCGAGCAAATCAAAACAAATTAACTGCTCTAGATGTGCAAAACAGAAAAAAATGCAATTTGATACAGTTGTGATTTCGCTATCAGTATTTTTGTTTTGAGTCCTACCTGAAATAAGTGGTGTCATGACAGTCATTAAACACAGCATTAAACACTATGAATAAATAACTAATGAGAGCATTAAACTTTCGATAGACAATAATTAATAATTACTTGAATTTTACAGAGCCATAAATAAAATGAGACTACCAGCAAAGTACAGGAAATGTGTTGTATTCCAGAATCCATTATACTTCCATGAACCTCTGGTTACCAAATTAAATGGAGCTAATTCACATCATGTTCCTTGATAAAAGGGCCAAATATGCTACTACCTCTTTACGAACATGGCTGTAAGTAGGGTGAATTTGACAATCTGATCGTACGATTCCTCGACAGCAATATCCAGGGAAAATAAAGTTCAGGTACCTACTGAAAATAGTACCAAATTCAATTGTTTTTTGTCGAGTACATACCAATTTGAGAAAATAGAAATAGTTTTTGCACAATTGAAAATTTCCGAAAAATGAAACAAAAACTCGTATTCAATCAAAATATATCGAGAAATAAGCAGTTTTTAAATAAAAAAATTAAATGATTGCATTTCCGGCGAAATCGAAAAGCCCCCAGGGGTCCACGAAAGACTTGACGGGGGTCCACGTTGGCGTGACCAAAAAATGGGGAATATGGAAATATGGTAGGAATATAGCTGCAGGGGTCCACTGGAACCAGCAGAATTCTGAGAGGGATCTATGAGAAAAGGAGTTTGGGAACCTCTGATCTAGAGCTTGAACAAAACTATCGTCAATATAATTCAGATACTTTGTGACTTGTTATTCACGAATTAGTCGACAAAAATTGCAATACTTTCTGAAATATATTTCATATGATCTTTCAAAAAGATTCCTCGGTACTGTATCATTTTGTACCAACTCTATTGTCGATTTTTCATAACAAAATTTCAGTTCACTCGGGGTCGTAATGCAACCTGTTTAACGAATTCCGATGATGATTGGGACTAGCCAGTCAACATTTCATTCGTTCTCATCCAAAAAGTTGGCAAAACTCTCAACACCCTACATTTTTTCTAACTGGAATTTCAAATTGAAACTGCATCGCCATTTTTGCCGTGACCCCAACTAATCTCTCACATTACTACATAACTCCTAAAAGAAATTTCAAATTTTTATCGTTTGTGGTGCTTTCTGCATTTTCAAATGAATTTCATTACAGTTGTACATGACTTGATTCTGACAAGCAAATGTTCTTCATCTGATTTCAAAAGGAGAGAAATAATTCGTCTTTTACTCCAGTAAACAATAAATGTCTAGGTTTTCGTGTTTGTTTTTTTTCTAGGTGGAGCAATCCGAATAATATTGGGTAAATTGGGAAGAGTTCATCTCTTATAAAGGAAGTATCCTAAGTTTCGAAGTAGAACTGAATATGGCCACATAATATTACATTTTAAAGCAAAATGGAACAGTTCATCAGTAACTAACCACATCACCTCAAACCAGTGTTCAGCAACAAAAAATGGTGGAAAATTTCCCGCATAGCTGTGGCGATAGCTGGTGCAGAAATATTTCGACTTTTCTGATATTTTTGAGAAAGAATAAGGTGAACCTACGAAAAATAAAACAGTCACATGGCCATATACCAGAACGTGGTTATACGAAATGGGAGCGAATTCGTTTACAGTTTGAAATGTGCTTTTCAATAGGAAATTTCTATAATCAGGCTTCAGATTTAGATTTTCCAAGCAACTACATAAAACTATCCTGCGTTTTCATTTCTAGCCTTCAATGGTTTTGAGGTGAATAACAGAAGCTTGTTCTTGAAAGATCTGTATTTTAGAATTCATTACACTCAGTACTTTTCCCAGGTACAGTCAGAAGGCAGATCCTGGCCACTCGTTATGTGCCTTTTCAATCAATTCATGGAAATATCTGTCAGTCCATGCTTATCAGCTGTATATGAGAAAAGCACAGTGCAATAACCTATCAATACAATTTAATATCTTGTGAGTATACCTATTACTGTATGCGACTAACAATTTCTGAACTACACCACACACAGATCTGTACCATAATCGACTTCTGAAGGATTCGATATAAATCATGACACACTCAGATGGGCAATCAAAAATTGTAATATAAAATAAAACAAACAAAGTTCTATCGAAAAACACATGTCAGTCGTTATAGATATGGTCATGGAGCTAATCAAATTTTATTAGCCCATTTTTCACTCAATCGCGTTACGTTCCAAAAGTGATAAAACTGAGTTAAAACCAATTTGCAAGTGAATAAAATATTCATCAACCATCCCACATCCTACGCCATATTCCTAGCTCGGTGTTTTGTTAACCGTTATACAGATGTTTGACATAATTGAGACCCACAGATAGAATCTTTCCGAACATAAACAGAGAAAAAAATTGGAAGTTTGTAGCTACTTCTGGCATGAAATGAGTTTTATTCAAATGTGCCGGTTTCATAATCTACTTTCAGGTTGGAAAGTGACCGATTGTAGAAGACGAGGTTGGAAAATACATTACAGTTATGCAGTTATACAAAACAACCTATTCCTGACACGTTATTACAGTTATTACACACGACTTTAGTTTCAAAAACATATCCAGTGGTTGACACTTCAAAATCGAAGCCAATTTTCAAGAATCTCATTAATATTCCTTCAACTTTCACAGCACAATGATATCCCAAATTCTGTCAAGAACCGATTAGTCTGCGTTACATTTTCCTACTTTCGTTTTTCCGAACATGTTTAACCATATTTTAAAAGCAAGTCGTAAACTCAGTGTGATTTGGTGAAATTCTTATGAGGAAGCTTGAGAGCGTAGAAAAGTTTTCTGATTTTTCTCGTACTATTTTATAAATATAGTTTATCTGACAAACAATGAGCTTTCTAACAAATATTCATCCTAAACTGTAGAAACTATTCACAGCCTAGTGTTTCTGTGAATACAATACAGCAGAAAATTTTGAGAAGCATTGAAAATGTGGGAATATCTTTAACCTGATGATGCCATTGACTAGATCGAGAATGGAGATAGTCTCGAAGATGTCAGTTGATTAGAAACCTCGTTAGAGACTGAATTTTGTTAAACCGATTATCTCGACATCGTTGATTCAAATATTGTCAATCATTAAGTTTCAGGCAGATATTCAGGAGAAAAGAGAAGTACTATAGTCTATAGATAGTGCTATTCAAAATGTTTATGTAGAAGAAAATGACATAGAACTCAAGAGATACAGAAGTCTGAAACAAGAAGAAATGGTGTTAAGTCCAGATGAAAAATATTTTACCAATGTCGTGATTAAGTAACGTGATTGGAAGACTTCTTACCCCATAAATATTTTGGATGGTGGCAGACTGGTTATGTTTCAAAGGCCCATATGTATTTTTGAAAAAAATCAATCATGATATCAAATCTTGTTTTACTTCCGAATACATTATTTACTGAGTAACAAGTAAAAAGAAAGTATTAACTACTATGATGCAGAGACATTAGAGGAAGAAAAGATATATTCCCTGAAGAGAACAATTGATAAAAAGATGGAGGTCAGGCATAAACGCATATTAGGAAAAAAAGGATAATAATTGACATCTTCCTCTAAAGACTATCAACTACTGGATATCTTACCCTAATGCATATCATTTTCATACTCTTCAACTCAGGAATATAGCCTCAGAATGGTTACAGGAAGCCATATCAAACATAATTTGAGGACACCGATCCCAAAGTGGATTCTTTTGCTGTGATTTAGGTTGCTCAGATGTCAATCTTCAAGATCAGGGGATAGTGAAATATCTCTGAGGACACAGTTTTAACAAGACATAGTGTGTATTTTTCAAGAGTCTGAATATGAAAAAACTCTGAAATCTCAAATGCACTGATTTGAATATTTCCAAATACAATTTGTCGTCTAAGGAGGGGCTGCCTCAACTGAAAATGGCAAATGACGTTAAAACTAATAATTCCTGCCACTTGGGAATACTGAATCGGAGGTTATGATGTGACCTTCAACGAAGTACGCACGAGATCTCTTGTCATGCACACAACGTAACAACACAATATATCGAGTAGTATACCAACTTCAGAAGAAATAATCAAGAAACCAGAAATTATTGAATTAATTAATATGTTCTATAAAAAGTTCGGAAACCAGTTTCTGTATATACCTAAATGTTTTTTGATGAAACACGCCAGGTATTCTCTGTGTTGAATATCTATTCAGATTTTGTAGGTTTTCAGGGGAAACAAGCTATGTTCGGTGGATAGCTTATTCCTTAAATACAATGGTATTAATGTTAAGAATGAAAATATTGTTGACATTTATCCACATTTTAACCGATTAGTTTCTATCATGCGATCCAACAGGAATTATTCTATAATAATCACAGAAACTGTTTCCAAAAAGATGTTGAATTGGGCAGTATATCAAGGAATATACAGAAAAAAGCAATAAATTCTATTTCGTTTTTACATATTGTCATTGACATTTCCAATGGTGTCTATAGTCCAATCCCGTCTGTTTACCGGATGAAACATACTTCTTATAGGGTCTCATGAATAGACGAATACGCCTATAATGGCTTGCCTATCAAAATGTGGTACAGACTATATACAGTGATATTCAAAAATATCCACCACATGGAAATCTTTTTTATTATCGATTTGTCAAAAAATTTTATTCCTCATAAAAATTGGTGTGTTGCAGAATAATTGCATGTGCCAAAATTTCAAATTTCCGAACAGTGCACAGGGGAGAACGAATAAAAGGGATTTTGTTCAAGTGTGAACCACATCTCATTTTTGACAAAATCAACAAGTTCATTCAAAGGAGTTCTTCAGAATTGAAATCGATATTAAAATTCGGCATTTCATTCAGGGTAGTTTACTCTTGATCAAAATTCTATTTTTCGTTCTCCCCTGTACACTCTTCAAAAATTTGAAATTCTGACAACTCATAAGCGAGTATTTTAGTGCCAATTTGATTTTTCTGAGAAAAACCACCTCTACTTATAGGAATTCAACTATCACAATTACATTTAACCGTGCTACGAGAAGTTTCTTCGACTTTCCTTTTTAGAATTTAAATAACCAGACTTCATATATATGAATATGGCAGCAATTATCAAAATAATGTGTTCTGGGGAGAACCGATTACATACAGAAAGACGAAAATACAATGAAATCAACACTCATTGAAAAAAAGTGAAATTGAATACCAATTCTTTAGCACGACTTGATAGAGAGTTGAATTACAAGACATAAAAAACATACCACTCATAAAAAAATTCTGAAAGGTAAGTTCCGATAGCTATTTGCATGTCCAATTAACACCGTATGTTTATTAATTCTATTAGTTCCTGGGTTCACCGAACTATATTTTTGTTGAATGAGATCATTACAAAAACATTTAATGCATAAACAAATCTTCACGAAACCGATGATTTTGAGGACTGGGGAAGATTTCGCGAATCATGGATTTATATATTTTTGAGAAGTTCCTCCTATGAAGTCAGCTGATCAAAACCAACTCTCTGAATTCATATATGTTTATATCTACCCACTTCATCAGACAAAATAGTATAAAAAAAGTGTTGGGAATCCACATGCAACTTAGAAGTGCCATTTTGCGAGATGATTAATCAACATCTTGTCGTTCGAAATTGGGCTCTGCTTTTTTTAATCTTGTAGTAATTTATCATCTTCTCGATTTCTATGTTCAGCTACAGTTGTTTAGCTATATGGGGGGGTTATCTGTTTACACACTGATACCTTTTGTTCGACTTTCGATATGATATTTTTCGTCGTCTTACACATCTATCTGTTTGTTGATAGCGATGTTTATACATAAGTACACAAAGCTGGTTGTAGTTACGAAAACGTATGTAAATAATATTAATTATACCCGGTTTCAGTTAATCAATTTACCCACTGGGCTGGTTAATGAAAGGATTTTTCTGTCATATCTCAGAAAAAATTTCTATCTCTTAACGTGTGATAGCTAGCACGGGCAAGGCCGAGAAATGTACGTCTATGTAAAACCGGTCACCCATCCAGATCATCCATCGCTAGGAATTCATGAAGTAATAATCTAGGATAGCGTGTCCGATTGATTTTTTCTTTTAAAATTTTATGTACCACCAATGATCAATGAAGTATGTGGTGCAGAGGCTTGTAATTAATAGAATTATTCGGTGAATTACTACTATTTCGCTGAGATCAAATAGTCAGGCAGGGTGTGAGAAAAATGTTTGTATTTTTTTGACGTAGTCCAATTCGGTAAAAGTCAAGGATGACGATGTAGAACGTCTCTGACCCCCAGCAACAACAAATTCCGAGATTCAGATGTTATTAATGTGAGTTGCTCTTTCACAAACTATCTCTCATCAGAATAAACGATGAGATTGGAAACTTTGCTGTTAAATTTAGCATCGGATATGAAGATTTCAACAAACATTTTTTGGAGAGAAGATATTGCAATCGGTCCCGAATATTGTAAAACCCCCAAAATGATTTATTTTAAATTGGGCATGTCAAAAACCGAAGGAGTGAAAAAATTCATAGAAAGAAATAGTTGACACAGACAGAAGAAGGTATCTCACAAACGAATATTTACTTCGGTGAACTAAAAATTTCGTTGACTTTCAACCACAGATTTTGGTTCAACGGCATAAACTGTTTTTTTATATCTATTGAATTTGATTGCAATTAATTCATTATCCGATGCAAGCAATCGTTTCGTTTTAGAGCCGATAGATCTCATCAGTATTATAGTTCCATTATAGAACAGAAACCTGAATCCTCAATAGTAGATGGTATTTTATGCGATTTGAAAACAACAAATTGTACTTCTTAGTCGAGTCATTTCAACAATCAAAATGATCCTTACGCATTGTCAAGTCAACACAGTGAAATGTTCATGTAACAAAATAATTGTTGAAATTGACGGAACACAAACTATCTGAATATTGTTTTGTCCTGTCAATGACATTTTGTTGGAACTTTGATGAATAAAAAAATAATTGGAGAGAATATTATTTCGCATAGAATATCTAAGATGGCCAAGAAGATTTCTCTATGATATCTCCAAGTGGCATATATTTTACGACAACAAAATATATAATAATTCGAAATAATGCACCGTGTTCCACAAATAATGTTGTCTGGGAATGGACCAAAAACCATTTTTCATCATTTCACGATGAACTCCCAAGTCTGTTTGCACTGTCACAATTGTGGATTTTTTCCTTTCGGAGAGATGACGACTTTATTACCAGAATTTATGATCAAATTCGTACCAATGTGCCGCCGCATCGTTCAAGATGTCTCTTGAAATTGTCGTCGTGAAAAAAAGTGTTGATATCACGTTTGTTTCTCTCAAAAGAATATCATTTGTATATCATGAAGTTCAATGACCGAATGCCACATGTGTGTCAGTTTATCGCAATAATAAAAGCACAGAGCCGTACTGGATTGCAGAATTGAAATAAATGAAGAAATTAGGAGCGAATTTACGTCAAGCTATCCTTGGGCAGAATGATTTTTCCAACAATATTGCTCCTATATCTACCACAGATTTTCTACGAGTCGCTTCTCATTTATTTTGGCAGCAGCAATTCAAAAATCTATTCATATCTTGGTGTTGAAGGGTCGTTTCAAACCGTTTCACCTGGAGTTAGCATATAGTGTAGTTTCTTCAATTTTCAAGAACTTTGAAGTGACTTGAAACACATTTTACGTATTCGAAAGATAATTATTCAGTATAATCAATCTACTTTCATGTTGTTACGTTTTCACAGTTTCTGGATCCTCATATCTACCCCAACATAAAAACATTAGAACCATATATTGAACAAATATTATATAAATGTTTTTTACAAAGTTTTTTGAGGTAAAAATTTCCTGATTTCCATGTTTTCGGTTCTCTCACCTCTAGAAATAAAAAATAAAAAGGGCAAACTGTTATTCTTGCCCAGATACGTTACTGCAATATTATAAAGACGCAAAAATGACTGACCATTTTGTTAGTTACGTATTGAATTGTTCATGTTTTATATTTTTCATAAATATGGTGATTAACTTATTAAAAGAAATCAAAAATGGATACAGTACCTTTGTTAAATGTATAGGATATAGTATGTCAGCAATTGATTTTTTGTTTTTCAGTCACCTCTAGAGAAAAAAATTAGTTATCAGTTTTCGAAAGTACTTTCAAGGTGACATTTCTTTTACGCTAACCATTCAGCTGACTATAAACACTTATTTTGTAGAAATGACTACCTTTCATTTGCTCCGCTTCTTCCTTTCAATTGGAATTAGCATATCAAATCAATCCAAAGGCCAAATCACATTAAATTGTCTTTTTTTCTGGAAAGGCAAGATCTGCTTCGCAATTCAAGCTTCAACTATTACTTTTCAAAACCACTAAAAATTTTCCAGATCAATTAGTTGAAATGTTCAGCTTCGAAAAGCTGGCCTAGTACTCCAAATCAGAGTATTATAGTCCCAAGTTGAAGTGATTATATTTCATTCCATTCGTTCCCACAATTGAAAATACATTACCGAATCTGCTCTGCATTTGCCAGAATCTAATGATAAAATAACCTCAAACAAAATAGTTGAGGCTTTCGCGGCCGAGGTTTTCAGTATCACTACTTTTATTCGGGTTTGAAGGCCGTCGTTTTTTGGAATTTGGAGTTACTTTCAATGGAGGGGAAACTTTTATGAGCAATTGGATGGCGTGGCAATGGGAAGTCCACTTAGCCCAGTAGTAGCCAACTTCTTCATGGAACGGTTTGAGGAGAAAGCAATCGACGCCTTCGAATTGAAGCCGACCTTGTGGCTACGCTACGTGGATGACACATTCGTCATCTGGAAACATGGTAGGGACGCTCTAAAACTCTTTCTCGACCACTTGAACGCTCAACACCCCAATATTAAGTTCACCATGGAGACTGAACAAGACCAACGAATAGCATTCCTGGATGTTCTGATCGAACGATGTGGGGCTAGACTAACCCACAAAGTGTACCGAAAACCCACACACACGGATAGGTACCTGCACGCGCTATCGAATCACCATCCCAGCCAAAAGAGAGGAGTCATTTCTACTCTAACGGAACGTGCTCGAAGAATATGCGAACCAGAACATCTGGAGGAAGAACTGGAACATCTTCAAGTGACCCGAGATCAACAGGGCCATGAAACTGAAGAATTCCACTGTTCGAAACAAGGAGGACGTTCAGATAGTTGCACATGCATATTTGCCATACATCCCGAGGGTCACAGACAGAATTGGAAAACTCCTGAGTAAATACAACATTAAAACTGTATTTAAACCCACAAAGAAGATTCAACAGAGCCTCAGATCGGCTAAAGACAAAAGAGATCCACTGTCTGCAGCAGGGGTTTATCGCATACCGTGCACCTGTGGGAAGGTATACATCGGTACCACCAAAAGATCCATGGGAACTAGGCTAAAGGAACATGAGAGAAACTGCAGACTAGGGCAAATTGACAAGTCGGCTGTGGCGGAACACGCACTTAGTGAGGGAAACCACAGGATTCTGTTTGAAAATGCAAAACTGATTGCACCCAACCAGGGATACCATAGCCGACTGGTACGGGAGGCAATAGAAATCCACAAACACACGGATAATTTCAACAGAAAAGAAGAAGCGGTCAACCTCAACCGAATATGGAATCCCATTTTAAGAAAATCGATAATAACTGCAGGTAGTTCTTCAGATATTAATGATGATTATTCTCCGAACCCACAGGAAGTAAACAAGGTAATCAATATTAATGACAATTCCCCGAATCCGAATAGAATAATTAGCACCGCAAACTACCTGAATCGGCATAAATACAACTTGCGAAGAAACAATCTCCAGTCATCGGAGTGAATTCCAAGATGAATGAACCTCTGAAGAAGCTAGCCACTCGAGCCAGCGAAACGTCAGGAAGAAATTCCAAAAAACGACGGCCTTCAAACCCGAATAAAAGTAGTGATACTGAAAATAACCTCAAATGGAAAACAAAATATATACGTTCTGGCTGAATCCTACAAATGCCATTATGCCTAGTATATTCACATCGTTCGAATGGAGCACACATTCATCAAAATTAATGATGTGGATATGACAAACTCAAGGTGAATATTCAATTATACAACCAAAAAACTGTCAGGCCGTAATCATTATCATATTTACGTAACCTTGAAAATTGATGAGCCACTGAAACTGAAATTTATGATTTTTGTCTAGTATTTTTTTCTGATTATACTTCCACCAACGTCTGGTAATTCAAATGTTACTAATAGGATGATAATTACGACATATTTGATATAAAATATGATACAGTGCTGGATAGTCGCGGAAAATGGAACCTACACTTATTAAAAAAGTAATATCCGAATATACACGTTGAAATTTGTTCTGATTCAACTACTCTTCAAGAATTAGAAAAATATGTATTCAAGTATGAATTTGTTAGGTTGTTTCATAACGATCAATATATATCTAAAAATAAAGTATTCAACACATGAATTTCGTACGAATTTTCGGCCTTTTCATCTCATTTTCATTTTCTGCCTTTAGTCTGAGCTTTTCATCCCCTCAGATTTCCGGAAAGCAGATCAGCCTCTTGTGCTCACTGTTTTTCACTGCCATATACTGCATGAAACCCATTCGTGTTGGTGGAGTAAAATATGAGAAAACCACGCTGCTAGAAACAGTATGATATTTAAATCTTGTTGAAAAATGAAATGTAATTCCATCATCGAACGGAAAAGTAAGTAATAAGTGTAACAGTTTCATTTGCCATATCTTTAGTTATCCTTCTTATCCATAAATGTGTTCGTTTTTGTTTAAATTTCCTCCTGGTTTGCAAAAATACCCTCCGCTATAACTATCAACAGACGAATTGCCTCTGCATTCCTATGCTCTATTGTGTTTGAAAGATCTCAACAGTTTCGACCAGAGGTTCATCCTTAACTTTTATGATATGCCGCAGGATATTCTGATACCCACTACCTCTAGCTCCACAATCCTTTTTTCATGAACAACTTCCAACACGGTCGTTCTCTTCATATGGTGTTTTCTTCCAGAGCTCCAGTATCAGCTCGCTAAACTGAAATCTGATAGAAAGAGAATTCAACAGTGATATTTCAAATCCAAAATCTGGGGAATCGATGAAGTTGAACACCAACAAAATCCTCTGAAATACACATTTTAATGTTCAAGATTACCACAAGTGATCCTTATTTGATCATTATCAAGAGAGGTGTAGAAATACTTTTCTTTCCGACTTAACAGATTTACTTTTCCGCACTAGGGGGGCAAAGTGACTCTTTCAACACTAAAATAAGTGTGGAAAAGTAGGCTTTTCCATACGCTAGTAGAAAAAACGCTCGATTTTGAGGCTGAGGTCCTCCTTCATTTTCTCAGAAAAGGCAATAACACGGATAAGGACCTCGTTATTATAGGTATTCAAGAGAGGAAGCAACATGACCACTTTCAAAATATAATGATAGCGACCGCCATCATTCTTGGGTGTCAATTCAAGCTCGTGACGTGAATTTCGATTGGAATTCCTCCGTAATATATCAACGCGATTTAATTTCATCCCGCATACGAATTCGTATGTGGCCACTGAATGTTTAGTAGATGAGGTGCCAAAATTCGGCTGGTGACGTGTGAGTACCGTACACCAGAACGGGATTGGACACGAAAAATACAAACAAATTTCATCCGTCATTAGCACTCCTTTGTTGCGACGATGTTTTACCTGCTATTGTTTCGAAAGAAGGATTAATGCATGCAGTTCCCGCAAAGGTAATGGAGAGAGTTATTACAGTTACTACTAGACTTCTACAAAACTGTACACATTGTAAACTAAAATTCGACATTCTGGTAGGGATACAATAGAAAAAGCTCTGGTGTAGTTTGTTCCGTAGTTTTCTGGGTTTATAACCTACAACAATCTGAAAAAAAATAGAATTAATATTGGAATCTATGCAAGCGTAGAAGGGCAGATTTTTTATTCTACCCCGTAAAGTTGCTGCGTCTATTGAAAAACAGTTCTTTCTGGATAGAACAAGTCCAATTAATCAGCAACTTCTGGAGATCACACAGTAGAATGGAACGACACTAAAATTATGACGAGACAAAAGAGAGCAATGGCAGGAAACTAAAATTGAAGGAATTTGCTCTCATCATGCTGTCTAGTGAAAAATGCATATCTATGAGTTCGCTTGATATGGATCGCGGATGGCTGCCCCTCCTGAAGGACAAAATGTTATGTCAGGATTGACATATTTAACAAATGTCAATTGCGAAGATTGCCAACAAGAGATATATTTGCATTTTAACAGGAATATGCGTATGAACGGAAGCAGATTTAGTTTCCGAAACGATAAATATTTTCGTGTATATATTACCTAGTTCTCATTATTTTTTTTTTATAGACAAAATTTCAGTTAAACGAGAAGTTGCTGACTAATTGGACTCGTTCTATCCAGAAAAAACTGTGTTTCAATAGACGCAGCAACTTTCCAGGGCCTCCTACACTTGTATAGATTCCAATATCAATTCTAATTGGTAGGTTAAAAACTCAGAAATCTACGAAAGAAATATCGATCCACCAAAAAATAATGACGTTCAAACAGTACTCTCGTGTAAATTTTCATGAAGAATCTAGTTCATGAAAATTCCTATAACAGTAAATAATTTATATAGCACAAGCAGTCAGATTCGTTGTCGTATTCAGCTGATCGAATAAGGGTTTCCAAAGATCAGAATACATACTTTTAACGGATATAATCCTATATATCTAGACGTCGTACAAAAACAGCTCTCACAAGAATAAATTGCTGAAAAACTATCGTTAATATACGACGATTATAATCTGTCCAGTGCCAAAAGGTATAGCTTTGGGTCCAATATTATTTTTGCTTCAGATGAACCTACCACTTCGTTTCCACTATCAGAAAGATTCACATGTGAAAACTGAATGCAAGAGGTACTCTTTACGATACAATAAATATCCACATATTATTGTAATCTACTCTTATCAATATGGAAGGAATAAGTAGGCATTTGAAATGTGATATTGACAAACTATTTAATGGAAAGTAAAATTATTCAGATAACTATTCAGGTTAACATCTCTTCACTTTGAAGAGATGTCATTTTCGATCGACTATTTTGGGAAGAGGTTTGCTTATTATTATTATCAGAGTTTCCGTTAGTTTCAGCAACTCGAGCTATCGCTGATGTTTGTTTTTCCGAGGGCTGTGCAAATCATTTCGAATGATGGGATATTTTTGAATTTCAAAAAGTATCATCTTGATCTTTCAATACGCTATTTTCGTGCTTTCATCATCATTTTATAGCAAAATATTGCAGTGACGACTGCAAAAAAAAACTCTCCCACAATTGCGGCCAGACAACAGAAGTCTTGTACAGGTAAGTATCGACTAATGTTATTGATTGCCGTGCGCTTCGAGGCGACTCACTGATTTGTTGGTATTGCACTTGCCATTTCAACTAGAGGGAAAACCTGATTAACCTACAGTACTTTCGAATAGGTCGATGTATGCAATGTACTCAAAATGTGATGAATTGCCTATAGAATTAACATACCCCGTATTGTATGCTCCTTCGTCGTTTATGGAAAAACGAAATCTGATATCTTAGTCATACATAAACTATTGTAGTGAAGCCCTCACAAGTACATGGCAGGTTCATGAAGATTTTGAAACAATTATATGAAAATGATTCTAAACCAAAATATCAGTAGCAAATGATACGTCAGTTGGGCAAGGTTATATTCTAAGTCTAACCTTGTAGAACCACGGCATCTGCCGGGCGAGAATGTGACCATATTACTTGAGTCTTGATTTGTTTGCTCAGTATAAAAGAAATTTGGAATACCTTGGGGAACTACACAAACATATGGAAAGCATTTCTTGAATTAATAGACAGTCAGTTGAACTATGCAAAAATCATCTCATTTCTTCAAAAGAACACTTAGACTCGCACTCAAATAGGTTTGAGTCAGTATTGAAATAATACATATATTATACAAGATGTTCACAATAGAATTGTTATAGCTGAATCTTCAGTCTTCGGTAACACTCATTGATTTTGATTACCAAGTGGGGAATTATTAGCCTCAAAAGAGTATTTAACAATACTCCCACTACCAAAAATATGGAAATGTTACATTCGATACATCAAAAAGGGAGTTTTCAGTTTCAAGGTTGAATACAAAAGAAATAAATCATGAAATGGTGAAACAGTATAAAGACAAAAATTTCACAATGACTAGACAACATCACAATAAGTTGACAAACCAGGAATTTTTCTTCAGCCATATACTCGTATTACAACATATTCCACTATATTTTGGATTCCAAACAGTTTTCATGAATAAGTGTCCTTTTTCAAGTTCAGTTACTGACCTAGCCTTACGTTTGCCTAACTGGCAAATATGCATTTATATTGGCGACTTGTTTACATTTCGCATACCAACAGTTAAATGGGCGGCCGAGTACCAAACAACTTTTTGTATGCACCAGGAATGGTATATTGTAGGTGGAACTCATATTCAGTCGTTCTGCATATCTGCATTTTAAGGTCACTCCTGAAAAAACAGAGGTAACAGCAAATGGGTAGGTGGGTACATTCAAATTCTCGCAAATAATCAGTGCAGATTTGATTCAACCTTCAACTTTTCAAATTGAAATGGCGTGTAGCTAGGTATATAATTATAATACACTGCGCAATTGTCGAGGAAGGCGTGAAAGCCCCGTTCAACTGTTTTTACTAACTTAGTGCCAACAAGAATTGTGATCAGACAATGAAGGTAGAGATTTTCTCTTGTGATCCCACAATCAAAAGATAGCAGCACATTGTTGGTGATTCGGCTTCTGAGAGTTGTCGATTCAAAACTAAAAATTCAAGTTTAATATATCCAGATCAGTTTCCATAGTCAAAAAATTCAAGAAGAATAGAGAATTAGGTTAATCTATACTGGTGTTACCTCCAATTACTTTCACAAGTAGTATTCCGACTGAAAGGCCTGTTTAAACGAACGAAGAGAATAGTATCAAATCTGAAACAAACCTAAAACTCCATCAACAACCTCGGAATTTTTCATATCGATATCTCAGATGTAAGACTCGTAACAATGGCCACAAGGAATATTTGGATGGAAACATGAATGCCAATGAACCATTACTGAATGAGCTAGTACTAACTCACAAGGTAGTATCTTTCTCTGCCAAACGAATATTATTATTCTTTTTGACACATTCTTTTTCATTTGTTCGGCAAAAATATCCTTATCATTCAGTTCAATCAGATGTTGCTATCTTGTTTCTCAAAAATGAGCAATTATTTGAAAATCTTAAACAGGATGCTCAATAATTTCTGAATAGTTTTAGAATTTCTTCGTTCAGAAATTGTATATTTATCAAGAGAGTAATTTTATTTTTTGCCAAAGTTTATATACTATTTTGTTCATAATCATCCGGAATAATTTTATACAATTAACATGTAATGGATATCTGCAAGTTCAATTTCAATACATTTTGTGTTTCAAGAAGGAAGCAAATAGACGAACTTCATGACGCTTCCACAAATGTCAATATCGATAAATGTCCTTTACCACCGCAGGGGTTAATACATGCAAATTCTAGTTTCGATAAAGTGGTAATATTTCAATTTTGGAAAGAGAGTGAGGATTCAGTATTGAATATAATTGGGATTTTGATGAAGAAATCATCTTTATCTTTTCCGTACCATCGGTACTGAGATACTTTGTAATCGCTATAATATTTTGTCAGTCAGGTAAGCTTGGTTTGTAAAGCTACGTTGGTATACAAGTTAGCAGGAATCTATACACTTTAAAAACTCCGATGAGATGTTCGATGTTTCGAATAAAAGAAGAGAAGAAGATATTAGATAGTTTTGAAAGAGGTCGACAAAGTGTTTTGCCTACTTGGTCTTCTTCTGAGTGAAAATTGGTCACTTTCCAACCTGAAAGTAGATTGAAAACAAGCAATTTTTTTTATCACTTTCAAACCAATGCAAACCAAATATCTCCAAACGATTTCAGAAAATAAGTATGCTCGGCACGATACAATCCCCCTCTACTAGTATTTATAAAACACAAAAAGCTAAACGTTGAAAGAAATATTTACGGATAAGAAAGTGCTGTTGATACTTGCACTCTCCTTCAACAAATAACGCCCGAGAATTATATAAACCACTGGAACATTGTTAGCCCTGGTCATGGTCATGCAAATTCTATGGTAGCTTATTTAACAATTTAAACCGCTGGAGATACTAAATCTACTACTGAATTAGTGCACTTAAATGAATTGAAAAGAGGATGCATTGGTTTTGTTTCTGTTATGCGCTGTCGTCGGCTGTCGGTACATACAGGGTGTTTCACGGACCTTGTAGCCATGTGGGTTCACAAAAATTCCACATGAGAGCTTTCTAAACACATATTGACTTTTTCAAAACCAGAGACTAGGCCATTAGTTTCCTTCGAATATAACCTAATTCGTTGTGAGAGAAAATATTTTTTTCCTTCTGTTTGAAAACCTATGGTGTCTGGCTAGCAAGATATTAACTTGGGACCAGTTCAAATGAACTCGGTTCAGTTGATGAGCATCAGCTAATCGAATAATTCGTTGCTCATCGACTGATCACTGATCTTGGTTCACTTGAATCACATTTCCATGTATTATATCTCCAACTGCCTCTTTGCAACTATTACAATACCTATGGAGTGTTTCAGATTTTTGACTAGTTTATCAGATTCTTTTTAATAAATAATGAATTGTGAAAGTGGAAATATTTTGTATTTTCAGAATAATAATTGGTGTTTGCTTGAATGTGGTTGACAAGATCGAGAGATATGGCATAAGAGGTACCCCACTATCTCATCTCCTCATATCTAAACAATAGATCTCATCATGTTGAATATGGCGGTAAAAGCTCTGATGCCCATACTGTACCATACGGCGTTCCACAGGGCTCTGTACTTGGACCCTTGTTTTTTATCATCTATTTCAACGACTTGCCAATTAATCTAGGCCAAACTGTCAAACCTGTATTTTATGCTGATGATGCAACCTACTTAGTTACAGGCAATAATAACCAAGAATCTCTAACTTTTCTAGACCAGTCCGAGGCCATATCTGAAGACTGGTTTAATATAAACGGTCTTACTATTAAGGAAACAAAAACTCGAAACTTGTGTTTTCCTACAACATTCCATCAAAGCGAACCAGTTAAACTATTAGGAGTGTACCTCAACTCAAAGTTGGATTTTGGTTTTCATATCGATGATCTGTGCAAGCGCCTATCAAAAGTCACATTTGGAATGAGACAATTAAGGTCTCAATTAGACGTTCAATATTTAAGGATGGCCTATTTCTCACTGTTCCATAGTATACTTACTTACAGCTTAATAGTCTGGGAAAACTGCAGGAACAAAGAAAAAGTATTTGTAGCACAGAAAAAAGTAATACGTATAATGAGCTTCAGTAGCCCTCGTTCTCATTGCAAGCCACTATTCAAAAAACTAAATATTCTACCATCACCCTGCTGCTATATCAAGGAGTGCCTTTTATCTATTCATAAAGAAGTTTTGACTGATGACGTTACACTGCACAATAACATACATACACATTCAACTAGAAATAGTGATAATATTTGCATACCTTTTTGTAGAATCAAGAAAACTCAAGATTCCTACAGGAATATGGGAGTTAATTTTTACAATGCATTACCACACAGTTATAAACAACTAACCCACTATAACTTTAGGAAAAGCATTCACAATATCCTAATGAAGCATTGCTTCTATACAGCTGAGGAGTTCCTCTTGCACATGCCCTCCTGTACATGCGAGTAAGATATGACCTTTTGTTTTTATTGTGTCCTTTTTTGCACATACCTATGTACTTTGTCTCTCTTGTATTTTGTATTTTTTGTATCCTAATTTTAAGTAAGCATTAAGTACCTGACGATTGTGAAATTCTTGAAAATTTTAATGAATAAACCTCTCACTGTTCCTTGCGGGGTGTTTCACTTCGGAAATCAGGTGTACAAAATTCACTAGGAATCTTGATGAATTCCATGTTGAAATCCAGAAAGCCCACCTGAAATCCCCAAAGGAATCTTAAAATCCAATAGAAATCCTGATTTGGTGTACAAATTTTACGGAAGTGAAACACTCCTCGGTTCCTTGTTGAGGGGTATATTGGTTGGAACTTCCATTGTCTATATTATCAACTCTATCGAAACCTGTTGCTAAGAAAAAATGGGAAAAAAACTCGTAAAATATAAATCAAATAAGGTAATCGAATCCAAACAAAAATATTTGAAATGAACTTTTGGTCAAAAAGATAAAATTGGAGTTTTTGATTTACCAAAGAAAAGAATGATGACATATCGAATATAAAAGTCAAAAAATTCAAATGAAGAAATTGTTCGTTGTTCGTTCCATAACCAGCTGTCGACCGTCAACCCTCAAAAGTCGAAACTTGTGCGAGCAATGGATTAACGAGGCCTCTCCTTTTAACGAGCGATTACCCAGAATGGTGTCTGGCGGGGATTTGATCCCCGGTCTTGCGCTTGAAAATATATGAAACCAAGTTTCAACTTGAGTGTACTCACGACGTTTCGGTTGCTGGTATCCGCATAACCCGAAGAAGAACATGTGTCATGAAAAAATAAAGAATTTATAATATCTAAACTGCGTATTCGGCCTGGTGAGAACAAAAAAAAATGGTTAGTTGCAGTATTAGAAACTGATTGATTTTTTCCCAACTACTGAGCCATTATATCAAGGACTCTAATGGTCTAGTCAGAGTTCTTCAGAGACATAAATATCACAGTTTCCTCTACGACTGTACGACAATTATTGTCAGTGAAAATAGTACAGGAAACTGATTTTATTGTTAACATAGATTTTTGGCCAGTTCAATTCAATTCATAATTTATGAATTTTACTATGCCAAGGCATTCGATTCACTGTTGGACTCAACTCTAAACAGAAGCTTAAAAACTATACAGACAACATCGACCCACGGAATATTACCTACAAATGCTATAAATTAGCTTATCAATTACCTTGCAGGCAAAGTTCATCTATAGGATATTACGATAATTGAAAACGTGTAGTGGATAGTTTCATAAGAGTTTTAAATTGTGTTTTTATTTCTCGTTGGTTCTTGGAAAGTGTTGCTAGAAAACCAAAAATTCAGTTTGAGCAACGAGTATCCCAGATGCTGTTTTAAAAAAAACACCTTGCTGATCAGTGAAATATCAAGTGAAATCCTCAAAAGGTTTTGTGAATATCGTTGCAACTGGTATCTTTATATACCCTGCTAATATCGTAGGGTAGGATTTCAAAAATCCAAACTATTCGTTGGAATATAAACATTAGTTGATTCGGATCTTGTGTCCTACACTTGTATCATCTAGTGTCTGAGTTTTCCCCACTCAATGTTGACTTCTGTCACCAGGATCTCTCAGTCTCAATTGTCGATATCATTGCCATGGACGATTCCAATCTCCATAATGCAGCTCAACTATATTCAATATAACAGGTTTGACGTCGCCAGAGGACTGGAATAGGTATAATCTCGGACATTTTAAACGTATTGCAGATTATATGAACCAATTTAGTGATATCCGCCAATGGAATTGGGATAGGATGAAGAAAAATAAACTGTCTAGCTACCTTTTCAGCAACTCAAACTGTAATAGCTACGATATTTTCCGAAAAGCTCAACCGGTGAACAACTCACGGCGAACTGAAAACACTCAGATGCCAGACTCCTGGTATTACCATTCATAAAGAATTCGTAGACATCTACAGTATAAACGCCGACGGTTAAGCGAGAAATTCTTTCAAAAGGTAATCTGTTTTAAAATAGCTCTCTTAACGACTAACATACTGCGAAGTTGTAGTGCCATTTGAAATTTATATTAGACAGGATTACATACGCAGGCTGGCAACTATTCAGTTGCCTACTACAAGTCTCTTCCAGCCAAAACAACGATTCTTTGAAGTAGGGATTTTTATGGAAACCCACAATCAACTATCGTATAATGCTTATATAGCTTTCGAACGAAATCAATACTGAATATTGTACTTATTTTCAGGTTTTCCTTTCCACAATGAAGAAGATATGAATATGTACAGCTTATCCAATCCATCTTGGCACAGAACTAATAGTTTATATGCCCAGCAATATCTGTGGAGTATACTAGGATAAAAAAACTCATTATATTCCTAGAAGGTATTTTTTCTTCCGTCTTGGTCTACACTATCAGTGTGCAACTGGAAAAGTGTCTGTGTTTGTGCTAAGATGGATTGGATAAGCTGTACTTATGAAGGAGTTTTCAAGAAAGTTTTTTCCAATATTGTCCTCAGAAAATCAACACTAATAAAATAAGTATGAACATTTTATGTAAGATAGATAGTGTCGAGAACAGCGTAGATTCGAATCAAAATACAAGATTTCATTTCCCTTTTCTGAATATAATCTTGTGGTGAGTTGACAGTTTTCACTACTTCTGCCTTCAAGCGTTCTCAAACTCTTAAGTTGTTTCTGCAATGTGACGAAGTTTTTGTATATTACTTACATACTGCTATACTAAGATAGCCATTCGTTTGAATCAGGCCCACCCCTATATGCGCCGTGAAACTGGCTGAAGGTACAGTCCGAGACAAAAGCACGTATGGTATTAATTAGCACAGACTGGCTTATTAGATAAAAAAGTGTATAAATTATTAACATTTGTAACTAGTAAATACCAATGAACATATATTTCCACCTGATGAAACAAATGTTTTTGTCTCGCACTGTACTCCCAACCGCTGCTTTCTGCTACGTAAATGAAGTTCAGCCTATGATCCATCTATAGATATGTCTTTTTGATATATCAGCAAGACTTGAAAAATCCATTTTGGATCCCAATTGAACACCCCATTCCAGTCAAATCCTTTATTGATATTTTTTTCATTTGAAGTATGAAAATCCGAGTCAAAATCTGTCGAAGGAGTAGATCGGCTGGAAATGGTTGGCATGTAGAAAATGAATTTACCCAAAAGTAATGAAGTGCAGTAGAAACGCTAGGAAGAGGAAGGGTCAATTCCACAAGGAAATGGCCACCTGCAGAGCTGTAGTTTGTTCAAAAGGGGCTTATACCATTCTACAAGAAAGAGTTCCCGTTTCTGAAGACGTCAAAATCAAAATGGTGTGCAGCTAATTGATCATCATATGAGAAAATAGGAAGAAATCTTTCAGCAGTACTGCCCGGTCTATTCAGGTAATAACAAATATTTGTGAACCTACCAGTGAAGGGACGAATCTCTCATGCAGTACATACTTGATTAGCAAATGTGTTATGAAGAAGGTCAGCACGTCAGCAAACTGTTCCGCTGAACTGTTGTGCCAACCCCTATCCGTGGAAGCTGGTATTCCACAAAGACTCATTCTGGTGCCCATAAGTAACCTTGACTTTGTGGTTTGGTTCTGCCATTAGTTTTGCTAGATTTTTTGAGGCCTATTCTCGACAAGTTACCTTCCAGAATATGTATTTTCAAGTTGAAATTCAGAAGCCAATTCTATGTCGTAGGAATCATGACTATGCATTAGAATGATTAAATACGAACGTAGGATTCCGACGGGTGTTGTTTCCTTCTGTGAAAATGCCATAACCGAGATTAAAACATCAAAACCAATGATTAGTTTTCATTGAAACGTAATTAGAAGTGTCAACTCATTTACATCTTTGAAACTGATACAAAGTTTTTGAATCTATTTTCTTTTGTTTTTGAAATTTTGGTTGCAAGAAGAATCCAGTTCATATACCAATTTCTTCGATAGTCTTCTGAATTTTTCTCACCTATTCTTCATCGCACCAAGCAGGTGCAAAATTTATTGCCTATTTCCTGATGGGCAAGTAAGAACCCAAATTTCAAGGTCAACGACAATTTATGTATTCGATTCTTCGGTTCTCGCACGATTTTTTTTTATATTAAAGGATTTAAAATTTTTCATAAATCAAGAGATCAAAAATTATAATCAATTGTCCTTGTAGTCATTTGTATCATCTCTGGATCCCACTCTGAATAGATATCTCTCCAATTATAAAAGAAATGAAAGATGGATTTAGTTTTGTTATAATAGTTACTTCTGCAATAATGGCTTTGATGAACTTTTGTATTGGCTTCAGGGTGAGGGGGTGAGGCATAGGCTACCACATTTTAGTATTTCTCTAATTATCTAGTTGTCTGAATTGGAAAGAGAGATACTGGTTAGCAAATATCAATCATCTTTCTCGTACATACAAGTATTTGTTCCGATCAGAACTGGTTCATTCACATCTGTGTACTCATCGAGATTTATATAATTATGTGCTAGTGCAAAATCATTGAAGCTATTCAGTGGAGCTGCATGGGCATGTTGGTATGTTTGTTATAATTTTTCATTTTTGGCTTACACTCAATGAATATATCAAGCATTCTGTATTATTCTTGAAAGATTTCAAGGAAAAAACAGAGAAAGTTAGAGAAGAGATTAATGTTCATCTTGTTGAACTCGATCTTGGATTATACGAAGGTATCTGAGAAAGAGCAAAACCTGCGTATATGTGAAGATGAGGCCAGAGATTACTAAATATATTCCTATATTTGGCAAATAGTATTACCTTCAATGGTCTATTTCACTACGTTCATTGAAAGCAAAAAGCGAAAGAAAATTCAAGGAACAATACCTACCTACTATAATCCAATGTTAGATCTGCGTATTTTTGGAAGCAAGCCTCAAAAACATTCAAATGGGTTCATTGAACTCGGCAAGCCCGAATTTAGGCTAATGGTAATCGAGAATTTGCTATTGTTAGGTAAATGAATTCAAAATTACTCATCACTACGGATTTGAAGGCAATAAAAAAGAAATCTATATCGAATTGTGATTGCGTAAAAGATTGTTTTCATCAACAAAATGAAAAGTTTCATTTGTACGTTCATAACACTGAAGCATCTAGGATTTCTGGATTTCATCCAGAATTTTTAGATTTAAGTATGGTGAGATATCAGGATTAACTTGTGAACAGCAAGAGTCTCTATTGGATTTTTTGTTTTTTTTTTTTTAAATTTCATAATTTTAGACCTCAGGTTTTACACTTGGATTTCAAAATGTTTAATTGCAATTGTGGATGTCGTTAGAGATTTCGAAATTTGCTTTGAATTTCAGAATTTCCTATTGAGATTTAATATGGACTCATTAGATTCCTGGTCATTTTGTAATTCGGATTTCCAAGATGAGGCAACCTCGGTAGAATCCAATGGTCGATAAACCCAGAATTTGAGATCACGAAGTAGAAAAATATCTGCGAATAATTATCGAAGCTTTTTCGCATAATTGGGGTTTCCAAATTTTCTGCACCTCTCTGGGAGCCGTCTCCAACCCGAAATCATTATTTCACACTGAATTTTGGGCATGCCCGCTCCCGCTATGTCGAAGCGATCGAGGCGGGAATGCGGATTTAAAGTTCGCCCCAGTTTTTCTCAGATATCGATTGAAGCAGAGTAAAAAACGTTCACCCACCTTTGCGATCTGACCGTAGGTCTCATCATAGCTGACCGTTTGTCGTCTTTATTCGGGAGCCTCAAATAGTCTTGGTCTCCCAACAGAAAAAGATCTTTTGATATAATCATGACAAAGTATTTCCGACACTTTCACAAACGTTCCCGATAATTCACTCGCGCGAAATGTCAGAGAGTCATAGTAGACGGGACCTGGTCCTGGACGAAGCTGTGGGCATCGGAGCGTCGGGAGGAAGTTTACGATTTTCGGAACACGTGTTGTGGTTGCGAAAATTCGCGGCGAAACATCCGCGCAAATCGGCCAACGACGTTCAACTAGCGCTCGCGAACTCGGGCTGCTATCGAAGTTGGCACTTGTCGCTGCCGCCCTCGCTCTTCTCTCTCGCTCTCTCGCCGCTCTCGCTCTTTCTCTCTCTGTCGCGCCCTCCCTCCGTCGCCGGAGTATTTTCCCCACGTCGCTGAATGGGAGGCTATAGCGGATTACCTGATATCCTCATTCTTTGACAAATGGGTCTTTTTTTTCTGGCCAGGGAACGAATAAATCTCGGATCGAGTTTTTGTTGATGATTCTTTGAACCGGCGTTTCCTCTATCTGGGTGTCGTTTGGTTGCCCTGCTCACAAGATGGAGCGGTGACTGTGGTACCATCTCTGGACGACACAGCAAGTGATCAGGAGCGGTAACTCCAAAATCGGTTTATACTGGTGGACAACCTCTCAAATAGGACAAAGCACCATTCATGTCATGAACCCGATTCGAAAAGAAAAGTGTAAAGAAATAAAAAAAAACTTCCATTTTTTGTGTGTAATGGGATAAGATGTGATTGTTAAACAAAGAACAGCATCCAGGGTCCGCCAGTTTACGTAATTTAGAAACAAGTGGAACAAGTTTGGAGAGACTACTCACCGTTATTTCCATAATTACATCACTGATGGAATTGGCTGATAGTTCTTGAAAATCCATGATAATGCACTCAAATCACCACTGTGTGAGTTTCAGTAAGCTGTTTCCAAAACCGCTACACGTGTTTTCTATACAACAGCTTCTTCAGGCGTCCAGAAGAACAGGGTCAGATTCATTGTAGTACTATAACACGCCAGAAGAAGCACAGTTTTGACAACTGTTCAGTGAAACTCACACAAAAAGTTATAACTTACGTTAATATACAATGACTAGTTCGAAGAGTTTCACTTGGATTTTGAAAATTATGGAATGAAAGGTAGAAGAAAACTGCAGATATACATCTAAGAGAGCTTATGATAAACCATGGGACTTCAGTTAGAAGAGAGTAGCCGAACCGTGCCCACTTCGTTGAGTGTTAATTATTTTTGTGATGCAATCATGTTGTGTAGTTCTTATAATACTGAGTTTTATCAGGTTTATCACTCGAAGGAGTGTTTGGTGGAACTCGAAAATTTCATTAACTTTTTTTTACCTCGGTAGATAATGAGTTTCAATAAAATACGAACAGGTTTTCCATCTTTTATGTTAAAGAATATTTATGCAAAATTGAAGTATACTGGACCAAGGCAACAAGTTGTTCGATACAAACTCTAGTCCCGTTTCACACCTCCTTATTTCGGACAACCCTTTCTTATCGGATGTCTAGGTCATACAAAGAACATACCATCCAAGTTTTAGGGACTCTACGATCAGCGGTTTAGGCTGTCCTTTGATTCACCACCAAAATACTTTCTACCCCTTTTTAACCCAGTTAGGCGATGAATCTCAAAAAAATGTGAAAGTATGCTTAGCCCCTCTTCTTTTCTGTTGAAGTTATTGTTGTGCTCATAGATCTCAGTTGCTTCTCGGTATAGACGAGTGGAACAATGTGTGGTCGTTGACAGAATTGAAGTGTCATCAAATGGGATATTGTGATTGTGGAGAAGGGTATGTTCATCTGCAGCCGATTTGTCAGTTTGTCCCAACCAACAATTTCGACTGTGCTCACTAATCCGTGTCTTGAAACTACGTTTGGTGGTTCCTATACAGGGTGTCCCAAATTCAATGGCCTATTAGACATTTCTGGAAAACGGGACATAGGATTATTTTGAAAATTTGAATTCTTGGGTAATTAGTTCTGTTTTATCGATCTAAAATATTTTCAGCGCTGCGACGTTGCCGCTTATATTGAAAAGTAGCAACAACTTTGATATTTTAAATAGGACACCCTATATATTATTGCCTTTCTCGCTTTGTTATTGCTTTCCGATTATTTTTGTATAATACTTCCCTATACCTATCTTTAGTGGTTTTCGAGAAATTCATTGATTTCCTTATTTTTTGTGCCAAACGTAGCTTTAATCAAATGCTTATTATTGCGGTATTTGGATTCGAAGACAGCTGAAATTTTGAATGTAGTTTTACAATACCCTGTGTATTAGTTGTGTCTAAGGAATTTTTTTCTCCATTATACAGGGTCGTTCAAAATTTGTGAATTCACCGGCACGTACAAAAGTGGTGAAAAGTGCATTTTTTTCAAATGGAACATCCTGTATATTATTGAAAATTCTGAAAGACAATTGAAGTTCCTTTCAAATGATGTGTCATGTTCCTATACCTAAATAGTCAGGTTTCCGAAATAAATGCAAGTTTCTATAAAAATTGTATTATTTTGACATATTTTGTATTAGGTAGCTATAAAATGTCATGGAACATGTCATTATGAAAATTCGACAATGAATGCATCAATAATGAAAAGTCATTAACGTAAATTTGATTAGAAAAGATTCAAAATGGAAGGCAAAAACAATTCAAATGAAGTTTTGATGAAATTGATTATTCTTCATGGCCAAACAAACTTTAAGTTAGACAAGCAGTGATTTTCATAGTGTTTCTGTCAGAAAAAAGTATTGAAAATGGATTATAATGCATATTCAAATGTAGATATTTCAAATTTGTTTTATATTCACGGTGAGTGCCAAAGAATTGTTTCGAGAACATGCATCAGAAAATTCAATGAACTTTATCCAAATTTACCGCATATGAATAGAAGAAAATTCAGAAGAATTGAACGGAATTATGCTGTGTTTGGGAATATTGAAGCACCAAGAAATCAAACCATGCCGATAACTGGAGACGAAGTAAATGAAACAGAACATTTTGCATGTTCTTGCTATAATTTGATCACATTGACCCTGAAGAATAAACAATTTTTATTCTTTTCTAATCAAATTTACGTTATTGAAAGCGCAAACGTTTTATTATTGATGCATTAATTGTCGAATTTTCATAATGACATGTTCCATGACATTTCATAGCCACCTAATACAAATTATGTCGAAATAATACAATTTTTATATAAACTTTTATTTATTTCGGAAACCTGACTATTTAGGTATAGGAACATGACACATCATTTGAAAGGAACTTCAATTGTCTTTCAGGATTTTCGATAATATACAGGATGTTCCATTTGAAAATATGCACTTTTCACCACTTTTGTATGTATCGGTAAAATCACAAATTTTGAACGACCCTGTATAATGGAGAAAAAATTTCCTTAGACACAACTAATACACAGGGCATTGTAAAACTACATTCAAAATTTCAGCTGTCTTCGAATCCAAATACCACAGTAATAAGCATTTGATTGAAGCTGCGTTTCGCACAAAAAATAAGGAAATCAATGAATTTCTCGAAAACCACTAAAGATAGGTATAGAGAAGTATCATACAAAAGTAATCGGAAAGCAATAACTAAGCGGGAAATGCAATAATATATAGGGTGTCCTATTTAAAATATCAAAGTTGTTGCTACTTTTTAATATAAGCGGCAACGTCGCAGCGCTGAAAATATTTTAGATCGATAGAACAGAACTAATTACCCAAGAATTAAAATTTTCAAAATAATCCTATGTCCCGTTTTCTAGAAAGGCCTAATAGGCCATTGAGTTTGGGACACCCTGTATATACTTTCACACATTAGCACGGAGTCCTGTATACCCCAGCAATCCATAGAGAGTCTCTTGAATCCTTAGCAAACCTCAGGGGTTCCTGTATTTCCGTCGTGGGTTTTAAAATTGATTCGATTTTGTTCTTTTTCAAGATTTTTCCAATGCGATCCGTCGTAACCCCCAGGTAGGGCAGAAGAGCGGTTGCTGTTGGTGAAGTTACGTCCTTTGTTCGCGGGTGTGGATTCTTGTTTGTCTCGATGAATTTTGAATTACGGTGTTTCCAGAACATAACAGCAATGTTTCACATCAGTTGAAAATGATGTTCGATTTCAAACACGTTCACTCCTCATCCACTTCGAATCTGAACCTACAATCCGCATTGAAACTGCAAGATGTATTCGATGACATCGGCGAATTCGCCAAATTATATCTATCATAAAGTTTTCAAACAGCTGCGCGGTAAGTGAACCTCCACCCTCAATAGAAGTTCAATAATCCTGCGCCTGCCGGACTTGAATCGAAATGGGGAAATCCGTAGAATATATCTTACTTCTATCTGAGCTTTTTCTCTTTCGAGGGCTCGTTAGAAACTGAATGATTTCGACATCCACAAAACATAAATCTAATTTGCTTTCAAGAGTATAGTTATCATGATAACAGAAATTTTTGTGATTGGAAGAAGCACAAGTTTTATATAGGTCTATTAAAAAAAATAATTACTGCAATCATATATACATTTCCGTTATGTTTCACGAGGATTGTTGCAAATACATACTTTTGGATTACTAACTGAAATATTAACGGCATTATCGACAATAAAAATGGACTCGCCTTGAGTAACGAGAGCGCTGAATTGCGTACTGATAAAATGGCTAATGAAACGGGAGCGTGCCAGTTTTGGAAACTAATGTGTTTGTTCTTGAAGAGGTTTCTGCTTTTTAAGGGTGAAAGTGAGTACATTCATATCTTCTGTCCGTTTGAAAATGGGATGATGTGTAGTAACTGCAATATCATGCCGGGGATAGCTCTTTTTTTGTAAGTGTGAGTCGAGAAAATGCCAAGAAATCTGATGACTTCGTCTTCTACCGAGTGAGCAGAGATTTGTCTCTCTTTTATATATATTTTCACAGCCGGTGCTCTTCTGAATTGTTATCAATCGTTCCACCCTTGGCAATATCTACACGGATGACTCGACGAGTATAGAATTCTCACCACTTTGTTGGAAATGTGTCAAACCTCTCTTGCTCAGGGATCTTTTTCCAATAGAACAGCTGAGCTTTGGAACTCCTTGCCGAGAGAGGTTTTCCTTGAGGCTTACAAATTTCAAAAATCCAAACTGAATGTTAATTATTATCACCTGTCCCTTGATATAATTATCAAGCACATATCATGATCAACATTCACATAAGAAGTCAAAATAAAAAAAATATATTATCTTTCAGAAAATACTTGCGGTTTTTCCCCAAAGGGACACTGGCTATTTTTTGACAGATTGAGGACGTTTCTTTCATCTTTATCATGCACCTGTTCCATACTCTGCAATCCCAACTCATTTGTAGAGGAATAACAGGCGATATAACTGGTTTGATGTGCTACTGACTCGAAATCCAATATACGAACCACATGGCCTTGTGTTTTGGAAGGCTGGAAAACCTATTGCGTGATGATATCTCCGTGAAACGAGTCGAATCCACAACCCATCAATGTCACGGGTCTCAAATTTGTTCATCTCAATTCACGTCATTTTCCATCAGTGTCGATGTAGAATGATATTTATTTCCATTCCTTGAGTGACATTCATCAAGAACATATTCGATTCCAGGCATTCGATGAAATTGAATTTTGTCATTGTCACAATATTGAATTTCCAGATATTTGCGTAATGATGGAAAAATATGTTGAATATTCGATGAAGCCACTCGGAAAAGAAGCAGTGAACTGTAAAGCTATCCAAAACACGTATATTGTACTTGGAAAGTCTAAAAATCTGCAATGGTGTTGCAACGAATGAGATTTTTTAGAATTCCACGGAGACACTTCTACTATTGTTTGTAGAGATTTACAGTTAATTAACCATATGGAAATATCGTGTGAAGGGATGGATTCTAGGGATAGATCACTACTGATCTCTTTTCGAAGACATGTATGTCGTTTCTTTCATTTCTATTATGGGCGTCGTCACTTATCTTCTCGATTACTTATACACATTTAGATTTCAAGATAAGCTATAGGTACGCCCTCTGGTGAAAAAATTCAAACAATGTTAAAATATCATCAAAGTGGTGCTTATTAGATGATGTCTCGGTCAAATTGGAGCTTCGATATTATTTTGAAATTTTGGAATATGATTAAAATCATTACTAATGTTCATCCAGCAACATTCATGGTCAACGGTCTCATGAAAAGTAAATAAACACTAAAAACTGTAATAGTCGCTCACAAACTTATGCGGTTAGGGATTTTCAGAAAACGTCTAAGTCCTAACCTTAAATAGCGATAGTTATCAAAGTGGTGCTTATTAGTTGGAGTTTGATGACGATGAAGGAGGTGGGTTGAGATTTAAATAGCATCTGACGTACAAAAGCATCATGTTCGTGTTTTATGTACACTAAACACGTAAGTACCAACAAATATTTCTTCAATAGGCTAGTGTGTGGGGATGACAAACTATTACCAAATCTTTATGTAAACTATTTTTTCACTAAACCAATCTGTGTTTTGAGTTATTTTCAATTTGTGCATGGAATGACTAAGTCAAAACTCAATGAAGTAAGAACGGAGGAGTCGGTCTCCTGAACAAAAAATCGAAATAAATTTTTCGGCGGTTTCAACTAGTTTCGGAGATATGGCCCCCCAAAGACAGGAAAAGCGGAGTTGACGCATAGGTTTCTTTTCAGACAGTTCCGCTCGAAATACCTCCCACTTTCTATCAGCACAAGGTGCAAATTCTATACCACCTTCTTCGTCACTTTTCAATCGAATTATAAGCATTTTTCAGTACAAGACTGAAAAATAAATCCTGATAGGAATTCCAGGTTAACAAAACAGTAGAACGCGCATCGCCACCCCGTTTTTTCTGTCTGTGAGGGGTCATATATCTCCGAAACCAATTAAGACCGCCAAGAAATCCATTTTGATTTTTTTTAAGGAGACCGAAATACGCAAGTTCCAAAAAAATTATTTCCAATACTTGGCGGTGGACTGATAGAATTTTACGAAAAAGTTTTTTGTGTAAAAAGTAAAAAATATATTTGCTGCACTTAGTACATATGCGGTTGCAGCATTTGACTTCTTCTCATGTCGTGTCGCGCATGCAGAAAATTTTTCTTCCTTGCACCTGTTACATAAATAGGTATTATTGAAAAAATCTGAAAATTCTGCTTCTTGGTGAAACCGTCAATAACCCCATTGTGGACCATTACCTCCATGTTTCTTGTGAAATGAAAAATTGTAAAATTATGTGAATGACTTTCAAGGAAAGAATTATTGTATTATCTTCAACAAATGACAAATATTAGTTGACAGAGACAATGAACTCTAATCAAGTTCTAATGTAAACGACAAAATACACTATGTTTGTTCTAGATTTCAGACAATAGATGGTAATTTTTTATATTTGCTTCCTCTCATTATCCATTCAGTGGACCTTTGGAACTTGTCATAATTCAGAAAGCACGTAAGCATTCCGTGCAAATATTCTGACAATGTTCAAATATCTCCCGAATATTCTCAAAGAGAGTTCAAGGAATGTTGTAAGAACACCCTCTAGCAAATATTCTTCAATATGATCATGTTCTCATAACAATTATTCCATATTATTGTGAGAATTTCGAATTTCAGGTACTAGTTTCATAAATGTATAAGTTGAACTTTTTGGGACAATTTATAATTTGGATTTCAAAATGAAATCAGATTCAATGAAACGTCAATGAATATTTTTACTTTGTTTCAATTTGGTTAATAATGGACTCTGTTGACCCAGATAGCAATAGATATTTCATAAATATGCCAAGAATATATACATCCTTCATAAAATAGTATATTTATATATATGTATATATATATATATACATATATATATATATATATATGCAAGATGAATTTTTCTGGGTTTTTCATCCGTTAGGTATCTTCTGATTTGTTCGACGTTTCGGATTCCATTTTGAATTCATTCTCAAGAACTGTGAGACGAATATCTGTCCATACCGTCCTGGTCAATCACTCCCCTTACGAAGTAACCAAGCAAGAGTTAGCAAAGATTTCAATTGTCTGTTCTCCATGGAAACTGGTATTTATAATGATTTTCCTAAGTTATTATCCGACTAGGTCCGATATTATTGATGATTATATCATCAACCGCTCTCTAAGGTTGTATCCTGCCCATCCAGGTATTATGTAGAAATTGATGTTTTCACGGATCTTCGATATGCAAGATGGGCAGGATACAACCTTAGAGAGCGGTTGATGATATAATCATCAATGATATCGGACCTAGTCGGATAATAACTAAGGAAAATCATTATAAATACCAGTTTCCATGGAGAACAGACAATTGAAGTCTTTGCTTACTCTTGCTTGGTTACTTCGTAAGGGGAGTGATTGACCAGGACGGTATGGATAGATATTCGTCTCACAGTTCTTGAGAATGAATTCAAAATGGAATTCGAAACGTCGAACAAATCAGAAGATACCTAACGGATAAAAAACCCAGAAAAATTCATCTTGCATATCGAAGATCCGTGAAAACATCAATTTCTACATATATTTATATATAAATATTATTGTATTGTTATGTTAATTCGTGAATAGTGATATTACCAAATCCTCTGTTAAGAATTTTTCCCGGCAGTAACGTCCACATGCGCCAATCAAACCTTTCACCTTCCAAAAGGTTCACTCCCTCTCAGCTCAGTTGGTCGAGCTCCAATCACCAGGGTAGGATTCAAATAGCGCCCTCTCTTGAGTTCTCAATGATCAAATGCCAATTGAAAAAGAATCCTGTTATTTGAAATAAATTAAAGGTCTCTGTAAAACTTATAATCAACCAACAAATGATGACAAACGAAAACTGAGAGCCTATCTCCTGCAGAAATAACTAACTTATAACTAGATCTCAACTAAAGTGACAATTTTGGAAATTTATAAAAAAATATTTTTGATGAATCAAAGAAAAGTTCGATGCTCTGGAGTTGAAATGTTCGTAAAATACCTTTTTCGTCCTTCGTACAAATTTACAATCACCACTTTTCCATGATAATTTCTGCTCCAATGTGGTTATTCAGGAACTGAAACTGCAATTTGTCCTTTTGGATTCTGGTGATCCTTCCTTTGACTTTGTATCCTTCAATTGTACACTCCGTTTTGGAATTCTCACTTCTTCAGCTTACTATCGTTGTATGGACCTTCTTGTACTTGCTTACTGGGCTTACTTTCAAATACTTTTGTTCAGTTACTCAATTTTCAATTTGGATTTTACAACACATCTTGTCTGGAAAATTTCTATTTCTGCTCTAACTTATAACTATTTACAAAAATGTCTGATTCCTCTCTTTCTTATTTCAAAAAACTCCAACTCTCATTTCATTGATACTTGATATTTTTTTCTGTCATTCAAATTTGATGTGGCCAAAAACGTGTACAGTATGTTAATTTTGTTAATGAATGGTTTCTGAAATGGAATTTTGAAAAATAGGTATGAAATTATAATTTTGAAAATTTTTAGATTGGGCACAGTTTGACTCTTTACTGGACATTGGTCGAACCAGGCCGCCATTCTACCGTACTGAGAAAAAAAGCTGATCCAATTGGAAAATTGTGGTTTGCCACGCATAAGTTCAAATAACACAGCCAAACAAACAACAAAATCAGCAATTTCTATAATTTATTGACCAATGATCTTTTTCTATTCACTCCATATATATATATATATATATATATATATATATATATATATATATATATATATATATATATATATAGAATAGACTAGAATAGAAGTTTATTCATCACTAAAGCTTTACATGTAGAACAGTAACAATGTACATACATGAAAACTTATTGGACTTGTCACAAAAAGGACTCGCAGACAAATAACATGCGCACAGTTAAAATACAGTCTATCACATGTACATTAATAATAATAAATAATTATACCTATAAATACATTTTGAGTCAACAATTAAAAAATTCTTCAACAGAATAAATTACCTTATGTTTTAGAAATTCAGTCAACTTGTATTTCAATTCATCAAAATTCATCAAATTTAGATCGTTGTGAAAATCCATAAATTTATTATAACATTTGATACCTTGGTACACATGGGAGTCCTGTCCTACCCTTAGTCGCGAGTATAGCTGGTGTAATTTTTCACTATTTCTTGTACTATAATTATGTATATCTTTATTTTTTATCAAATAAGTTTTTTCTTTCTTGATATATAAAATGATCTGCAGTACATAAAGTGACGGAACTGTAAGGATTCCCAGTTGAGCGAATAAAGTTCTACATGAAGTTCTGGGATGCACCCCTGCCATACATCTGATTATCCTTTTCTGCATAACAAAAACTCTATTCATATGAACTGAGTTGCCCCAAAACATTATCCCATAATTTAGCATCGACTGTACCAACCCAAAGTAAGCCAGTCTAAGAGTTTCCAGTGATATTGTGCCTTTTAGTTGTCTGATGATGAAACAAGTTGTGCTTAGTTTTTTTGTTAGTTCATTAATATGAGGTTCCCATGTCATTTTTTGATCAACTTTGACACCTAGAAATTTAATTGAGTTTACATGCTCTACTGTTTTATGATTCACTCTTATTAAAGGGCTCGAGTCAATGGTTACATTTTTTGTTGTAAATACCATGAAAAATGTCTTGGATAAGTTTATCATTAGTCCGTTGGATATGCACCACACATGGAAATTATTTGCACAGATATTCGCCATAATCACAGAGTCTTGTAATTTATTTTCAGATATTAACATGTTAGTATCGTCAGCATACATGATGGTTTTTTGCACCTCAGGACATGAATAAACAATATCATTGATAAAAATTATGAAAAGTACAGGTCCCAGTATGGAACCTTGTGGGACACCAATATTCACAATTTTCTGTGTGGATCTATTGCCATTTATTACCACTACTTGTTGTCTGTCACGAAGATATGAAGCAATCCAATCATTCGCAACCCCTCGTATACCAATTCGGTACAATTTGTCCATGAGTAGTTGGTGATCGATCGTATCGAACGCTCTACTCAGGTCAAAGTATAAAGCAATAGGATTTTGTTTATTATTGAGAGAGTCGTATATGGTTGTACTTAAATCAGATATGGCAGTAGTTGTCGATCTGCCTTGTCTGAAGCCATTTTGACAGTTAAATAATATGTTGTGCTGATTTAAGTATTTATTGAGGCGTTCATTATAAGCCATATCGAAAATTTTAGCTATTTGACTCTGCAGGCAGACATTTCGGTAACTACTTATATCCTCTCTGGATCCTTTATTTTTGAAAATTGGTACAGACTTGGAAATCTTGAGAACAACCGGATATTGTCCTGATAGAAAAGAGCTATTAATTATATGAGCTAGTGGCAAACTAATCACTTCCTTGACAAACCTCACAGCCCCGCCACATATATCATCTATTCCAGAAGCATATTTACTAGTGGTTTTAATTATATATTCCTCAATTTCCCGATTTGTGGTAGGACAAAGAAAAAAGTTGTTTTCATTAAAAGGAGCCAGTTTCAATTTATCAGGCTTTGGTTTTGAACAATCAATATTCATGAAATGTTCACTCAAAATATTACAGATTTTGGTTAGATCGGTTATTTTTTTATCATTAACGGTAAGTTGGTTGACTGTGCTGAACATTGGTTTCTTTTTTGATTCATTAATTATTTTCCAACTCTCTTTCATTAGGTTTGGTGCTTTTTGCAGTCTATCATCATTATATGTATATTTTGCCTTTTTTATTTTCTGTTTGTAATAATTTTTCAGAATCATATACCTACTCTTCACAATATCACTAGAGGTACTTTTTACTATTTTAGACATTTCACATAACATATTGTGGAGCTCCTTCAATTCAGGAGAATACCATGATTCCTTGCTTTTATTAATGTAAATTCTCTTCAGAGGAAAAGAGGTATCGTAATGATATTTGAAAGTATCATAGAAGCTATTGAATTTATCATCTATACCACTTAACGTCATTACTTCTTCCCATGTTTCTTTCTCTAGCATATATTTCAAATTTGTTAAATTATTCTCCGATATATCACGTTTGAATATAACCTCAACATCACTAGATTTTTTATGTTGAAACTTCAAACCGGCATACTTGAAAAGTGTGATCAGATATATGATTATCCTTGATTAATTGCATCTCAGCATCAAGATTAGAAAATATGACATCGATAGAAGTGGAGCTTCGGTTGGTGATTCGAGTTGCAAGTTGGATATGATTTATCATTCCAAATTCATTAACGATATTGTTAATTTCTCTAGTTTCTACATTATCTTTCAAGAAATCAATGTTGACATCGCCACAAATTACCACTTGTTCTTTACCACTGTATATACCACAGATCAATTCATATAATTTATCGCAGAATATTCTAAAGTCACTGTCAGGTGTACGATAAACATTTATTAAAAACAATTTGGATTTACTTTTGACTAGGTCTATGCATATCATAGTTGATTCAAAAAATGTTTCTACATTATCATGGAAATTTATTTGCTTTGAAATTTTAAATAAATCATTTTTCACAAAGATAGCAGTGCCCCCATGATTAAGATTACTACGACAAAAACTACTTATCAAATGAAAATTATTCAATGTTAAACATTCTAATTGTTGATATGTTAGCCAATGTTCTGTTATACAGCAAACGTCTATGTCATATTGGTCAAGGATTATTTCCAGGTCGGTAGTCATACCAGATATTCCTTGAATATTGAAGTGCATTATATTTAACTTTCCAGTGTGTCGAATAGCTCCTTCGATTTCTCTTTGGTTGCATTTATCTTTATGGATTCCTATTTCACTGACGCTTTCCGATTTCATCTGGGTGGTTTCCCTTCTATCTGGTATTGCCATTGAACAGGATGGATCATTTTTCTGAGAATCGTGATTTATAAAAAAGAAACTGGACGGGAATCATCTTCAGATTGGTTCCCATTGTGCTGTGATTTATCCAAAAGATGTCGCCCTTTATGACTGTACAATATTTTATTTGGCCAGAAACTAGGCTCGTATACTTGTTCCTTGAAATGCGGTTCAACTCCGATAATAAACGCTTGATCATCATCACGGGTGCTTCTAGTTTCTAATTTCTTGACACAGACGTTTTTAGAGTCGATACGCGCCTCAATGTACCTTGATATATTTTCAGCCATGATAGTATCTGGAACTCTAGATAAAAAGAGCCAGATTTTTTTTATCGGTATTTTCGCGCCCATATAGATCTTCATCTCCAGCACCACTTCCTCTTAAATATTTTTTCTTCCTTCGTACTTCAATAAATTCACCATCGTTTTTGTCTCCGCTATTATCCTCAGATAAATGTATAATTTCATTGAACTTTTGTTTTGTTTGAATTCTCATTATTTCTGCATTAACTTTGGCAGAAGGGGTTTTTGACTCCACCTGTATGTTGGATTCTCCGGGTGAAGATTTTGTTGCTCCTTTGCGTTTTATTTCATTAGATTCCGAAATAGAAACACCTTTTTAACTACAGCTTGTTGATCGTTTTTTGTGACCAAGGTCGACTGTGTGTTTTGCATCTTTTTTGTGGGATGATTAATTTGACCCGATTTGTTTTCGATGCTGATGAGTTTCAGTTTCTCTTCTAATAATGCAATTTTGTCATTTTGCAGTAGGATTATAGAATCTTTGTCGCGTATAATGATGTATCTGTCCTGGATTATTTGTCTCAGTAGCTTGTTTTCTTCTTTGAGGAAACTTTCTTCCGTTAGGATTGCGTCCTTTTCTGTACTATCTTCTGCTTCATGCTTACAATCAGCTTTTTTTTGATCTCTTGCCTGCTTCAAGCATGCTGGGTGAAACAATTCACTACATTTACTGCACTTGACTTTGTTTACCACTTTTTTTTGACAGTGTTTACATGTATATTCTCCAGTTTCTATGGAGTGAATTGAAACGTGTGTCGACTGTTCGGCCATGTTGAATATATATATATATATATATATATATATATATAAAAGCGGAATGTTATGTGAGGATGCAGGCAAAAGGCTGGGCTGTTGTACAAGCAGATTCTTTGTTATTTGGTCGAGCTTTCGAGATTGTTTATTCTTTTTTTCAAGACATCTAAAAATTCTCGAAAGCTCGACCAAATAACAAAGAGTTTGCTTGTACAACAGCCCAGCTTTTTGACTGCATCGTCACATAACATTCACTACCCTTCGCCTTCTATATATATATATTCTCTTTGTCAAGACATCTAAAAATTCTCGAAAGCTCGACCAAATAACAAAGAGTTTGCTTGTACAACAGCCCAGCTTTTTGACTGCATCGTCACATAACATTCACTACCCTTCGCCTTCTATATATATATATATATATATATATATATATATATATATATATATATATATATATATATTTGCAAGATGAATTTTTCTGGGTTTTTATCCGTTAGGTATCTTCTGACTTGTTCGACGTTTCGAATTCCATTTTGAATTCATTCTCAAGAACTGTGAGACGAATATCTGTCCATACCGTCCTGGTCAATCACTCCCCTTACGAAGTAACCAAGCAAGAGTAAGCAAAGACTTCAATTGTCTGTTCTCCGCCATGGAAACTGGTATTTATAATGATTCTCCTCAGTTATTATCCGACTAGATCCGATATTAAAGTTGTATCCTGCCCATCCAGGTATTATGTAGAAATTGATGTTTTCACGGATCTTCGATATGCAAGATGAATTTTTTCTGGGTTTTTATCCGTTAGGTATCTTCTGACTTGTTCGACGTTTCGAATTCCATTTTGAATTCATTCTCAAGAACTGTGAGACGAATATCTGTCCATACCGTCCTGGTCAATCACTTCCCTTACGAAGTAACCAAGCAAGAGTAAGCAAAGACTTCAATTGTCTGTTCTCCATGGAAACTGGTATTTATAATGATTCTCCTCAGTTATTATCCGACTAGGTCCGATATTGAAGTTGTATCCTGCCCATCCAGGTATTATGTAGAAATTGATGTTTTCACGGATCTTCGATATGCAAGATGAATTTTTCTGGGTTTTTATCCGTTAGGTATCTTCTGACTTGTTCGACGTTTCGAATTCCATTTTGAATTCATTCTCAAGAACTGTGAGAGGAATATCTGTCCATACCGTCCTGGTCAATCACATCCCTTACGAAGTAACCAAGCAAGAGTAAGCAAAGACTTCAATTGTCTTTTCTCCATGGAAACTGGTATTTATAATGATTCTCCTCAGTTATTATCCGACTAGGTCCGATAATGAAGTTGTATCCTGCCCATCCAGGTATTATGTAGAAACTGATGTTTTCACGGATCTTCGATATGCAAGATGAATAACTACCTAGTCCTAGACCTAGTCGGATAATAACTGAGGAGAATCATTATAAATACCAGTTTCCATGGAGAACAGACAATTGAAGTCTTTGCTTACTCTTGCTTGGTTACTTCGTAAGGGAAGTGATTGACCAGGACGGTATGGACAGATATTCGTCTCACAGTTCTTGAGAATGAATTCAAAATGGAATTCGAAACGTCGAACAAGTCAGAAGATACCTAACGGATAAAAACCCAGAAAAAATTCATCTTGCATATCGAAGATCCGTGAAAACATCAATTTCTACATAATACCTGGATGGGCAGGATACAACTTTAATATCGGATCTAGTCGGATAATAACTGAGGAGAATCATTATAAATACCAGTTTCCATGGCGGAGAACAGACAATTGAAGTCTTTGCTTACTCTTGCTTGGTTACTTCGTAAGGGAAGTGATTGACCAGGACGGTATGGACAGATATTCGTCTCACAGTTCTTGAGAATGAATTCAAAATGGAATTCGAAACGTCGAACAAGTCAGAAGATACCTAACGGATAAAAACCCAGAAAAATTCATCTTGCATATCGAAGATCCGTGAAAATATCAATTTCTACATAATACCTGGATGGGCAGGATACAACTTTGATATCGGACCCAGTCGGATAATAACTGAGGAGAATCATTATAAATACCAGTTTCCATGGAGAACAGACAATTGAAGTCTTTGCTTACTCTTGCTTGGTTACTTCGTAAGGGAAGTGATTGACCAGAACGGTATGGACAGATATTCGTCTCACAGTTCTTGAGAATGAATTCAAAATGGAATTCGAAACGTCGAACAAGTCAGAAGATACCTAACGGATAAAAACCCAGAAAAATTCATCTTGCATATCGAAGATCCGTGAAAACATCAATTTCTATATATATATATATATATATATATATATATATATATATATATATATATATATATATATACATATATATATATATCATTACAAACAAATATCTGAATTTTTTTTTCACTTTACAGTCATTGTTTACTTTTTTCTAGAACCAATAAAAAAATGCAAAATATATAGATCAAAATTCAACATTATCGGTTATGACATCGATCTGGTAACTTTGAGCACCAACAATCACACTGAGCTGTTGAAGTACTGAGATATGCTGCTGGAATTATATTGGAACCAACTCAACAGTGCTTCGCAATATCCAGAAGGACTACGAAGCCAAACACTTGTCATTCTTCCCTGATTTGTCCTTCTTCAAACCTTCCAACGAAAATTAAATAAGTCTCTTGATGTACTCTGTCGGGACAAGTTGTTTTCCATGTGAAGTCTTATAATAATTCACTTGTTTTCGCCTCATTCCACTCATCACATAATGTTAAACAAATAAAGAGAGTGGTTGTTCAAACAGTTCAACCATCTTGTCTCTTTCAACCCCACCTCTTACAATAATATCAGCTATACCAATTGAGAAGTGACAACCTGAATTTCCATTTGTATACCACAGAGAATATTCTATGAATATACCTTGGAGAATATTCTGAAAATATGTTGAAGGAAATATTTTGAAAATATACCGTATGGAATATTCAATTGGTAATATTCACGGAGGAATCTTCATAAATGAAATATTCTATGCATATTCTTTCAAGAATTCCATATAAATATTCTTCATATATTCCATGATTTTTTCATGAATATTTGAGATATATGTCTTGCAAAAGGCATAAGAAAGCTTTCAATAAAATATATCGGGAGCTATCGAAGGAGTTACGAATTTCTGGTTCGTATCAAGTTACGCATCTTACATTCATAATGCGACCTCTGATTCCTCTATGATGATTTTTATTCAATAAATAAAATGATCTGAAAACCGACATCAAGTTTCTGAGCTGTTTTTCTCCAAAGATTGGACATAATAAACTATAGGTAACTCATTTCCATTTTTATGAGTTTTATTATCCCAAGAAACATTACATGTTTATAAATAGGCAATAACTATGAGCACAAAATTACTGGAATTATTGGAGGTGGAAGGAAAAAAAGTGGAAACATGTAGGTATAAACGAATAATGTACTGAAGAGCAGTCAAAAATGAAATTGCTTGAAGCAAAGAAGCATAAAGGTCTAACTTTTCATGAATTTCATTGTCGATCGATATTCTTTTAATTTATTTGTAATTGAATTATACATTATGACATCATATTATATGATATATAGATTTTTTGCCCAAATCTGATAATTTTTATTCAGATCAGAAAATATCGGAGAGAAACTGACTTCAAAAATTCTCTCCGAATGTTGATAACGAAGGCATATTTTCACTTCTGTATTGATCTCATCGGTACTTAGTTCCCCTAAAAGAGGGGGACCATGGAAGAAGTAAACGACAAGAGGTAGACATTCATAGCAGAAGGATGTGATTCTTGAATTGAGTTTGTCTGATCATTATGCCCGGCATGAATTTTCAGTGAGTACCTGAATCCAAAATTACAAAAACATTTATCATGGCGCTTTCGTAATAGTTTATTTTATGGTTTTGAAAAAAATTGAGCTTTGTGTGGCGAATATATAGATTGACGGACGATCAGTAATGGTGTCCGTCAAATATGCGAGCCACACAAAGCAATTTTTTCGAATTATACATGCTATTTCTTCTTCGAAAGTAAAAAAGCGGCGACATTACAAGGAGAACGTAACCATGGATATTAAGATTTGAATTTGATAGGAGAACGTCAACTTCATAATGTTTAATGCTAATCACGAATTTTCGTTCTGTTTTGAGGTTTGAAAAAAATATATTTCGGAAAATCGTTCTAGAAACGATAACATCGTCATATTTGTTCGGCATTGTGTCATTGTTTGACCGCAGAAAAATTACGATTTGCCCTGGTATTTAATACGTATACGTAATTTACTAGTGAAATGTACCAAAGGCGCATGCAAACAGTACAATTATTGTTTTTAGATAAAATAAAAAGTATAGCAGTACTCGGAAAACAAATGAAATCCATAACCAAATATTTCATCACACCTAATTTCAATGTCACACTCAAAATAATCTAGAAGTGCAATGAACTTTTTTGTTGAAATAATAAACAATTATTGAAAGAATACTGATAATTTTAGGCTCAACCAACCATAAATCATATCCACTATGATTATTTCATTAAATGTTTCGAGTTATTTGACAATAAGTGATTGTTCATCTCCAAGGGCATATCCAAGATGGAAGGGTTATTGGGGGAAAATCGGAAAGCCGTCTTGGATAGATCAAAGATTTTTTTCGAGTTTGGCATCGGGGTCTCCTTACTAAACTGCCGTCTTATAGTTAACCTTTTCAATTTTGTGGATTCTTGAAGAGTGTCTTATCTGATAGGTCTCTCTGAGTGGTTGTTGAAGAACTATCGTCTGATATTCTGCCAATAAATGCAGGTATTCCAAAAGGTTCAGTTCTGGCGTCCACTTTGTTTCTGCTTCAAATCAATGATTTGCTGGAGAAAACATTTTGTTCAATGCATAGGTTTGCAGACAACGACAGTACTCTTCATACAAGTTTCTCTTTCCCATATTAGAACAAGAAACAAAAATCAATTCTGAAAAAATCCAGGCATGTCTCTCATCAAAGCAAGCCGATCTGTCATTATCTGATATTCACATGCCAGGTGTTAATATTTCTACAAAGTTAAGTATCTCAATGCTGGGAAGATGTTACGATCAGTTATAATCTCTCATGGGAAAACCATGTGAGATCTATCGCTAAAGGTACTTGGATTTCTATTTTGTGCGAAGAAATACCTCACTTCTCGTCAGCTTCTAATGATCCAATAGGCACATATACGGCCTGTCTTAGAATATACTTCTCATGTATGTCAAGTCAAGTCAAGTATTTATTGGTTCTCAGAGGATCATACAAGGTATGAAATAGAACAAGTCACAACAGTTTAAAACAAAACGTTAAAAAGAAATTATGAAAAAATAGAAAGTCAACATTTAGCATATGACATTAAAACATACAAAAGTATTTAAAAAGTTTGACAAACAAAAGTAAAAATAGTATGAAAAACAACAATGGTTACAAATATTTTATAGATATCAAAATTCATTTGCGTTGAGACTCGCAGAGAAGTATTCATTCATTATATAAAATGCTTTAGTTATCAATAGATTTTTAATTGAACTTTCGAATTTTCCAAATGGGAGTTGCTTGATATCTCCGGTAATTTATTGTACGCTTTAATTCCCATTAGTTTAGGACTGCATTCTGTCTTTGAGCGTCTATGAGAAGGGATTTCAAGAAGGTGATTCCTAGTACAATTATTGTTTCTGTGATTAAGCGCCTTGAAAGAGTAGATATTTGTTTTCACATACACTAATAATTGATAAATATAAAGAGACGTTAACGTAAGAATACCCAACTCTTTGAATAATTGCTTACAACTAGTTCTCTTGTTAACACCCACAATACATCGAATGGCCCTTTTTTGAAGCACAAAAACTCTCTGGCAGTCATTTGAGCATCCCCAGGCCAATATTCCTTATGATAAAATAGACTGTATTTGGGCACGATAATACACAAGTATAGGACAGACCTATCCACTGCACTCCGTAGCTGATATAGACAGTAGTAACACATAGGGGCAATTTTTTTACATATTCTGTCAATTTGTAATTTCCAGGTACAGTTTTCTGATATGCTTATTCCGAGAAATTTTGTTGATTGTACTTGTTTCAAAGACTTGTTGTGATCCGTTTTTATGAGTAAACTCTCATCTATGAATTTTTGAGACAGGTGGAAACGTACAAAGACCGATTTTGTATCATTTACGATAAGATTATTTCTCTGAAACCAAGCACTTGTGTTTTTAATAATTTCATGAGCTTCATATAGCATAGAATTCAATGTATGGGATGTCACTAATAGAGACGTGTCGTCCGCGTACATGATACATTTTTTGTTATCCAGATCATTTACATATATTATGTATAAAAGAGGTCCTAATATAGAGCCCTGCGGGACACCTATTGAGCACTGTAGTTTTTGTGAGATTTGGTTTTCCATCTCAACATAGTGAAATCTGTTGTTTAAGTAGCTTTTGAACCATTGCCCGCAGATTCCCCTCAAACTATATCTCTCCAATTTTTTCAAAAGTATCTCATGGTCAACCAAGTCGAAGGCCTTGCTAAGGTCCAGAAAAACCCCCAATGCTTTTTCACCACCGTCAAGACTGTCATATAGATTGTTCAGAAACTCCGCAATTGCACTCCCAGTTGAATGCCCCTTCCTAAAGCCAAACTGTCTACTATTAAACAATTGCTGTGAGTCAAAGAAAGCTGCGAGAGAGTTCGATACAAATCGTTCGATTATCTTACTAAAAGGACTAAGTAATGATATTGGTCTGTAGTTTTTGACCTCATCAGGTCCACCAGACTTATATATAGGTTTGATTCTGGCTACTTTGAGTTTCTCAGGAAAGATGCCCTCCTCTAGGGAACAATTTATAATTTGCACAAATGGATGAGCTACAATATGTGCACATCTCTTCAGAATATTTGTACTAATTCCATCCTCTCCTACTGAGTGTGTGTTTTTTAGATCCCTGATAATTTCTATTACATCGATCTCAGTTGCAGGGTGAAAAAAAAAGCTCCTAGGGTTGAAATAATGGAAAAATGGCCTATTTTTTTCACTACTATTATTTTTTGTAACGTCCTTGATGAGTAATTTAGGAATGTTGTTGAAATATGAAATGAAGTGTTCTGCAACTTTTTTGGGGTCATTGACTACTGTATTTTCTATGTTAAGATTGGTAGTCGTTTCTTCGATTTTCCTGTTAGGATTGATTGAATTCCATGCTGTTTTTGATTTGTTAGAGTTCAAGAATAAACTGCTGTTATACATTTTTTTCGCTTGATTCAATACTTTCTTTTAAATTTTTTTATATCTTTTATAGAAGTCATTTAACTGGTCATCATTCCTTTTAAAAAGATTTAATTTTTTCAGTTTTTTCCCAGAAATTATTAGTCCATTGGTTAACCAGGGCTTCGTTTTATTATTGATACTCATTTTCTTTGTTTGTAGAGGAAAGGCCATGTCGAAATAATGTTTTAAGATTTGGATAAAGTTATTATATTTATTGTTCACATCGTCTTCAGAGTACAATACCACTTCCCAAGTCTCTTGTGATAACAAGTTGAGGAAGTTCATGATATTCTCTTCCCTTCGAGTTTCTCTATACATAATTCCATTGACTTTACCATGTTCACTATCCTGAAGTTGTATTTCGATAAATTGTGCTATATCATGGTCACCAATTCCATTACTAACAGTACCTGTACTATATTTTTCCCTAGAAAAGTTAACGCAGCGTTTATCGGTAAATTGTGATAGGATGGGGATCTCGAAAAAAAATCCTATCTACTGGAGCTCAGCACCAAAATATTCAATGAAACTTCTTGATTCCATTCAGAGGTCAATCCTGTTGTTGCTGATTCTTCGCTCACGGACTCGCTCACTTCATTAGAGCATCGTAGAAGGGTTTGAGACTTGTCTCTCTTCTATCTTCTCAATCTAGAGATATTTTCCATCCTCATCAGTATCAACACGTATGACCTGACGGGTGCGGAATTTCCACTCCTTTGATATGAGGAGATCTGTCGAACCTCCTTTGCTCAGGGATTTTTTTCAATAGAAGAGCTGAGTTTTGGAACTCCTAACCGAAGGAGGTTTTTCCTTAGTTAATGTTAATTCGTATCTCATGTCCTTCGATTCACGCGGTGTTCTCTGAACATTACAACGCTTCCCTTTTGTGTAAATCTGTATATATAAAAAGATGTTCTTCATCATAACTTAACATGTTTTGATACGATATATTACCTCCAAGTATAAAAGAATGGCAATTTTTCCCAAACGTTCCAATATCGATAAAAATATTTGCAACAACTCCAGCTAAACTGACTTCAAATAAGAGAGATATAACTTTCCCAATTCTCAGACATCTTCAAAGATATTGCAAGTATGCATGGCTCATTCGATTTACGTCACATATCTGACGTACATCGTGGCTATGATCTGGATGAGATACCGATTTTACTTCAACAGACGTTCGGCCTCTTTCATCGAATATTGATGGAGTTTTGAATGAATTATCGAAAAGTCATGGTTTCCGTAAATATGATATTGGGGTAGTAGTTTCGAATACAATTTCTAATATTCAGCACCAATGGACAATGGAGATAGATAGTCAAGTTCCCTGACGTAAGGCTATTCGAACGGATGACAGACATACCTTCAGTTCTTATAATTGCTCCTGGTAGGATTCGCAAGCTAACAGGTAATATCACATCAATTCATCTCGCACAAGTTAAAAAGGAAAAAATTAGACCAAAAAATTCGAATGATGTATATGGACTTTTCACATTGAGCTTTCACCACTGTTCGTCACGAAAAACTTTCGAAGAAACCAGAAATTATTATTATCGCAGAGAAATGCCTGCTTATCGTTCACATCGCGAAAGCCATCTGAAACGAGATGAGAATATTAACTCGTTTATTGCTGAAAACTATATCTTTGGGATATTTTACCTTGTTAAATGCGCCTAGAAGGCAGATACATATTTAGGCAAGAATCGGCTGAATATTTTGGGTGCCGGTTTCACCAAAGTAACTTTAATCTTGATTTCCTCAAGATGCAATTCTTTCTAAGCGCTTCTTCAATCTCGAAAGACGTTTCCTTGCGTTCCACTGTTGAAATAGATCGATTATCATCCTAGAAATAAAATTACTGAACGTGAAGTCAAGACAGAGAACTCATTATGAGTTCCTGTGTTCTGTGAACAGAGCCCAGATTATATTTCACGAATCGAATATGTCGTGTAGAAAGCCTCTACACCAACGTTCCCGTCAGAGAGGCACTTGAGATCATTGGTAGGAAGCTGAAAAAAGGCGATAGTTTGGAATATCGCCATCATGAATTTGCTAGAATGTTGCGTTCAGAATTGCTACTTCCACTTGAAGGATCGTTTCTTCAGCTACGATGAAGGACTACGCAATGGGATCACCACTGTCACCGGTTATAATAGCCAAGTTTTGAGCTATTGAGATTTTTAAGAAAAGAATATCATGCCATGATACATACAGAAAAGGTAAAACTCAATAATAAATATATATCCGAATCAGATAATATCCAAAAAACTGCTTGGAATATCATAAACGCTGGCCTAGGTAGAAATGAGAACCGAAACAAGGCACCTTCTTCTGATAATTGCATTTCTGCAGACAAATTTGCACAGTTTTTTCAAGATGTTATACAAAATCTTATTGAGAACTGTCGAACTGCAGACAACATAACTACGAATTTTGATGACTTCACCAAGAAAATTAATATAAATCATAAAACACTCTATCTACACCCCACAGATGCACAAGAGGTTCGAAGTATTATTGTAAATCTTAGGAACTCTAAGTCGTAATTGTTTCGGTCTGAATGCCATTTTGTTAAAAACAGTTGTTGATACAGTAGATCAACCAATTGCGGATCTCATAAACCTCTGCATAAAAAATGGTGTTTTCCCGAATATATTCAAAATGTCGAGGGTATCGCCAGTTTATAAAAAGGGAGATGCCAAGTTACTAGAGAATTATAGACCCATCTCCATCATACCTCCAATAGGCAAGATCCTAGAAATTAACTTAAGATGAGGATTTCAAACTTCTTTGAAAACAATAATATTTTTTGTGCTAGCCATAGTTTGGATACCGAACTGGAAAGTCCACTATCGAAGCTATCTGTGAACTTTGTCACACTATACTGGATGGTTTTGACAATCAATCAACCAGCCACGCTCGATTCTATGACCTCACAAGAGCTTTTGACACAGTTCGACATGATTATCTACTGGTAAAACTCGAGAGATATGGCATAAGAGGTACCCCACTAGATCTCAAATCCTCATATCTAAACAATAGATCTCATTATGTTGAATATGGCGGTAAAAGCTCTTATGCCCATACTGTACCATACGGCTTTCCTCATGCAGGGCTCTGTACTTGGACCCTTGTTTTTTATCATCTATTTCAACGACTTGCCAATTAATCTAGGCCAAACTGTCAAACCTATATTTTATGCTGATGATGCAACCTACTTAGTTACAGGCAATAATAACCAAGAATCTCTAACTTCTCTAGACCATACCGAGGCCATATCTAAAGACTGGTTTAATATAAATGTTCTTACTATTAATGAAACCAAAACTCGAAACTTGTGTTTTTCTACAACATTCCATCAAAGCGAAGCAGTTAAACTATTAGGAGTGTACCTCGACTCAAAGTTGGATTTTGGTTTTCATACCGATGATTTGTGCAAGCGCCTATCAAAAGTCACATTTGGAATGAGACAATTAAGGTCTCAATTAGACGTTCAATATTTGAGGATGACCTCTATTTCTCATTGTTCCATGGTATACTTACTTACAGCTTAATAGGAAACTGCAGGAACAAAGAAAAAGTATTTGTAGCACAGAAAAAAAGTAATGCGTATAATGAGCTTCAGTAGCCCTCGTTCTCATTGCAAGCCACTATTTAAAAAACTAAATATTCTACCATTACCCTGCTGCTATATCAAGGAGTGCCTTTTATCTATTCATAAAGAAGTTTTGACTGATGACGTTACACGGCACAATAACATACATACACATTCAACTAGAAATAGTGAATATTTGCATACCTTTTTGTAGAATCAAGAAAACTCAATATTCCTATAGTATATATATATATATATATATATATATATATATATATATATATATATACTCCCATATATAGTATATGGGAGTTAAATTTTACAATGCATTACCACACAGTTATGAACAACTAACCTACTATAACTTTAGGAAAAACATTCACAATATCCTAATGAAGCATTGCTTCTATACAGCTGAGGAGTTCCTCTTGCACATGCCCTCCTGTACATGCGAGTAAGATATGACCTTGAATTTTAATGAATAAACATATCTATCTATCTATCATCTACATGGAATGGTTCGAAGCATTCGCCATCGAACGCGCCAAGAAGAAATCCCTTGTGTCTGGTTGAAATACGTAGACGACACATTCAAAGTATGGAACCACGGAGATGCAGAATGGACAAAGAATCTCAGTGCAAACTGCCGTTTCTCGATGTGGAGGTGAAGAGGACCAGAACTATATGGGAAACATCGGTCTACAGGAAACCAACTGGACAATACCTGAACGAGCAATCCAACCACCATCAATTTCCGGAGCAAGAAATCATCAAGCCTCCGATTGATCGTCAATCTCTACAACACCAAAGAAAGTCTCGACAAGGAACTGAACAACATAAGGACCAAATCAATCACAATGAAACATCGGAACAACAAGGACTTTCAGAGATGATCAAGAGGATAGGAGGAAAATACAACGTCAAAATCTGTTTTCGATCAGCAAACACAATACGTAGCCAGCTCACAAAAACTACACCACCAAATAAAAACAGCGACACCAATAACTGCGTTTACCGTATACCATGCGAATGCGGCAAATCCTACATCGTAGAAACCAGAAGACTATTGATAGTGGGAATGGGCAAACTTAAGAACAAAACACCACGAGGAGAAATCACGAAATCGGTAATAGTTGGGCATATTTGGACAAACCTAGATCCTTTTTATGACCTCGGCCTCAGCTGAAGAAGAAGGTCAAATCAAAGTGTAACCTGAGCCCCTCAAGACATATTATTATTTTTTTAAATGACAGTCATCGAAAAATTAAACTAGATTCAAAGAGAAGCATGTATCTTCATTACTGGAACCATGAGATCTACGCCCATCAGAGCAAGGCAGGTCACTCTAAATCTCACTTTGTGATAACCGTAGAACGTCTCCATTCTATTGGCATTACTGGTGGAATGAATCACTGAAGATAAATTCCAAAATACGTAGAAAACACAGGCACCATTTTTTTGCAACAAACCATAAAAAATCCCCCACAAAGGTGGTGCAGACCTAAACGTGAAAGGGGTCTATAACGTCTACTCGGATGGATCTGGAACAAATGACAACTCAGGCTGAAAAGTTTACCCAAGATATCTGATTGAATGGGCTTCAGGGAAAGCCAGGGGGTCCAGACCGAGATCATAAATAACCATGGCTGCTAAAAAATAACCAAGAAAGGTATAACTGGTAAAACTGTGTATATATCATTCATAGCATTTTTTGTCCAATGTGTATACCAAGCCCCCAACTTATTTCAAATGAAAACATAACACAAAGGTGAATGGAGAGTAGTTTGTAATGCAAGGACATATTTTACTCTCAAATCGAGAAAAGTTTATAAGCTAAATTGAATTGATTTCGATGACACCTCCATTCACTGCAACATTTCATTTCAAACAGTGAATGAATGTGTCATCTGAATGTAAATTTATTCAGAGCAGATTTGCTCAAAGACGACTCATTTGTGTATTTATAGTGAGAATGTTCCATAAATTATACCATATGCCTACTGATGAGCTCAATGAGGGATAGTTTCATCTGAGCAAAACAAATTGTCGGATGTGTTCCTACCTACCAAAATCTGTAAAAATTAAGAATTAATATTGAAATCTATCCAATTGTAGAAAGGCAGATTTTCAATCTATTCCAAAAAGTTGCTGTGTTAATGAAAAACAGCTCCTTCTGAATGAAAAACATCGTATTAGTCAGCAACTTCCCATATAAAGTAAATTTGACTATCACAAGAGTACAAGAACTAGAATATATTGGAAAATGTAGCTTTGATGAAATTTTGGAAAATAAATTTCTTTCCATTTTTGAAATATATCACAAATACTTCTCTTCTTGTAAAGGTTTTTGGAAAAGCTGCCAAAAATCTGAGATTGACATAGCATTCTCAATGCAACAACTTTTCGGGGTAGATTAGAAATCTGCCCTCCTACACTTGTATAATTTCAAAATTATTTCTTGATTTTTTTAATTTTGTGGTAGGTTACTAACCCAAAAAAACTACGAAAAAAAAGGCTGTCGGTGTTTTCAGAGTGAAATTTTATCCTGTTGAGCGGGATTTTTCAACAAATTATTTTCCTTTTTATACAAATTGAGCAACGAAATGAAAATTAAAACACAGGGCGTTCATGTAACAAGGCCATTTTAGGAATAATGGTTCTCAAGTTTGATCTAAAAGGTTTGCCTTTAGTTTGTGTAGTGTTAGTTGTCTAGATGCCAATCCGGGCACGTGAGACCACCATTGTTTATAGATATAGCTGGCCAACCATATGGAAATACCATATGAAGGGATGGCACTAGTGATTTCGTTTCAGAGTCATGTCTTTTCTTCGTTTTTTTTGGCGGATGTCGTAGCCTGAATCACACATTTTCTTGATTACTTAAAATACCAAAAGATGGCAATCAATTCAGATATAGAAATGGTATTTTTCGTCAATGTCGTAGATCATTCATTTTTTAAAGATTATTTTAATGCATGAATTTTCATTTCATCAACTTCTACCAACTCTATTTTGAACCATTATTATCATTCTTTCAACATTTCAGTCAAACCATAGACATTACAAGACAACTAATGGACTGGCCCTAAGAGAGAGAGGGGTGTGGAGTGGGCAAGATAGAGTACTTCAAGTATAACCTTCCTCGATGTAGCAGATAGAGATCAAGAAAGATGGAGTATAGAATTATCATTCTGTCCTTCACAATATCACTTCAATGTACATATCCTTCCTCTCTCTATTGTATTCCGCCATCGTGTTAAAATCGTGGAAAACTGTCACAAAGGCCAGTTCATTAGTTGTAATGTCTAGGAGTCAAACTGACATAGAGAACTCTACACCTATAATTCTCTTCAGAGTGGGAAACTTTGTCGTACATTGTCGAGTAAACGGACCTATCGACACTATTGGGAAGTTCATAATTTTATGCGACGTCTGGCGGAAATATAACGCACTGCTATAATTTCACAAACAAACGGCTTCCATTTTGTGTGTGAATTTATTGAGTTCTTTGGTGTTGATTTAGGAAATCTCATCTGAAGTTGTAATTTTTTCTGATTGATAATCAAAACAATCATGGATGCAGATCGCTCAGTGAGCCGTATGAAGTGTTTGGTGCCAAGTTGCCGCAATTCTAGGAACCGAAATCCAAAGTTGTCTTTCCACACGTTTCCAAAGAGAAATACATCTTTGGTGGGAAACATTACGGAAAGTGGCTTGAAAGAGAAAATAGACAGGTACAAGGCTTGGAATATTGAACTGAAACTGCATAAATCACCACCTAGAGCGGCTTCAGTGTGTTACTTGCATTTCAAGAGAGATGATTTCTTCTTACCTGGTGTGTCTGTTTGTCTATTTTTAGGCGAAGTTATGGCGCATTTCATCATCCATGTAATAAAAGCCTCTTTGGTTCACTAACACTACACTAAAACTGAAAAATGTCCTTTTAAAGTCGAAATTAGGACTTTTAAGTCGAAATTTCGAGAAAAAAGTCGAACTTTCGACTTTAAAGTCGAAGTGAATCATCTTTCGACTTTAATGTCGAACTTTCGACTTTAAAGTCGAAGTGAATCATCTTTCGACTTTAATGTCGAAATTTCGAGTTTAAAGTCGAAAAAAGTCGAAATTTTTAGAAAAAAGTTGAAATTTCGACTTTTAAGGTCGAAGTGGATTTTTATTTCCTCCTTTACTTCTACGCCTTCGTAATTAAATGCTGCAAATTTTAAGATAATTTGATGATATTCCTCGGAATATCGGTATCGACGTGAGAGGTAGTGGAGTTGGACCTAAGAGGTAGAAAAAATAGTGCGTGTGAATATAGCATTATAGTGTTTAATTTTAAATGAATTGGTCATCAACCCGAGTAATTTCATTTCATTATGAAGAGAGCTGTAGTGCAGGCTATTAAGTATGGCGCTACACAAGAAGACGGTATTTAAAAACACTCTCCCGAAATGACTTTTATTACATGATTTTATATTTTCGTTATTGCATCCTTTTACTGGGCATGTAATAGCCATTGTCACTAATGCTGGAACTTGGAATGAATATGTTGAACTGGGACATTCTGAATAAACAATCAGCAAATAAGGGGCCGCTCATAAAATACGTTCGCATACAAGGGGAGAGCTGAGTGTGACAAGATGTGACAAGGGGGTTTACGGCACCGTGACGTTCGCCGTTTATTATTTTTTGACATGAGCGCTAGCCAGCGTGACCACTTTTGGTAGAAATCTACTTTTTTAGTAGATTTCTGAAAAAAATTGAAAAATTTTGGTAGAAGATGGAAAAAGATGTTACAATACCGATTGTAGATATTTCGGCCCATTTAGAAAATCCCTGGACTTCTGAATAATAGAAATATTATTTATATGTTCGTTATGAAAGATATTTATTAATTTAGTTGAATTTTATTATAATAACTTAATATTTTTAATTTTCAGAATTGGTGTACTGTCATTTAGAATTTATCATACTCAGCAGGGGGGGTTTAGTTTTTGTGACGAAACATTTCCAGGGGGGTCACAAAAAGTGTGACACAGCGTGACAATAGGGGGGGGGTCAAAAAAAAGCTGATTTTAGTGTGACGTATTTTATGAACAGCCCCTAACACAAATATAACTTCTACCGAAGTAAAAACTGAGCAAGATGAATTATCAGCGTCGGAATAATCTCGCGTTATATTGAACTTGAGTACATATATTGAATGTCTTGTACTAACCATCAGAACTTGATATAGATGAATAGATGATTGTTATTTTGTCCACAAATAATACAAGAGCGTTTGATATCCATTATGAAACACTATTCAAAACAACACTTAAATTAAGTAGTAAACAAACGGAAAACGACTTATAATTGAAATCAACGGTAAATAAACAACAAATGACTAAGAAAACTACAATAGAGAAATAAACTGGAAACGACAAATAGCTGGTTGAAAAGAACAGTAAAATTATTGAAAACTTCGAGTACAATTCGAATAAATTGGCTAGAGTGAATAAAGCTGTAGCAAATGCTCGCACTCAAATTTTTTGGGACAAACTTACACGGGTCGTTGTTGAGATATTACAAGGACGAATGTATAGTTTGAACTCACGCCCACTTTTATTCACTTCGCCCATTGGAATGCAAATGTCAGAGATGACAGAATTCGATTCTTGCACCGTCTAGTGAAAATCGCAGTAAATTCCGTGGATATAATTGACCGTGTCTAGAGTTTTTGACGAAACAATATCGAATCAGAGATCCCACCAGGAATATATGCATCTTGGCACTGACTGGCTAGATCTCTATAAATGTACATGAAACGTTAGCCGCTCCTTGCCCCTCAAAGGCTTTGCTTCATATGCGCACTCGCGAGTTTTCAATAAGGAGGGAAAAAAATGGCATGATTGCAGGCAAAAGAATTTGAAACCTACAAGTTTGTTCCAGTTGGTAACTATGACATTTGTACCTGAAGGGTTAAAACATTTATGTATCCACAACACAACAAATGAAAAAAAAATTGGACACCCTGTCATCATTTATTATACGACAGTCAAGTAACAAATAAATGAAAATAGTGTGTGACAACACGTAATATACAAAAAGCAAAATAATTTAACATTGTGTTGAAAAAGAAATGCGTCCAAAATTGTTTTATTTCATTCAATCATTCTCATCAAAATCATCGAAATCCTCAAAATCCTCAAAATCTTCGTCAGACAAATCATCGATATCTCCAACATCTTCACTAGTGATCAGTTCCATTATAGCCCTGTAAGAGGAAAGATATATGTCATTATGTCATGACAATCAAACAATGGAAATGTACAAATTGTCTAACTATAGTAAAAAAACAATAGAAATGTAAAGCGCCAAACCAGTTGTCAACTGATTTTCAATGTCGACTACCGCTTGATAGATGTGGTAATATCGGCTCTGCTTGGAACTCGAGAGCCATCTACACTGAAAAAATTGTTTTTTTTTTCTTCTCGATATTTTTTATATTCAGTAGCTGAGTAATCTTTGTCAGTAACTGTAACACTCTACTTCACTTCAAAAGTGGCAAAAAAAAAATGATCCAAATAATGACCGTCCAATTTCAGTACTCCCAGTTTTTGCAAAAATTTTGGAGGAATTGGTACATATCAGGCTTATGAATTATCTTGAAAACAATTCTCTTTTATACAAAAGTCAATATGGTTTTCGAAGGTCTAGAAACACAGAGTCAGCAGTTGATCAGCAGCTATGGACGTTGTTTCAAACATTCAATTAGAAATTGATAGGAGCAGAAAATGTTGTGTCCTGTCTTTGGATTTGTGTAAAGCCTTCGATGCGGTTGACCATAAGATATTGATAAAAAAGTTATTTAATGTTGGAATCAGAGTTAAACTCCTGAAATGGTTTGAAAATTACCTGTCCAAAAGAAAACAATTTATTCAAATTGACAATGACAAAAGTTCCCTTCAAAATATAACTTGTGGAGTACCTCAAGAGTCCATTCTTGGTCCAATACTTTTTCTTATCTATATCAACTCCCCACCAAATTTAACATTGAATGGAATGATCAAATTATTTGCTGATGATACCACTCTCATATCATATACTTCTCAGATAGTTATGATAAAATTAAAGATGATATGAAAAGTGATCTGGATCAAATTCTCATTTGACTTCATCAACATAAATTAACTCTGAATTTTGATAAATCTTCGTATATGTATATATCCAAACGATCAATCAACATTCCTACTAATCCCATAGTATTCAATAATAAATTGATAAAATACACAGAAACAACTAAATTTTTAGGTTTATATATCGATGAGAGATTGTCATGGCGAAAACATATTGAAAGAATTAGAATGAAAATATCTCCTCTCATTGGAATTTTCTACAAAATTCAGAAACTACATATCTCTCACATTATTGAAAATATATACTTCAGCCTAATCTATTCACAATTGCATTATCTCATCTCCATTTGGGGGACAGCAAGTAAATCTATTCAAACCTCTATTCAAACCTTTGAAAACTTAACAAAACAATCAAATGTATTTATAAATCACCTCATCTAGAATCAACAATAAATTTATACAAACCGCACAATTTATTGGACTTAGATTCTCTCCATAAACTCAAAATTAGCTGTTTCATCCATTCTATTAAAAATAATAGTAAAAAGTCAGATATTATTTTCACTCTAATTGCTGATATCCATAATTACTCCACAAGACAAACAAAATTACTAGCAACAAATAAAACACAATCAGATTTCGGAAAAAAGTCAATTTACCATGATGGCATCATAATATATAACTCAATTCCAGAAACAATTAAAGCATTTCGCTCAACAATGAAATTTAAGCAAAAATACAAACAATTTTCAATCAGCTAATGTGCAATATATTTTGCATGTAGTCAACAGTTATATGTTTTTTTTTACCTTCATTGGTATTCATCAGTTTTGAATGCCATTTCATTTTGACTGCTTAAGGTAGGCGTCCATAGGTACGCATCGTACGGATCGTATAAAACGGATCGATTTGTGGTAGTGCGTCCACTGTATCCGTAGCGATCGGATTGCCGATGCGACGGTCGGCTTTTAAGTAACATTCGCATTTTTGTTGTGAGTGGACGATCGGAAACATTACAGTGTGTAATGTTTCTGATCATGGAAAGTGATGAAGAACTTGTCATTATTGCTTTGTTATTAGATGAAGAAGAAAGGAGGGGAAATAAAAGAAGAGATAGAATGTGGATACATGGCATATTCAAAAAAAGATCACAATTTGGTGAATATCATACACTATTCACTGATTTGCTCCATGATATGCGTAATAACAATTATAATTAAAGCACGTGTGTGTACTTAGTGTCGAAATGTAACAAAATTCAAATGATCTGTGAGGCGACCAGTGACTACCTATTGTGACATGCGTCCACTTATCGGCAATCCGCATGACGTCATCCGCACCAGTCGGAAAAGTTGCCCCTTCGATCAATTTCATCGGCATTACCGACGGACCGATACGTGCGATCCGTCCGCTGCCGGTCAGTGGACGCATATACATAACTTACTATACTAATAATTCTACAATCCGTTTCATACGATCCGTACGATGAGTACCTATGGACGCCTACCTTTACAAATATTTAATTTCGTTAAATGTATGGATTTTTTTCCTTTTATACTTTTGAAAATTTCATTTATTGACTATGTACTTGTGTGTTTTAGTCCCTATTCATAAACATGTAATGTTTCTTGGGATAACAATAAAAATTGAATTGAATAAAATTTGAAGAATTCATTAGATTTTTTCATATTCTCGCACAAAGTGAATAGCTCATTCAAATGTATTGAATAAGTTGCTGAAGAAATTTTTTTCTTCTCAATTTTTTTTATGTAGTACATAGAAATCTTTATCAGTAGCTGTAACAGACTCTACTCCACTTCAATAAAATTTGAAGTATTCATTAGATTTTTTCATATTCTCGCACAAAGTGAATAGCTCATTCAAATGTATTGAATAAGTTGCTGAAGAAATTTTTTTTCTTCTCAATTTTTTTTATGTAGTACATAGAAATCTTTATCAGTAGCTGTAACAGACTCTACTCCACTTCAATAAAATTTGAAGTATTCATCAGATTTTTTTATATTCCCACATAAAGTGAATAGCTCTATCAGATTTATTGCATAATTATTGATTTTCTTGGCGCAGAATGAATTTAACACGAATAATACCTTGAAATAAGTACCAACATCCCTAGGTTATGTTGAATAAATTTCGTTTATACCTTTTCTACACTGGCAATAGTGACAATATTATTTCAATCAGGCTTTAACAACATCCAAGAAGAAATATGGAACACCTGAACCTCTAGAAAATATTTGGATATTTTGAGGAAAAACCTTTAATTTTGGATTTCTCATTATCTGTATAACATTAGGGATTAAAAAATGATTCTTAATACATTAAATCAAAGTCACAAGTTATATTTTTCATCTACTTCATATGAATATGTGTTTCTAAACATCTCTGTGAAATTCGTTAGAATTCAATATAAACGATTGTTTTTTAAACAGCAGTTCTCTAATACAGATGTTAATTATCCTAACCCTCAATTCAATTATAGTTCTAACTATAAATATTTAGGTTTATTAATTGATACAAAATCAAATTTTGATAATCATATTGAAAAAATAAAGAAATCTATTGTACCATTCCTAGGGGTCATTAGAAGAATTCACATTTTGAACAAAAACGTTCAGATTCTGATATATAATGCCTTCATTGTTTCTCATATCAGATACCTCATTACAGTTTGGTCTTCATGCTCTAAAAAACAAAAAAATATAATATATCGTTTGATGAACAAAGCAATAAAGGTTATATTCAGAAAACCGTGGGATACTCCTTCTGCAGATTTATATAAAGTAACAGGTAATATGACTCTGTATCATCTAATTATGAAAAATCTAAGTATATATATATATATATATATATATATATATATTTAATAAATAGATTATCAAATTCTCTGGTCTATCACAATTTGTATTCAATTCGAAATGCCCACCACAAGATAGCTAGCTATTTCTGGCTTTGGCCTTCATCAGCTGATGAAGGCCAAAGCCAGAAATAGCTAGCTATCTTGTGGTGGGCATTTCGAATTGAATACAAATTGTGATAGACCAGAGAATTTGATAATCTATTTATCAGTTTCCTGATTCATCTTGCTTCATAGCAAATAACACTTTCTCTATATATATATATATATATATATATAAATATATATATATATATATATATATATATATATAAATATATATATATATATATATATATATATATATATATATATATATATATATATATATATTTCAATGAACTACCAGAAAAAATAAAATCATCCAAATCCATTCATATTTTTTCAAAAAAACTCAGAAAATATTTGCTTGCATAATGATGTTCACCAAATTATCAAATAAATATTATACTCCAATTTATTATTTATAGTACATAATTTTATAATGTTTTTTTTTTGACTTCCTCATACCGGAACCCTGTTCTGTCTGGAAGCTGTATATTGTATATATAAATAAAAGAATTAAAATAAATAAATTCTTGGGCAGTTTTAAACATTATAATCGATGGAGAGATTCATCGATTTATATTAAAAATCAATATTATTTCATTGATAAATAAATACTAATCTCTTGAATTGAATCAAGACTATGGAAATTATGAAACTTTACTCACTTCAATATATTCAACTCGCTAGATCGACCAGACCAGTCAACACTGCCAGGATGAGTGATCTTGTATTCGAGGAACCAGTTCAACCTTTTTCTCAGCTCTTTGATGAGTTCCACAGTACTCTCTGCGTCAGCTCTGAATTTAACAACTTCGTTAACGCCTACTATATGCCCTTCCTCGTCAGATGTATGTACATATTGATCACCAAAAAATAAAATCGGTAAAGGGTGTATCACCGTGGCATCATATATGAAGTCGCTCGTTGATTTAATTTTCTTGTGAAATACCACTAGAGGGGACGAAAAACTGTTCGTATGCCTTAATATCGATTTTGGATGGAATCGACACCCTTGCTTGGTATCCATCACTTTCAGGAAAGGTGCGATTTTTCCTGACTTACAAACTCTGCAAAAAATATTAGTAAATTATTTGGTTGCAAAATAAAACAGTGTACAGTACAAATTAATAATAACATTATGTGAGAATACAAAATGAAAGTTGTAATTGAATTAAATAAATATATGGAGATCAGAATTTCAACTAAAGAGCAAAAATTTCTTCAGTTCAGATTTGAATTTTGTTGTTTTCGGAAGCATTTTCAGTCTATCTGGAAGATTATTGTATATTTTAACACCAAAATGATACATTGATTTCTCTCCAAATTCAAAACGATAAGGTTCAAAAATCAATTTTTTGGTTTGTCTGGTATTATGATCATGAATTGTATTAATTTCACTTAAGTTCATAGTTGAATGTTTGATTTTTTTTAACTAAATGTACAGTCTTCAACATTACTGAGGATTTTTCATAATAATTCAAAGTCAATTTGTGACAATTTAGCTAAGAAGACATATATTTCAAGTCATCAATCATATTATCATATATTTCTTTGGTGTTACTAGAAAAATAAAGTAGTGTTGTATCTTCCACGTATAATTTGATATTTCCTTTCAATAATAATTCCGAAGCAGAATTAATATAGATAAATAAAACTGGACCTAAAATGGAGCCTTGCGGAACTCCAAAAGTGATAGTCTTTAGTGAACTGGTTTCTTTGCCTAGGTGAACAAATTGTTTTCTATTAGACAGATAATTTATGAACCATTTATGAATGATCCCTCGAATACCAATGCTTTCCAATTTTCTTAATAAAATTTTGTGGTCAACTGTGTCGAATGCCTTTCGCAAATCAAGAGATAATAGTTCACATTTCCTGTCGCTATCCAGTTGTTGTTGAATATTAGAAATGACATCCATCACTGCAGACTCAGTATCACTTGATATGCGAAAGCCATATTGACCTGAATACAAATATTTTGTTGATTCTAGATAATCTATCAATCTGTTGTTCATTACTTTTTCAATAATTTTGGAAAAGACGGAAAGAACCGAAATTGGTCTATAATTATTCATATCACCTTGTTTACCTGATTTGAAAAGATATATATATATAAAGCGTTCGACACAGTTAACCATGACATTTTATTAGATATCTTGTACAACTCTGGTATAAGAGGTCATGCACATAATTCATTTCGAAATTATTTTGAAAATCGTGTACAGTATGTTAAAATCAATAATTGCACAAGTGATGAAAAATTATCTACAATTGGAGTTCCACAGGGCTGTTTTGGCTCCAACTCTTTTTTTATTATATGTAGACAGTATAAAGAAACTCAATTTATATGGAAAGCACTTTTCTTTTGCAGATGATATTACTATATGTCACTCTGGAAAAAATATCAACAACTTAAAACAGGAAGTAACACATGACATGGAATTGATAGAAAAATGGATAAAAAACATCAATCTTACAATTAATTCAGAAAAAACGGTTTATATAATTTATAAACAGAAAAATATGAATGATGTGAAACTCGATATAAAAATAAATAATAAGCTAATTAAAGAAGTTCAAAACCATAAATATTTAGGTCTGATCATCGATAAATTGAATTTTGAAAAACATATAAATAAAATTAAAAAAACGGTTGTTCCGTTTCTAGGAGCAATCAAAAGAATGCCTTACCTGAATAAATATGTACAAATTCTATTATATAATTCATATATTATTTCATGTATAAGGTACCTAATCACAATTTGGTCTTCTTGCAATCAAAAACAAAAAAATATAGTTTATCGTTTAATGAACAAAGCAATCAAAGTAATTTATAAGAAACCATGGGACACTTCATCGTCTGAATTATACAAAATGACTAATAACATGACGTTGAACTGTTTGATAAAACTCGAAAAAGCCAAATATATATACAAATCAACGAAAAAACTTCAGAAAAGTTTAATATTTTCAAAATTGCAATATTTAATTTCCGTGTGGGGAACAGCAATCAATTATCTGTTGAGACCTCTGAAAACACTACAAAACAGATCAATAAAATGTATTTTCAGGTTAGAGTATTCAGAACCCACTATAAATTTATACAAGTCGAGAAACCTATTGAATTTGGATTGCATTCATCAGTTAAAAATTTGCAAGTTTATACATTTTGCCTCTACAAACAATAGAAACTCTGTGTTGAATTTCATTCAAAATTCTAGTATTCATGATCATAGGACAAGACAATCACAATGATAAAGTGAAGATAAAAAGTAACTTCGGCAAAAAATTCTTCATAATGGAATATATATTTACAATAATGTACCAGAAAAGTTGAAAAATTCGTATGTTGAAATTTAAACGTGACTTGAAACAATATTTTATGAACAAATGAATAATTCCGTTTTTTTTTTGTTTTGTTATCTCAGTTGTAATTTCGATCTATCTGTTATTTATTCCTGTATCTGTTCTTTTTTATATATTTTGTATTCTTATAATCACATCCCTTTATAAGCACATGTGTTTCTTGGGATTTAAATAAATAACATAACATTTAAGTATATAAAAAGGTTTAAAAGAAGCTCAAGAAAATCATTTATGTAAAATGGAGGAGAACTCCAGATTCCAATGAGTCGAAAGTGTCCGAAATAAATTCATTAACACTGTTATAAGCCTTAGACAGCAATAGAGCTTAAATTTCTCTTTTAAATGCCGAGACGTTCATGGTTCTGTAGTGGTTCGGTAGGTGCTTGAAGAATCTTATTCCCATACACCTGGGGGACTGTTCGAATTTCTTAGATCTATGCCTAGGGATACTTAACAGTTCAGCATGTCTGGTAGGGTAGCTGTGGTAGAAAGAATTTTTGGTCAATCCATCTATTTTTTCCCGAATATATATCATACATTCGAGTATAAAGATGCAAGGGAATATTAGGATTTCATGGGATATGAAAAATTGTCTGCATGAATCCCGCCATGGGATACTGAATAAATTCGTAATTATTTTTTTTTGAGAAATAAAGATCCTATTTTGGTTTATAGCATTACCCCAAAGTACCACATTGTAACTTACGTGACTATATACTAGAATGTAATATTCTTACAGGAGTGCCCACGGGCATAGAGTTTCTTATTCTAGAAATGGCGTATATGCTTGTTTTATTCTTATAATTACAACACATCTCCTGCGAGTCCTGTGCTAGAAGCACTCTTCTTTGGTATATATGGCGTCACATACCCTAAGATGACTTACATTATATCAGTCAATTCAATTCAATTTTATTATCCCAAGAAACATTACATGTTTATGAATAGGGACTAAAACACACAAGTACATACTCAATAAATGAAATTTTCACAAGTATAAGGGAAAAAAAATCATACATTTAACGAAATTAAATATTTGTAAGCAGTCAAAATAAAATGGTTTTCAAAACTGATGAATACCAATGAAGGTAAAGAAAAAAAAACAACTGTTGACTAAATTTCATTGTTGAGCGAAATACTTTAATTGTTTCTGGAATTGAGTTATATATTATGATTCCATCATGATAAATTGACTTTTTTCCAAAGTCTGATAGTGTTTTATTTGTTGCTAGTAATTTTGTCAGTTTAAAAGAATACATTATTTTCTATAACTCATTTCAAGAGAAATGAGAGAGTTGTGTGAGTCTTCTTCCAATAGTGGCATTGTGAATTCCAAAGAAAAATTTACTTTTTACAGTTTGGTGGTTTCATTCACTCAATCTGAGTATGGAAAATCACTGGGTTATCCTTGGAAACAACGATTGACTTTTCGCGCATTTGTGAGGAAACATGGTCTTTATCTAGCATTACAATAAAAAACAACTCATAAAAAAATAACCGCCATCAGCGCCTTCGGTGATCATTGACCCTAACTTCTAAATTTTGTACGTGAAGGCAGCTGTTATATTTCCATATTCATTTCTGTTTTCTGTATTATTTGAATAACATGCACTCATTCCACTAACAGATAAAACTGATAAATCGTTCCTGAAGAAATATCATATCATTAGAGTTCAAACAAATCGCCAACATACTTCAGAACAGCAACTTTGGGATATAGACCAGCACAAATCACAGCCTTAACTAGACTCATATTCTTAGAATTCCGGTTGTTTTCGAAATTTTTCGGATTCAAATCGGCAACGAAGTCTAGGTCCTTCAAGTATCCCATGAATTGTTCTTTCATGCTCTTCAGTAGCTTCAGTGTAAACGGGCTTAAAAAATACTCCCTACAAAACTGTCTTGGATCACTTTCATATTCATACGTTTCCAAAGCCTGAAAACGAGTAATAATAAAAACATTCATTTATCTCATCTCTTGTTATGCATTGAAGTGATAGCAGTTCTAGATAGAACAAAATAATGTATTCCAGGGAAAGTCAAACATATACCATATTTTGAGATATTTCGGAAAAATAAATATTCGAATATTCAAAACTGAAAAAGGATTAGTGAAAATGTTTTGATTTATATATAATCAAACATAATTTTCCATCTAAAAAGTTTCCAAATTGCAGTTTATTCCGGACAATGACACCAACTTCTTAACCCACAACTTGTGAAGAAGTGAAAAATACCATAAAAAATTTGGACAGTAGAAAATCGACTGGCCCCGATAACATATGCATCGAAATTATAAAAACAGTTGAACCAGAATTTTGAAATGGGAATCGTTCCCAAAAGAATGAAAATAGCAAAAGTTGAACCGGTATTCAAAATTGGAAAAAGAGGAAAATTTGAATAATTATAGGCCCATATCCATATTACCCGCCATGTCCAAAATTCTTGAGAAAATTATGCACCAAAGACTTTTCGATCATTTACAAAAAATTAATTTTTTATACCTACTGTGGACAATATGGTTTTCGAAGATCCAGTGACACTGAATCTGCTGTAATTGATAACAAATATTCAATTGAAATTGGATCAAGACTTTCATTGTGGATTGTTGTCACTGGATTTATCGAAGGCTTTTGACATAGTCGATCATAACATTCTGTTGAAAAAATTATTCAATATAGGCATAAGAGGTTTGATTCATCAATGGTTTGAAAATTACTTGAGCAATAGACAACAGTTTGTTTGTATGGGAGACAAAATGAGTTCACTTAGAAGTGTAACATGTGGTGTCCCACAAGGTTCAATTCTGGGACCTGTTTTATTTCTTATATATATATATATATATATATATATATATATATATATATATATATATATATAAACTCGGTTTCAGAGCTGAATTTGAGGGGTGAAATAAAATTATTTGCAGATGACACAACACTGATTTATTGCGAGAAAAAAGAAGGAGAAATTATTCGTTACATTAATGACGATTTAAAGAAAATTTCGTTATGGTTGAATAGTCACAAGTTAACTTTGAATATTGGAAAATCCTTATTTATGTTATTAGGGAAGAGAAAACCAAATCATAGTAAGAATATTATTTTTAATGGGCAAAATATAGAATATTTGGGAGTAACAAAATTTTTAGGATTGAACCTTGATGAACAACTCTCTTGGAAAAATCATATTGAATATTTAAGAAAAAAAATATCACCATTGATTGGTACTTTGTTCAAAATTCGAAACTATATTTGTTTGAAACCTCTCAAATTATTATATTACAGCTTTATTCATTCAAAACTACAATACTTGATATCAGTATAGGGAAATGCTAACGCTTCGATCATATGTCCCCTGAAATCTCTGCAAAATAAAACAATCAAATGCATATTCAAATTACCTTTTCGAAATCCCACTTCCGATTTATATGTGAAAAATGAGCTTTTAAGTATCACCTCTTTATATAAATTGAAAATTTGTTCTTTCATCCATTTTGTAAAAAATAAAAATGAACATTCTTCTCTAACCTTCAACACAATTGAAACAATTCATAAATATGAAACTAGGCAGTCCAAAAATCTGAGTACAATCAGTAGAATCAAAACAAACTTCGGAAAGAAATCAATTTTATACAATGGAGTGTTAATATATAACAAACTACCAAAGGAATTAACTGAAGATTTTTTCGACAAACGCTTCAAAAAAAACTTGAAAAAGTATTTGATCCAGTAACACTTCTCTTTTTCCATCTGACATTGGATTGATTCATGATCGAAATCTTTTTTTTAAATGCATGAATTGTAATAGTGACTTAGTTTTAAGATCCCTTCTTTATAAACATTCATGTTTCTTGGGGTCAATAAAGATTGATTGAATTTCAGGACGGTGGAACAATCTAGCTAGATGATCTATCTGGCCCAAACATTGTGCTCATGTTTCGAAAATAATCTTACGAATTCATATTTTATAATTCTCAATACATTGCTGTTGAATCAATCAAGCAAAGATGCCAGTTATTTATGATACGAAAATAATAGTTTAGCATTATTTAAATACCTTTCGAATGAAAATTTGAAACATCCTTTCGCACAATCAGTGGACAACGTTTTTGATTGGTCAGATGCTCCCCTTCTTTTGACAATCATATTTGTCCAGAACACCAACGGTCACATGACAGCAACGATGAAGAAAGTGGGGCGACTCTGATTTTCAAATTTCGAATTGAATTTTTTCTATGTGCGAGTCATACTGACGATGCATTGAACATGTTTTTGGAAACAGAAGACCACCGTCGCTTTATGAGTAAATTCTATGTAGAACGATTTTATTGGAATTTGGGAATTTTCCAAGAATTTTCAAAAATGTATTAGTATGTAAAAAAAATTGTGATAACTTCAACTCTATCGTGAACGGAGAAACTTGTTTCTTAAGGCTCCAAATAAGGATTATTCAACAAATGAGAAATTTGGAGGAATCTTTTCTGGTTTTAGTAGTGTTGTTCGAGATCACGCAGTAGTTTTATAGTTCAGGAAATGAAGCATTTTGGCTCGCAATTTTTTCGTTCACCATGGATTTATCTAAAATTCTCACAGAAGGTAGGGAACATCTCAAGGATCATTTCTATATCATGACACTGTAAGCTAGAGCCTTTGGGGTGGTTGCCACACCAACACGGGGGTGGAAATTTTTTATTACATTTTAACTGTAGGAATCGACGGAAAAAGTTATTCTAAGGAAAAAATGTTTCATACGTTTTTTTCGTAAAGGTAATAGTTTTTGAGTTACTCGAAGTTGAAAGTAACAGTTTTTTTTACAAAAAAAATCGACTTTTTCAAATGGTTTTTTGCAAATAACTCTAAAACTACATTTTATCAGAATAAGTGTGGAGGGCAAATTGTAGCTTTTGAGAAAAAAAAAACAATGTTTTCTTTATAATTTTCCTACGACACATACGAACTGAGATACAGCAAATTAATGCTTAGCTTTTTTCGTCAAATGTATAAATTGGAGGATTTAAAGCGAAATAACGAGAAAAATTTGCATTTTTCGAAGAAAGCTCATGGAATCTTTTTGGAGTATTCAATAAGAGCTTTCAAACAAATGAAAAAATGTCTTTCTAGCGTGAAAATTTACCGACTTATGATGAAAATAAGATCGGTACCCGCTTTTTTCTACGAAAAAAATCTGTGAAAACAACTTCCAAAGTGCCCCCTAACTAAAATTAATCGCCTCCCTTCTGTGATTCTCTTTATATATGTACTAATTATACACCCACGAAGTTTAACCAATTTAGCAAAATTGGAGTTTAAAGAGAAAACGATATTTTCAATTTCGTGTTTTTAACCCTTTTCTTATAAATATCTCTCAAAATACGTAAGCTACGAAAAAAACGATACAGTACTAAATTGTAGCTTTTTTAATGACAAAAATTTCCCTTTGTGTTGATTTTTTCTAAAGTGAATATTCGGCGAGATATAGCCGTTTAACACCTATATTTAAGATCGAACATCACTTTAGTCAAACGCTTTAAACTCTCCCCATTAAAAATTAAGGGATCTTAAGTTAATTTATTCACATAGTCTCATAGCTCTTGAAAAGCTCTACAAAATCGTTTCTGAAAAAAAATTTTATCACCAAAAATGAAGGAGCTATGCTTAAAAAACCGATCATTTTTTTTGAAAAATTTGAATTGCCCGCTTCGGAGTATAGTAATCTATATAATCGGTACATTCGGCCGTTATACGTTCCACTTTTTCAATTCATACTGGAAGACAGAGAAGAGGAAAAATCTGCTCGCGTGTGTAATTTCTCACCAGTGTATTCTAAAGTTCGAAGACATATTATAAAAATTTAAATGTTCTCAAGGGTTGTTTATAAAAAAGGTAGGTTGAAAGAATATAAAATTCTATCCTAAAGTATGAAACAATCATTATTTAAGTATTCTTACCCATATTTAGGTTTTCAATGTTATTTTATAATTTTTGACAATTAGGGGTAGTTTTCACCCCTAAAAAACAAAAAGCGTATATCAGCACAATATAGAAAATGAACTAGAGGGTTTAATAAGCCTAATACCAAATTTTTGTACAAATCGCTGCTGGACGAAAAAATTGCGAGGTTTTACCATTTTTCAGCTTCATTTTCTGAACTATTAACATTCATGGCTTACAAAACCTAAAATAAATGAATTCAACGAATTTCAAAAGTTTGGTGGGAATATATCCTCAAATTATGAATTTGCTTGCAAATATCTGTAAAAGAGCTCAAAGTTCAAGCTACCAATGACACATACATTTCCAATCATCTATAACGATTTACTCATAAATCAAATTCAGGTTTGCTCAAATGACGTAGATGTGACAGTTTTCTGACATCTCACTCTATTGGTTCAATTATGATAGTGGTTATGAGCCATTTATTCAGAAAATTTGTGAGAAATGAAATTTAAAAATTGCCATAGTATAATAAATTGTATTTAGTATAATAAAGTCCTAGCTGAATGAAAGTGAGCCAAATGAATATATATTTCCAAGATTCATCTGCTTGACACTCTTGTCGGTTGAAAAATAGAGCCAAATAGTCTTTTTCACGAACAAAACAGATCACTCTTCAACAAATCGACTTAAAACTCATTTTGCATATATCTCAAACATAAGAAAACTCACCCTATATAAAACAATGTGATCACTCATAGTGTCTTCAGCAAGATCGACCCTTTTTTTGTCAGCTTCTTTTTCTTTTCCAAGAGGAATCTGGAACGCATCTTTGAAATCTAATGATGCAGCGATTGACAAAATCGGATCCAAACAACTGAATATTGCACCAAACAGTATCATTTTTCCCATTTGCGGTGCAACGGGTAATCTTGCCAAGTGATAACCGAGAGGGGTTAAATTTTCGTCATTGTCTAAAGCGTTCAGACGTTTGAGGAGAGCCAACGCCAACTGCAACGCCTCTGGATCGGGCGAATCCATTAATTTTGAAAAAAAATCTTCAATTTTACCTGAAAAATGATATCTAACTTTGCGTGGATCCGATTGAAAAATAATATTTCAAAAATGAAATGATGAAATTGTTTTTACAGTTGAGATGGATTTGAAGGGAGTTTTACTTGCTGATTTATGATTGAAAACAGTGACAGTGAATTTATATCATTCGGTTTACAGCGTCAGGTTGAACCTCGGAATAAGCTGATAATCTAGAAGCACTTCTGCCTTAATTTTTTTGGTGAAAAATCTCTCAGAACAAAATAAAGTCTGGGACAAGAACCTCAAGATAACCAGTATAATCCTAATATTTTCAACGGTGATATGTTATCCTTATTGTTTTGAATGAATTAGTAGAAACTATTACCAGTTCTGTAGGCAGTGCATGTCCATTTCTTTACTCTTCAAATAACGAGCGATATTATTGGTTGTTTCGCCTACATAGAGCAAAGTCTAATGGCGTTAACTATCATTTCTTATGATTGGATAGACATAATTTGTTTCGGTGATTACTCAAACAGAATGGAGTCAACGATGTTCATTCGTAACAATTATTTATTCAAGATAGTACACTACAGAATATATTGACCGCAATATTGTTTAAAAAATTTCAGTTATTCTTGATGTTTTCTGAAAGTGGAATATTCAATAATCTGTGAATATAAGGAATTATTTTTTAATTATTAGGAACTCGTAACATACATGAGGGCACGCACAATAGACCTGCAAAGGTCGCGGTGTAGTAGGCTGTTCAGCACATAAGCCCCATATTTTGATCTAAATCTTATCCTAATCAATAAATATATATTACATCTTCTATGAAAGAAGTAGAATAAAAAAATGTTTACAAATACTCTCTGTTGACAGCTACGTGTGTATCATTCGAAGACGTTTGATTCATTCTCAAAAAAGAAGAAAGAGATCATCTAAAACAGCTACTCTCCTGTCTATATGGCACGACGGGTTCGGTAATAAATGACACTAGGCATAACGAAAACAAAAACAAATTCATTTAATAAACACCACAGAACAATTAAACTAATATACAGAAGCGATTCCAATGACATATTCAGTAAAAGCCACGCCTTCCCAAAGTGCACCAATGAGAGCCTACTTAAATATTCAAATGCTTTTGCTTCAGTCAGTCAGATGAAGACAGCTAATCAATTTGACACATTCGAATTTAATTTTCTCAGTGTAGTTTCCTGTTGTTGGTAAATATTGTCAGATTTCTCAGTGTCGATGAAAGTGCCAAAGTTCCTCTCCTTGTTCTTATGCTTATGAATTTCAACCGTAAATTAGAGAATCTGAATAAACAGGACATGGAATGGCAAACCTGAGGTTTGTATAAAAAGAAGGCAACTGGTGATTCAAAATTATCGGAACTTATCTTTACTATCAGATAAAAAACAGAGTAGGATGGGATGACATCCAAATGGTAGCTATAAAATGTTGAAGATGGAAACTAATCAGTTTATCTAGGGACCGTTGTATCTCATCGCAAGTTTAGCGAAAAGCTATCAAGCCCATCTCAAATCTTTGTCAGATATATGGAGCAAATAAGCTCATACTATTATTAACAGGTGGTATCCTATCAGTTTTGAAAATGGAAATGTATAAAATTCCTGAAATATTAGCAGATTTTACTATATACTTAAGCTATATTGTTAACCTTGAATACTGCAGATTTTATTTTTGCCCTACCTAGAACAAACAGTTTAGAACTGAATAATATACACACTATTAACTCTGATTTGAGGGGCGGAATCACTCACCTAATTGTAAAATTTTTGCCGATAAAATAGTCCCCTCGAGTCGTATTCGGACAATTTCAGGTTTCAGATACTTTTCCAGAATCATATGCCTAGCCCTACTATACATATGGAAACAAACACCGGGCTGCACTCTTCCTGCTCGTCCCCTCCTCTGATCCGCGTTAGCTACACTTACCCAACAAACATCCAATGTCTCATAGTTCTTTTCTGTGTCAAAATCTGTCAACTTAATCTTGCCACAGTCAATAACGTACACCACGTCATCTGCAAAATTAGAATAATAGTTTATCCATCCTATAAAATATAAATGTTTATACAGGGCACTAAAGCACATAACAAATTGTTATATACAAACTCTATAAAAACTATAAGGAAAAAATGTCAGTTTAACAAAAAAAACAAACATCTGTTTACTCAGATTATTTATATTTTATTGATATGTAGTATTTTGTTAAGTCTCTTTGAATTTTTCTATATGATATAAATTTCAATGTATCGTTCAAGAATTTTGAGAAAAATTTTGAGCAATTGACAGATGATCAGGCGCCACCGAAGCAAAGGTGGGCGAAAAGTATCATATGCAACAAGTATGATTAGAAATAACCCCATTATTAACAATGGTTTCCTACGGCTCGAGTCTAACTTTTGGAAACGAATATCGATCCAGTTTTGATTTATGTCGAAGCTATGCGTTATTATCATGGAGGTGATTCTTATGATTTTTGTCAGTTCAAAACTTCAAAGGGGGAGAAGACTAACCACGTTCAAAAGATTAGAGGGGGAATAACCTATTCACGTTCGCACTGTATATTTTACTCTAATTTGGTTATTGCGTCTATCAATACCCTTCTTCACTTTGGTGACAGGCAAGCATATAATACCTGATGAAATGAGGTGTCAGCTAGCTAAGATGTCTGAAACCACTGGTGTTGCAATTGGTGCGATATTGTTTAGAATCTTATCACGTATCATTTCGTTTCCTCGATTTCATCCCCAGATGACATCAAACAATAAGAATAACATCATATGGTTTGATGTTAATTCATTTGTTTCATGAAAGATATGACTTCCACAGCTAAAGAACCTCGCACATGTTTTATGCCAAATGGCTTTCCGTGAATTGAATTTTTGGTATGTTGCAGTTCTTGATGTGCTGCTTGCTCATAAGTGTCCAGCCACGAAGCTCAAAATTGGACAATTTTGGAGATATGGAGCTTTGAAAATGGATTTTTTTTTCTATTTTTTGCGGTATTTGCTCATGAATCAGAGAGCCCTCATTTCTGGCTGGGAAGATATTTGGATGTTCGACGCCCAGAACCCAAATGACCAATGGTCTTCCTCAATTATATTATACACCGCCATGTATAATTTTCCATACATTACTCAACACTGGCTATGAAATGAGATACTCGTACAAATTCCGAAATCTTCCAATTCATGCTACAAGATAACGCCAGAACAATTCACATTTCAGAGAAACGACATATTTCGGGTATTTTTTGAAGAAAAACCATAATAAGTGAATCCGAATGTATCTGATGTCCAATAATATCAAATATTTTTTACAAAATGTTTATAACGATACTCAGCGAAAATTGGGGAAAATGGGAAACTCATAATATTATATCCTGAGATTACAAAAATTGTGATTACTATTGATGTCATTTAGAAATAATATGATTTTTTTCCCACAAATCTCGATTATCTACAATAGGGTGCCAAGACATTTTTCTCAGAATGGCTTAAAATGTATGATAACATATCAAAGACAAACGAATCCGCGAAAATGTCTGCATCTCTGATAGCTGTAGTACTTTTTAGGTAGAATGGGAAGTCCAAGTGTTCAAGATATGACAATTTCTTTCGTTCCCCTCTCCTAAATATGTTGATTCCTTTATAATCCAAACGACTTATAGACAGGCGGTTCAACAAGGCTGAATCGTTATAATTGCATGACAATAACAGGTTGTTACTAGAGACACCAACGCCTCAACGTCACAATCATAGTAAGCCACCCTTGTTAACATAATTGTTCAAATAAAATATCTCAAAAATAGGTAATTGTAGAGAATCATTTATAAAGACAACTGAAATTAGTTTGGATACGCCGATTGTATTGATTTTTTCAAAAAAGCCAAAGCAACTGTGATAAGATTCCTTTCTTGCTGTTATTTCACGTATTGAAATTCAACAATTTCCATCTGTACCCCTCCGAGAGTAGTGAAAGAGCATGAAGCTCTTGACCGAGAAGTTTCGGGATCAAAGTCCATCAAGGACGTCTTTAAATTATTTTTTTCAAGATTTTCTCGTTGAAAAACTATCTAGCCTTAAGCTCACTTTGATTTACATTAATCCCACCCCCAAAAATGTTTCTGGCTACGGCCTTGCTCTAAACTGATCTCAAGTTCAAGCTACAGAAATTAGCAAAATATAATATAGTTTACTGTAGCTACAAATCTCGCTAACAATGAGTTTACAAAACTGCGACACGTATTTTTGTGAAACTATTGTTAGTAAAAATATGGATTTTCATCAAGTATCGACCAGTTCAATTCAATTTATACAGAAAATACTACAAACCTATTGTAATTGATGTCTCTGCGATGTTAGTCGATACAATTATTTTTCTTTTGCCTGCTGGAGCTGGATAGAAAATTTCTTTTTGATCCACCGATGGCATCTGGGAGTGTAGCGGAAAAACCATGTACTTGGAAGATGGAAATTTTGAACTAGCTTCAATATTTTTGATCAATTTCGATATATCCGAAAATCCTGGTAAAAAAATTAGTACCGCTCCAGGTTTCTTTTCCTTAAATTTTAGATGAAGACAAATTATGAAATGATTCAGAGTGAAACCACTTATGAAAATATCATTCATTGTTACGATAACTGAAGCAAATATGTAAATATCGGCAAAAAGTGCCGAAGGGCCAGGAAACACGGAATTTTTTCCGGGGCTAGTATACTTTTTCATTGAAAATCATTTGAAATCAAATAATACAGGAGACATAACGAACAATAAGAACCTAAGTACTCCAATGTTGATTCAATTCTATTTTCAAATTGAGATCGGCAGCGCCACATTCAAGAAAAACACAACTTTGGCAGCTATTGCTATTTGACGTTAGGACTTTGACGTTGTTTGAAAATCACAAACTGTAATTGGAAGGCCTTTGAAGAATTTTTGCACATCAAAACTAGAGATATTTTGAAATAGTGAAGGGTATGTTTTTTTCATCTTTGTTATCTTTAGGGGCATTAAAAGGAATCTGTTTCAGATTCAAAGGTGCATCAATAAATCCGTGAAAATTATAATTTGGAACAGAGTAAAGAGATGTGAAGAATTTCAAAGCATTTATATTATTAAAGAACATCGACGTAGTCGGTGAGCGTAGTTGAAAACTGGCAATAAATTAAACCACCTTCTAAACAATCAGTTCGGGCCAGTCTCGATAACCTATACTGTAGGTTTATGGGTCGATACCAGTCAGAAAACAACTACTTCCCTGGCTAATAACATTAAAGGCGTTGAATTATATCCGACCGGTGCTAGTGAGGGGTTCTTCAAAGAAGAAATTCCCTCATATGGTTTTGGTGACACATGGGCTACTTTGTCGTATTGGCACTTTTCTGACCTCAACCTACTCTCCCATTTCAAACGTCATCTTGTTCATCGGAATATAGGAAGTATTAAGATCTCCGGTAACGTACACAAATCAACGCAGTTATGAGAAAAAACCCAACTGTAACACAGTATTTCAGACCGAACAGACATACAAGATAGAGGTACCCACTATCTCTCTTAAAAACCGTCACCTGTTCAAAAACAATGACCTCTCACCAGATTCCAAAAGAAAAAACTTTACTGGTTTTATCAGTCATTTTCTCAGGTGCAGCATTTACTGGTATTTCTCGCTTAGGGTCAGTCCAATATAAAAATATTAAACAAATAATATACAGTTGCCTGTGAGATCATCACCTAATAGGGTTTACTAAACCGCGACACGTGTTTTACTATACAACAGCTTCCTCAAGCAGGAACTTTCAACTACAGTATAAACTACAATTTAAAGTTTCTGCTTGAGGAAGCTATTGTATAGCAATCTTCACTCCTTTCTGAGCAATTCTTTTTTCTTGATTTTTTTTACGGTTGACGTATCCCAAGTAGCACCGAATATCCTATGGATATCCAGTTTATGTCCATATCATGTACGGATATCCGTGGACACGAAATGGACATACATAGAATGTCCATCAGAGGACATGTTTTGGATGGACATAAATGGATATCCATGGGATATCAATAGTGGACATGTTTTAGGCTTGGATTTCAATGGATATTCATAGGATATCCATTACTGGATCTTTCATGAAAAATAATTATATAATGGAAATAAATATAGTTGGACTCATGCAACAGTATAGATCACCATAGATCATGTCATGCACCGTGGAAAATGGCACTTTTTTTCAGTAGAAAAAAGTAATTTTCTTTCAGAGGCATGAACTCAATAAAACCTCATTTATTTTCATAATCAGATCTCATTTATGAGAATTCTGCAAATTTTATGCAAAATTAGCAATATCTAAGTTTGATTTCTGTGGAAAAAATGATGAATTATGATGCATAAGGATCTTCCTCGAATTTTATGTTCATTTTCATGTCATTCCGAAGATGACCGAATGATTTCTCATAAAGTGCAAATTCCGAAGATAATATCATGCCATTAGTCGTGCCGATATATTTCTCATTAGTTCTGTTCTACAGTGTGAACGTAGAACGGTCGCGGAATGGGAAATATCAGGACCACAGGTGTTCTGTGGTGGAACTAGCCAGAAGAAAAGGAGGTAAGCGAATTAGTAGTAGGTTCCGAAGCGAGAAAACTATAAGGACTAGCACCTATCCCAGTCAATATAGAAGAATCCCACGGAGATCATTATCAAATATACACAGGGTTACAAGATGATTCCGAATCAGACAACGTTGTAACCCCTTGAACGAGCAGAGCCAATGAATCAGAAGAAGAAGTAGTAGGTTAGAATTTGTGATCGCCGGTTTTTGAATTCCGCTTGAGTATCTATTTGTAATAAGAACCTACTCTACGATTACCGCACAGTTATGGATTGACTCTGATGAAAAAAATGGAAAATAGAAAAAGGAAGCTTTTTCATAAATATTATAGAAAGGCAACTGAAGAGGCAAGAATTTCTGTTGCATCTGACATCAGATATGACGCTGTTCCAACTCCAACAGCTTCCAATGAGGCACAGTTCATATTGACATTTCGGTAACTTTCATTAGTCTGGGTTGGAATGAACTATTATCCTGGTGAGTGAGATTTTTCTACAAATAACTCTTTATTTTGCTTTGTGTAGATATTCCCACTATCAGAAATTTTCACAATTGATCTTTTTGTTGTTTGTTAGTTGTTCTGTATCTAAAAACTTCCTATCTAATCAACCTACATTTATATCAAATTTAATTTTTGTAGTAGCTGCTGACCGTCAAAATTGGAACAGAAAAGATACCGAAGAATCAGTGAAAAAATGGATACGCAGGGCCAAAAGAGCATAGCGTGAATGAAAATCAACAACTTACAAAGTTATAAATTCAATACCTTGTATATTATATTCCTAATACTGAACTTTAATTTCAATTTTTTGTTGTTTTTTGCTGAGTGTTAGATTTTATCTTTTGTTTTTTCTACTGAATGAAGAAATGTATTTATTATTGGATTTATGTTATGTTTGAAGAGTTTTTTTTACATTATATATAAAATAAAATGTTTTACATATTGTAGGTTTTTCCATATACTGTACCTAACATTTCAGGTTGGAAATCAAAAACCATAAGGTATAACTCTATCTTTCATATATTATTGGAAACCCATAATCCAAAGGGTGGATATACATTGAATATCCGTTGAAATCCATCTGGATGTTTTCCAACGTCCGATGGGTATTCATTTTCAAAATGTGGATATTAATCAAATATCCGATGTAATCCATTTGGATGTTCTTTAACGTCCAGTGGATGTCCATATTTCAAAGGATGGATATTCATCGGATGTCCGATGGGATCCATTTGGACGTTTCCGAATATCCACTGGATATCCCACATGGATATCCAGTGGACATCCAAAAGTGTCTCAAATGGATATACATGGGATATCCTATGGCTGTCCACTGGAAAAAAATGGATGTCCATTGGATATTCCCTCGGACATTAACGTATATCCATTGTACATACAGTGGATGTCCTTGTGTTAGTTGGGATGGTTACATATAGAAAATATTTGAAACGATAAAGTTATAAAATAAATAGAAGAGCCTCATACAGCTGACAAAAATATCTGAGGTCATCAAAAAATATGTTTTTCTTCAAATCTCTAGTGCAAATGCTAAGAACTTTAGGAGGTATTTAACGTTTTTTTCTCTCGAAACGAAGCCAAAAATATCCTTTCTAAATATAAGCATGTTATTGAGAAACACCCTGCTATAGGAAACATTGTGCTCGCTTAATCAACGAGATTTTTTTTTAATCAATTCACTGTATCAAACTAACATCATTTTTCAGACAGAGTTCGTGTGTGAGATCATCAACAGTACTATAATCAAGTATGGATGATTTCAGGGGTCATCTGAGGAATTTTGGCAGTTATTTCACTATGATTTTTTATCAAAAAGATATGATTTGACCAGACTCCTTACCTTTTCGACAATGTAGACTAGGAGCTGGAAAACTAAATCCAAATTTATTTTTTCGCTCTCTGGATTCATCAACTGCTCGCATACAAGGTGATCATATTTCTTCTCGTACTCCAATTTTCTAGCATACGGCACAATGTATTCCTTGAATTCTTTTGCTTCTGGTGAATTCAGATCTTTTTTTTTCTTTCTGAATTGTTTTTTAAAATTCCATCTCGATGAATCTATCGAAGTATAATAAAAGAATTATTCATTTCAAGGAATAGAACACAAAAAAACAATTGCCCAAATAACATATGCAGGGTGTTATTAAAGAACGTGGCCAAATTTAAAGGGTTGAATCTTTGAGTAATTCTAAGACGAAAAGTTCACATAAACATAGGTCCGGTAAGGCTTTGTTTTCAAGATACAGGATGTCAAAATAAAAAAAAAAGTCCGTTCTTGGGCCGTTGTTCATAAAAACCGTAGGGCATTTCAGTAGCAAATGGTTTATTTACCAAGAAAGATACATGTTTATGTGGGAGAATTCAACTAGCATATACGTATAAACATTTAAAAGATGAAGAAAGTAAATATTTCAGAGAAAAAAATCTTGGTCGTGAATTGCTTATCGTAACAAATAGCGCACCAGGCACAAATGGACCTTCTTCACATCAAGATATTACAGAGGAAGGATCATATTATATAATATGCCATAAACTATCAAAAAAGACAACAGGTGTGTTCACAATCGTTATAATAATTAGGATATTGAAGTTTTAGATTCTGTCCATATTGTGAGATTTGTATCATAAATATTTTGATACTTCAACAGCAAATAAATGCCCTGAATTAAGTATTCTTCAATTAGATGAGCATATGAGAGATTCAATGTGTGAATGAAATCAGGAGTGATTGCTTTTGTTTCACTTTTCATGTGATATAATGTAATCCATTATTTAACTCATAATAAAAAAAACGCTTTGACATTTTTATCAATTTTGGAACGTGCCACTCAATATGTCAAATTTACTCCAGTAAAGGAAGTAAATTTTTCAGTAAAATGAAGGAATGATTCGAGACCGCTCAGATCAACTTAATTTTTTTTGGAATTTGTCAAAAAAGGTGTCAAGTATCCGAGTAAACAAGTTTGGTTACTGGGCAAAGCTCCAAAACGCTGTAAAACTGTTTTTTTGGCCCAAAATTAATAAATATTCAATATCTCGGGTTTTTTGGGTCACTGATTACGATTTTAATGTCAGAAATTTCTGAAACACCCTGTACACCGTAAAAAATACCCTTTTTTTAAACGGTTCTCGTTGGTCTCAAAATTTTCCCGATTTTGTCATCTTGCAAAATGATTGGAATCATTTTTTTTGTAAAAGTTATATTTTTCGAGATATTTACGCCAGTACGATCCGGTTTCTTCATATTTCGTTAAGCAACCATTTCTGCCATGTCATATCTCCTTTAATATTAATCGTACAAAAATAAAACAAAAATCACTTTATTTGTCAACTAAAATACTTCATATAATATATAATTTTTTTGTAATACTAACAGATTTTCAGTAAATTTAAAAAAACTTTAAAAACTTAATTTTTTTGCTGCAAAAATCACACTTTTCCTTGCGCTATTACTCGAAAGGGGTGCATTTTTATGAAAAATTGCAATCAATGTTTTTATGTTAAGAAATTATAATTTATCGATTGGTTTCATTATTTTTGTAACACCCCCCCCCCCCCAATGAGTTCCACCCCCGCGCTTTTTCCCAGTAACGGAAGTTGTTTATTCGGATACTGGGCACCTTTCTTAACAAAATTCCAGTTACTCCAAGTATCTGCAATTGGTCTTGAATTAGTCCAGCCAGTTTTTACTTCCTTTACTGGAGTAATTAAAAAAAAGTCAGTTTTGTGTCTGCAAATCAGGCATATTACCAAATTAAAACTCCAGCGACAGAGAGATTTTGAAATATATTGTCAATGCATGTAGATGAGCCACTTGTTGGTTTGTTAACGTGATAGATCAATATATTGTATTATTTCAATGAATTGAATAATACATACATTACACTTTTCGTCAATAATACTAAATAAGCAGGAATTTGATTTTTTTACCGAAATATACTTACTAGGTAGTACTTCTCGGAATATGTTGGACCTGGTTTTTTGTAAAACGTCTTCCAGGAAATATTCTTCCACTGGAAAAGTGAATCCAGGTATATTAATGTGGGGGCAGTTGTTGTAATATTTAGAAAATGCTTCTGCATTCAGAGTTGCACTCATCAGTATAATCTGAAAAAGTGAAAGAACGACTATAAGAAATGAAAATTGTAATTATTTTATCGTCGAATATCTTTTCAATGGTAATATTCAATTCGAGAAATTATGTGATAGGACTACAAGAGGGAATGCTTTGTTTTGTAAAGACATCGGAGGTTTGAGATTGATATTGGAAGCGATACCCCACCTACTAATCAATATTGAATTTTTAAATGAATGAGTTCTTAATCTTTTATGAAACTCCAATAGTTGGTGACATTTTCTTCCAGATTGATTCAATATGAATATTCCAAAATTAATGCCATCAGCATAGATAGTGCTGATCTTGATGGATATACAAAATTTTCACAATAAAAAAAGTGACCCTCATCAAGTGATTATTGACTATATTGATAGAACTATTTCATCTGTCAACTAAGTACTATTACACTAATAAAATATGTTAGGAGGAACCAAATTAATCAAAATACAGGAAGGTAATTTCACAAACTTGGAAAGAATATCTGAATAAATGGAGCCCAATACAAACTTGTAGTAGGATGACAACTTTTCATTCCATCAAGTGTTCCATTCATCTAGATTTTTTTTAAATATTCTGAGGGTTGACATTAGTAAGAAGACGTTAGCTCGTTAACGGAAAACACCCAATCAAATTCAGTGGCTCCAAATCAAATTAACAATACTTCGATTACGTTGAGGGGCTAGCTAACTCCTTCAATTTATCCCATGTGGCTCAAGACTTGGTATTTTCAAAAGAAAAATGGCAAAACAACACCCTTACCAACCTATATATTTCGACAACCAAATTAATCTTTTCCACACTCAAATCGAATATTCAGAGATAAGATAAGATTTTCAACAGTTTTGTTGCTTACGCTTCTGAAAATATTTATAGAAAATAGAGGAATATATGATTTTGGCAGTGCTCTAGAATTGCTGGAAAACAAATTGACTTACAATCAGCAGTTTTTTTTTTAAACTGTCACCCAGCTTTTTAGACCAGTTTAAACATTGCGGCTAATGTTAATGGATATCCATGGAGGGAAGTGAATTGGAAGGACTGAATCAATCAAGTAGCTCAAGAAATGTTTATGACTGGATTTATGCGATAGGTAATTGATTGCCTTGATACCGGTCCTGATAGATGAATTTCCTTACAGTTGGAGTTGAGGAATAGAACACTCAGGGGTATGAGGCAACCCCTGCCCACACAAGGCTCTGCCTTATGGGAGCACTCATAAGAGTATTTGACTGGAAGACATTTATAATTGAAGAAATCAAAGAATAGAATACCTTGAGATCACTTCGCTTCTTGATGACTTCCTTCAAAATAGTAATCAAAAAGTCTGATGGTACACTACGCTCATGAATTTCATCTAGTATTAGATGAGATACACTACTTAGAGATGGATCAGACTCCATCTGTTTGAGAACTACTCCTGTAGTACAAAATAGTATCGATCCCGTATCTCTCGGCATTTTTCTGAAAAATAAAATAATTGATATGGGAGAAATTAGAAGTTCAACGACACATTCGGCATTTTGATTCTTTAAGAATGTTTGAGTTTGAACATATTTTTTGTGTGCAAGAGCATTGTCCTGCACGAAGAAAATCCCTTCGGACAACTTTCCGAATCTTCTATCTATATTTTTTTTCTCATAAAGTTGTCGATAACATCGAATAGTAATTCCCAGTTATTATTCTACCCTTTTTCAGAAAACCAATTATTCAAATATCCTGAAATCGCTTTGACGACTGTCATGAAACTATGATAAAACAAAGGAACCTTGAAGGCTCATTTCATGACCATTTCACATCAACAGTTCCTTGAAACCATATCTCAAATCTTTTTAACCTAGGGGACCAATTAATGAGTTATGTGACTGGCATGTATAAATTTAGCAACTAACAGAACTCAATATAACTTTGAGTGAACTCAAATGAATCTCAATATCATTCAAATGTTTACTTATGACGTGCGAACTCACTTTTCTAGCCTTATTTGGAAACCTGTGCTCTCTCCTAGTTTTTCAGTTCTTTCTTCTGCAACTCGCTCCGCTACCGCTATAGCACTTATTCTCCTAGGCTGCGTGCAGATTATTTTACAAGACGAGCCTTTGTTCTTCTCAATATAATCATCCAAAATGAATTGAGCCACTTGCGTCGTTTTTCCGCACCCTGTCTCACCACTTATCAAACAGACTTGATTTTCTTCGATAATCTTCAAAAGATCTTCCCTTTTCGCGAATGACGGTAGTTTCTTTCTTTTTTCCAACATGGAAAGATACCTGAAATCTTTCTTTTTATTGGTCAATTGCGATAGGTATTTCTCATCAAGATTTTCGTTTGGAAATATTCCTGGGACAGTATTTTCCAATTTTTCCAATATATTTCCTCTAATGTTACTCAGAAATTGATGTTTGAATAAAGAATCTTCAACGTGATCGTAAGAATTGTTGTCTGTAATGAATATATTCTCCATTGAATTTGATTTCAGTATTCTGCCAATTTCTATTTTTTTCGTTTCTGATAGCTTAATGAGACCAAGCTGAAAATTGAGAGAATGTTTATGAGTGACGTAAGAGTATAAAATTGATAGATTTACTTTTCAAGACGAACATTTCACTCTGAAATGGATTAATGAAAGTGTAGCAATTTGAAGTACGAGAAAGGTAATCTCCCTCTCATTATTTGTTTATTGTTTGTCCGTCATGTATTCTTAAACCGTTCATCCGAATGCGACGAAATTTGTTGGTATATGTACAAGGGTCGTAAGAGAGTTATTTCAATCATAATTTGCTAATGGCCATGTCCCCGAAGAATAAAAAATTCGCCCTATCACCCAAAAAGGCCTAAATACTTTTTTTCATATTATCGAGAACACAAACTAGAGTTTTATTGACAACAATAGTTTATCTCTTGAACATCAGTTCAAAGTATTCATTAAAATACTACAAGAGAATATGTGCTCTTCATTTCCTGAAAGAAATCTGAGACGTAATCAAAAATTGAACTCATGGTTTTCCGATGAATTGAGACATATGCGTGAATTCCATCATCATATCATATCATATCCACCATAAATACTGGTTCTGAAAAAAAGGAGTCTGTCGGATGTCTGTTGTATGATCTATCGAAGGCGTTCGACTGTGTCTTCCACGATATTCTACTATGTAAACTCGAGAAATACGCTTTTGATGAAAATCTTATACAGCTTATCACTTTCTACTTGAGTGATATAAAGCAAACTACATATTTCAAAAAGCACTTCTCTGAAATATCATGCACAGTATACGGTGTTCCTCAGGGCTCGGTTATGGGCCCATTACTATTTTTGATATATATAAACGATCTCCAGATGGCTGTACCTAGCTCGAGGTCGTTTTTTTTGCTGACGATACAACACTGATAGAATCAAATTCATCTCCAGTGGAACTACAAGAGAAAGTCAGGGAGGCGCAGGCGAGGGCCAATGACTGGTTCATCTGCAACAGACTTTGCCTGAATGACTCGAAAACACAGTATATTATTTTTTCTCTGAGTTATATTGAAATGAGTCCAAACTCAGCTGTAAAGTTTTAAGGAGTAACTCTTGACCCGACTCTAACCTGGAAAACCTGAAAAATCTGGGACACATTGTTAGTATTGAGGTTTTGCTGAAGGCATACTTTGCACTGTTTCAGTCATTATTCCTTTATGCAATTCTCTGTTGGGGTCATTCCGCTCATGCCAAAAGAATTTTTGGCATCCAGAGGCGAGCCATTCGTTATATGCTACATCTTACTTACAGAGAACATATTAGGAAAAGATTTATTGAACTCGAAATTTCAACCGTTCCATCATACTACATTTATGAGTGTCTTAAATATGTTAAAATGAACCTTAACATATATGAAACTTTATCTATTACTCATCATCATAATACTCATCAAAAAAATAACCTTCTTATGCAATATAGCCATTTGAATAGAATCAGAAACTATGAGAACTATTATGGGCCAATTTTTTTTCAGGCACATCCCTACTAAAATATTTCTGAAGACAGTTAAACAGTTTCTTATCCAACAGTCCTACTACAGTATTGAAGAATTTATGTCAGATGGAGCTGTCTCTTCTATGCCAGTGTTGTAGTACTGCACTACCGTGTTTGAATTCTTTCGCAGATTTCTGTTCATTTTTTTTTTCTATCTTGACTGTGTTTATAATATATACATTATTCTTAATGATTTCAATTTGTGCGTCTATCAAAAACCAAAGTGATAGCTGCTAGACCTCTTATTTTATTTTCAAACATTTGATTCATATTGCTGAACTATATGTTTGTAATAATTCTAACTGTTTGACGTATGTAAGCACGACAGTGTAATGACATCAATAAAGTATTCTATTCTATTCTAATGATTTAATGAATAGAATCAGAATTCCAGAAAAAAAAAACTAGTTGAGCAAGATTAGTGAAAAATATGGAGATTTCCATCAGGACACAGAGATTTATCATAGGAAATAAGAATAGATAACCATTACATATAATTTAAAGTAAGGTCTAGTTGGTCGGTAGGCGAGGCCACTCCTTGATGGTGGGTCATTCCTCAATGACCTGTGAGAGAGAATCCCAGTTGAAACTCAAATCCCCATCTTCTGGGCTATTGAATTCATCTGATTGAGTAAATGAGTTTGAAATTAATCTTGAATTTTTTCACTACGGGTCACATTAGTTTTTCAAATCCCCTACAGAATTTGTCTAGATGATGTTCCTTCAAATATATTTTTTACATGCCATAGGTCAGGTTCGATAATTTATTTGAATCTTTCCTCAATGCCAAAAATTTCATTCTGATTCAAAGAAAACAAAAATTATGATAGCATACTTACAGGTTTATTTTTAATTTTTTTCTTAAATTTTCCACCTTCCTTTTCCTGAAAATTAGAAAAAATAAAACTCACATTCAGTACAAGGGATTTTGTCAATGTGAACAAAAACATTTGTTTTGAATTCTCCTTCTCATCTATATGAAATAATCTTTCTTCAGTGTTTACAATAATTTGAAAGTATGTTTGGACAGTTCCAACCAAACCTTCATCTGTGGGTATTAGTAGTAGAGGGGTAAAATTCATCAAGTGAGAGTGGTATCAGTCTGGTGTTATGCAGATTGATCTCTGTCAATTTTTCAATTTTACACAAAAGTTTCTACCCTTACAGATGAGGAAATGTACATTATTGAAGGATTGTATAAAAGTGTCAAAAATTCTGAAGATCAATGAATTAGAAACTATGCTGAAATCCACATATTTTGATCATAATTTCTTCTTACAGTTACCTTTATATGAACATTCAATGACTTATGGGAAAATAACTACCCGTATAATAATAAAGAAATCAATATTAAAAGATCAAAAAAGTAAAAGTTTCTATTCAAGGACAATTTCAGCTATAGAGCTGAAAAATTGTAAAAATCGCACTTATCTAACCCAAAAAAAATGTTTTTGATCAATTCTTAAGATGAATATCCTAGAGCCCTTGTATTGAGCACATTCTTTCTTGATTGATAAGTTATGAAAGTTGACAATATAACTCCTCTCCCTACCAAAAAAATTGATTTGCTTCCCCAAAAACTTATCCAAAGTTGCCAACAAATTTTACCCTTCTCTCCCTATTCTGTCTAGCATAAAAGAGTCCAATTGCTTTTCCTCTAAGCCCTGGTGGAGGTCGTTCTATATTTCTTGATTGTGAGCTTCCTTCACCTTCTTCATTTTCATATCTCTTGTTATTGTTGCCCCTTTTTCTTTTATGACCTCTTCCCATGTTTAAGGAAGCTAACCCTAGAATATTTAATCAAAACTTTTGGAAACGCTGCAATTTTTGCCAGTATACCTCAACGATGGCTATAATACAAAATATGTGGTTAATGTTTAATTTATTCAGTTTCCTCAACTGGCAAATCATTCATCATTACACTCATTACAGCATTTTTTCTTTCAAATAATTAAAATTAAACGAATCTCGAATAGCGGATAGCAGTGTTCAGTGTTGTATAGTTGTATGTCATTTGTCAATTGTCACATTAGGCATTAGGCGTCTTCTGGCGCTCTTGTATTCAATACGTATTCGTCTCTCCATCTCTCTCTCACTCTTTGTTTGGCCGTGAGTGAGAGAGAAGGAGAGAGACGAATACGTTTTGAATACATGAGCGCCAGAAAACGCCTTCATCATTTTGATCTCAGTGACGTATATCACGTCAATGTTTAACCTTGACTGGGAAGTTCATCATCCAGATACGCCTCTATCGGAAAATATTTGAACTACACTGATTAGTCTACACATTTGTTTTGCACAGAACTTTGCCAAAATTCCAAAAACACAAGGTACAATACAAAATACAACGTAAACAATAGAAAACATATGTTTTTGACAGATTACGATCAGCTGATTACGGTTTAATGCCGACTTTTTTGAATAAACATCAGCGCCCTCATCGGTAGAAATTCTTCCCAATGGCAAAACATCGCTTATATTGGAATTCCAATACCACGACAGTTCAAAATTGGAAATTGCATATATTTATATATGAAGCAACTGAACGCCACAGGTGAGTTCATTCAATTGGTTAATGAATTTCATATGGTATATAGACGATGGGCTTGAGGAGAGATCGTACAGGGAGGCATCTTTGTTCAATCTTCCGAAGGCTTTCGACCACGTCTCTCAATGACCTCCTTGTTCAGGAACTCTTTTTTTTACGAAATACGAGGCGTTACTTTGAGTTTAATTAAATCAAATCTACATAATCGTAAACAGGCTGTTTTCTAATATTTCTTCAGGTTTTAAATGAAACACGGCGTTTCTCAAGGCCCTGTCATAGGCCCGTTGATATTTTTGGTATATATTAAACACATTTGTCACCAACTTCTTCTTGTAAAGTGCATATATTATGCCGAAAAAACCAAAATTGTTAACCAGCATAAAAAATATGTGTAATCTTCATAAACTCTGGAAAGCCTTCACAAAGAACACCAAATTAATATTGGTTTCCTGCTACTTCATCGGAGTCTAACTCAAGATATATGAGCCTCTGAAGAAGCTAGCCACTCGCGCCAGCGAAAGGTGAGGAAAAAGCTCCAAAAAACGACGGCCTTCAAACCCGAACCATAGTAGTGATACTGGACCTTGGCCGCGAAACCCTTAAACATTTTATTGTCATTCTGAACCTTGCCTTCAAAAATATCCTATAATAATAATATTTATAATTGCACCCGAAAACATAACACTGCACTTCATGATTCCACATGTATCATTATTAGCATAAAATATAAACATTGACAAACATAAGCAAATACATATGTTCATCAATGTCATCATGTGAGATTCTTGCCCACTTCTGCGAACCAGTTTTGAGAACTCTTTCAGACACCAAATAGAACTCTGGCTATGTGGAGCTTTCTCTGATATATAGCAGAATATTTCTGGGTGCGCTGCGTAACAGCCACATTTGCACTGTTGCAAAATTTACCGGATATTCTGCAATTTTCTGTTAACCCAATCTAACTCAACCTAACCTAAAAGAGGGATGAATTTGGCAACAGCGCATCATTCGGGTATGTTCGGAGAGTGTGAGAGTGTGGGCATAACGAAATGTGGGTGTTATGACATGTGGGTGTTACGCACTTTGGGTGTTATGCACTGTGGGTAGAACGAGATGCTCCCATATTTCTCATTGTGATTGATAGATTCTCCATCAGTACCTTGTTCATGAATTGATTTTAATTATAATATACATACCTGTTGTCGAACATCTCGCATTGCGACTATTGTATTATATATACGTTAAGGTTCTCGCCGTACGTCCACCACTGTGACTGAGAGATTTCCTAGATCATATATTTCATAAAATAAACGAAAATTATTATTATATCCTGTTCCTCTACCATGGTCTCTGTAAGGTTGGGGTTAGCACTTCCATCTCTCAAGCAGAAGACCGGGATTCGTTTTACCGCTTGACCATAGTGCTGAGATTCACACGTTGGAACTACTAATGGGTAGTTGCACCAAGCCATTTAACGAAGGTTTAATGTTAAACTTGGTTTAAACATAGACAAATGTTCAAGTTTGAACTAAGTTTAACTTTGAACCTTCGTTAAATGGGTTGGTGCTACTACCCCTAAGCTACTTTTTGATTTTCCTGTGGATTGTGAAAAATTGTACGAATGGGTACATTCAGGAGGTCCCAGCGGCTGAGACCGCTTAGTAAGCGGTCTATCTGAATGCAGCGCTGTTTAAAAGCTGTTCGACAGCGGCTGAGTGTTTTGCTCAGCGTAAAGATTTGTCGCTTTCGAAAAAGCGGATCGCGATTTTGACATTGACATGTCATTTTGAAATTGGGTTATGTATGTTTGTGTTGATTGTTGATATTTGCTAAAACTTCGAAGGGATCGCCATCTATATATTTTTTTTGAACTAACCGGACGGTGAACAACAAATATTATTTCTATGGAGTCTTATGAGTGTTGTACAGAAGTGCGAATAGTGAAATGATTATGAAGTGTTGTTATGGTTCACAATCCAAAATGTAGCGAATTCATTGAAGTATTCCTACAAAATCGAGAAAAATGTGCTCGGTGTCAGAGTGCTTCTTATAATACTAGTACTATTTCACTACATAAATTCCCCATTAACGACAAAAAGCTTTGGCTCAGGAAAAAAAATATACTGAAAATTAGTAAACCAATAACTAAAAATATGTTTGTAAGTAGCCTCCACTTTCTAGAGCGTCTGAAAATAAAGTTTAGTGGACGTTTCAGTTCCCACTTTGAAGCCATTTTCAAGACTATAATATAATATTTAATAATATATAATTAAAGCAAAGTATGATTACATTTATGTAAATAAATCATAGCCCCTAGTCTGTTTTTTAACCTTTCACACTATCCCCCAATTAGTTAGTAGCATAACTGCCAATTGTATCTCCTTGGTTAGACGGGTTAGACATATTTTTTTAAAGGCATGATTCATTCATGATTGGTAAGATTGGAACCTTTGGTGTGAGATCAGTTACTCTAACACTTGATATTATTAATTTTCTTCTGGAAATGATAACCTTGTCAAAGAATTGAATAGTTAGTCGAGTGATATCAGTTCAGCGTTAGGGTTGTTGATCTCCACGTTAGAAGTGGAGTACCCAACCTATTTCTTCAGCTTTTTTTTTGAAGAAACCTTGCTCTGTAAGTTTTCTTCAAAATACTCAGTACTGAATTATACAATGTTAAAGTACAGAAAAAGGTTTTGTAGCAAAAAAAAAATCAGGTTTTTCTCATGATTTATTTGAATAGTAAAAATAAAACATTTTGTTGAAATACACTATTCGGTGACATGTTTTATTAAATTTGATATATTGATCCTTTATTTATCACAAAAAGCTAATTACATGCAAAAATTTCTTGATAATCAACTTTTACTTCTATATATTTAGGAAATGACATTACCTACTCAATAACAAAATAATATAAGGGTTGCAATATGTTTGCAGAGCCCAGATAAACCCGCTTTGCAGAAACATTGGCATTTCCATTCCTCATCAGCCAGCAATATATTGATTTCATGTGGATGCTCTACTATAGCTAATGTTCGCAAACATAAGCTCCTTATTTTTATGGTTACTTTCTTCCACTCCCCATGCAATGATATGCCCTGCTTTGAACACAGCTTCACCCTCTTTCAACGGTCTAGTTCTGCTCTCCACGTAATCCAGAATATTTCGTAGCTCAAATTCTATAAGACATTTTGATCTGGAATGTAGGTTGGTGAAGTAGTTCAAATTATAACACTCACGAGTATAATAAGAATGTAATACTAGCCAAACATGTAACTACCTCAGCACACAAAGCAACTGAAGACGTTTAAACAGTAATTTTTACTCAACAAGGCCTCAAGAATGCAAAACATGAACTAATAGTAACATTACTTCAAATGGCCAAAACTTGTTTGTTGTTCACCGTAAAGTGAAGCCATCTTGGATTTAGCAACGCCATCTATCGGTTGACGATTTTCGCCTATATGAGTTACCTACATTTAAAAAAATTATGGTTTTCTTTTACTTTAGGAGGTTCAGGTAACTCATTGAGGTCATATTCGCAGGTTCATTTCCCAAATCCCATGCCACAGAACACCCTATCTACACAGAAGCGCAACTGAAGCGTTCCGACCGAATCGAAAGCTTGGCTTGTATATTGTCAACCTCACATTTGTGTTGTTAGGGTGTTATAAAATTTTCGAACAATTATCAATGTCCTTGGGTTATTACTACTGATAAATTTTATTGATATCGGATGAAAGCAAGATCAGAGTAGTTTTAAACGTTCGTTCCTGCAAAATTCAGTTGATTATTCTAAAACTATTTGAACATCAAATGGCTGCCTACAGCACTTTCATATCTACTTTTTTTTTAAAGGTGCAAAAAACAGTAAGCCTATTCTCTGAAATTATTTTGGTAATTATCCAAATTCTCCGTTTATATTTGTTGAGAATAAGGGAATGTAGATTGCTGATCAACGAAGCATTTAGACGAATTTGATAGGGGAAATGTAAGATCTGAATTATTAAGACCTTCCTAGGGTCGTATATTCAAATGAAATTAAAACTGCCCCAATTTCAGTTCAGAAGCAGAAATGCTCAGTCTAGAAAGTTTACAAAGGTGTATCACTTGAACTGTATATCAATCGACAGTTTGAATTTGCCGCCAAGAAATGACATTATACAAGCCAAGCTTTAAATCAAGGTTACGAAAAATTGACCCAAAAGATCAAAGGGACCGCCTAAGATGCCTAAAACCCTGGTGTGTTTACTTATACCTGTGAAAGTTTGGGATAAAAGTGGCGAAATCTGGATTGCTTGATTTCAGGTCTATAATTGAGCTTTTGGAGGTTTCCGTACAATACGAACAGATGTCGCCAACACGCTCTTGTCAGTCTCGTCTGAAGCTAAATTCGCACTAAGTGAAAATGTGCAGTCGGGTTTTACCATTTTCATTTGATTGGCTAGTGAGAAGAGATCGCAACCTAAAGGATAATGGGTGGACAATGAGATACCAGTAACAACGTTTCGATATTAGAAAGCAATGAAATCAACAAATAAACACGATAAAAACATCGTACACATCAAAATTTCAAAGTGACATGACAATATGACAATCAACTTGACACTTGTCATCAAATTTGAAAAATGAGAACATAACGCCATCTACCGAAAAAATAGGGGAAACCTTCAAAAGCGTCGATTGTTTTTTTCGCCACAAAAATCAAAACAAAATCTAATCACTGGAATCACCAGGGTTTTAGGTAAGATGCCTAAAACCCTGGTGTGTTTACTTATACCTGTGAAAGTTTGGGATAAAAGTGGAGAAATCTGGATTGCTTGATTTCAGGTCTATAATTGAGCTTTTGGAGGTTTCCGTACAATACGAACAGATGTCGCCAACACGCTCTTGTCAGTCTCGTCTGAAGCTAAATTCGCACTAAGTGAAAATGTGCAGTCGGGTTTTACCATTTTCATTTGATTGGCTAGTGAGAAGAGATCGCAACCTAAAGGATAATGGGTGGACAATTAGATACCAGTAACAACGTTTCGATATTAGAAAGCAATGAAATCAACAAATAAACACGATAAAAACATCGTACACATCAAAATTTCAAAGTGACATGACAATATGACAATCAACTTGACACTTGTCATCAAATTTGAAAAATGAGAACATAACGCCATCTACCGAAAAAATAGGGGAAACCTTCAAAAGCGTCGATTGTTTTTTTCGCCACAAAAATCTAAACAAAATCTAATCACTGGAATCACCAGGGTTTTAGGCATCTTAGTTTTAGGCATCTTAGGACCGCCTTTAAGTTGCGCTTCTGTGTAGATAGGGTGTTCTGTGCCCATGCCCAACTCTCCGGAAGCCCTATATGATGCAGTATCATACCAGAAGCGCCAATGAATGTTGTAATGGGTTATTGAAGGCACGATTTCGGTGTTTATCAAAACACAGGGTACTCCATTACAAACCCTCAAAAGCATTAACAATAATAAATGCTTGTGCAGTCTTGCATAATTTTTGTGTAGAACACAATAGTGATTTGCCACCACCTGAAGGAATAAATAATGTTGATTTTGGGATGTTTCATTTAGTTAGATCATTGAGAAATCAACTGGTAACAAATTATAAAAGACAACTTTGAGTCTGAAAGAATTCGTTGGTTAAAAATCTTTTAGTAAAAAAAATTGATGCTATTCGTGAGAGTGATTGAATCTGTCCAGATATAATTTTAAAATATACCAGTTTTTTAGATCTTGGTGTCCTCTAGCCACAGTGACCGTTTATCTGTTTACCAATGAGGTATGCATGAGATCAATATATCTAGACTATTTTTAATATATTTTCGTTTCTAATCTATTGAGTTGGGTGTAAGTTACATTACTTGTAATTACCAAGATATTCTTGTAAGGTGTAGCAATAAATGAAATATAAAATATTTTGAAATAGTTTTCAATCGTAACACCTATATATAACTAATAAATAACACAACATAAATAAAAACTTTATGTTCATTTTGTTAAGCTTATAGTAAACTAACGACTCGGTGGAAGAGGTAATAAAAAAGTAACATAGGTATATCGTCCTTGTTTAACCTTATTAATTAATAACAGTACAAAAATTAAGTCACATTCTCGTTTAAAGTTGAAAATAACATCCAAACAATACAGACATAAAAATCACTGTTAAAACAAAAAAGTAATTATTTCCGATTATTAGATGGGCTAAGCCTCTAAGCAATCAGTTTTAATGCAGCTGTTATTTCTTTTTCAACTACAACGTTTTCTTTTTTAACTTGTAGTTTTTCTTGTTCAATTCGAGTATTTTCTCCTAAAATTTCAATTCTTTGTAATAATCTCTTTTTAGCCCAGTTTTAATTGTATTTCTTGAGAAATCTTGTAATGTTTCAGTTATTCTTTTGGATTTTGTGGCTCCTTTTACTGAGGGTGTCTGAATATTTGGCACTTTTGAAGGGTCCGGCACGTTTCCACAATCTATTATAGATTCTTCATTTTCATCTTGAACTTCGGGTTTGTCATAAATTTCAAATAAAACTTGAGAGAAAAATTATAGTCTCCGATATCCATGTGGTCCAACGTCCAACATTTCTCTAATTTTTGCTTTGTGCAAATTATAAAATGTTATAATCATAAGATTGTAGATGATAATATCACTATCACGATGAAATTCCCAGCAAGCGGCAAACCCAATACATGTCAACTGTCAATCCGCAATCTTTTCAGTGTGCTAACAGTGCTACCAAACTTATTCATTGAAAAATAACAGTTGTCAAATTGCACCAATAGTGAAGCTGGAACTTGGACCTCCGTACAAAACGAGAACATAGATTTCAAAAACATATTGAACTGCCAACTATACCAAAGCGCAAAATTTAAAATGGGCTTGATATATTGTTGTGCTGCAATTCTTGAGTCATGCGGATTTGTTTTCATACGAATAGAGAGACGTAGAGATATATGGACTAGATGTGTTAAACTGCGACACAACACAAAGTCGTATACGGATTCATTTCAAGAATAGCAGCCCTGGAGAACGACCTCACTCGAATATAAATTTAAATAATTCATCTCAATATTCTCAATGATACATTATAATATATGCCAAAAACAGCTTGCTTGCATTATGAGAGAATTCTGTCATAAATTTACTTCTTGCCTAAGCAGATACCAATTGTTGGAAATCGAGAGGCAATTACAACAATAATTCTCAGGGAACTCTCTCACGAATACCTGAAAACTGACCAATTGAGTAACAATCAGAATGTTGATAACTTAACCATCCGGGCAAGACCTATGGTTTTACTAACGTGTACTTTATTTGAATGTTTATAGAGTAACTTGTCATATACCTCCCAGGTAAGTAACAAACAGAATTCCCATCGAGACTTTACTGAGCATTCGAAATTACAACAAGAAATCCTATGACAGTCGTTGGTAAGTCCCAAAAAGAATTAACAATAAGTATATAAATGGTTCGTCCTAGCGACTTCTGTGACTACTTCGCTGGTTTACTGGGTAGTCAGATGTTTCTGGTAATGGAAGACCTCCTCCTGTACTGGTTTCATATTTTTTTCGTCTCAGATACTGTTTGATATTGCTCTTCAAATCAAGCCATGTATGAAATAATTTTATTTTATTTATTTAATGGTATGGTGAAACTCATCGAAACACTATAAAAAAAAAGTTATATCCTGATTACCTTTTTCCAAGTATTTGCATCCTTATGGGTTCCACCTGTAACTTCCCTGAATTTATTAAGGTAGGTGGCCAACTCTTCCAATCGATCAGCAATAATTTTCTTCCTTACTTTATTAGTTAGTTTTGGTGGTTGTTTTAAAAGAGATTTATTTTCTATAAATTCAAACAACGTTACTTTCTGCTGTTTATTGACAAAAATTTGTTAACAACAATCAGCCATCACTAAAAAATACAATAGTTGGGTGATCATATACTTAGTGTATATCAAAGGAAGGTAATATTTTATTAACTATTTCAAATATTATTGTATCGAAATGCTGATATATTTATAATTTACTAAGCTTGCCTAAGACTAAACTT